>CAMRHE010000786.1:0-445000 GCA_947044405.1 Leptodactylus fallax | reverse complement strand
TAATAAAGGATGTATATATAATATACACAGAGTATATAATAAATATAGTAATGTAATACATGGTGTATATATATTGTACACAGAGTATATAAAATATAGTAATATAATAAATGATGTATATATAATATACACAGAGCATATAATAAATATAGAAATGTAATAAAGGATGTCTATATAATATACACAGAGTATATAATAAATATAGTAATGTAATACATGGTGTATATATATTGTACACAGAGTATATAAAAATATAGTAATATAATAAATGATGCATTTATAACATACACAGAGTGTATAATAAATATAGAAATGTAATAAATAATGTATATATAATATACACAGAGTATATAATAAATATAGTAATTTTATACATGATGTAAAAATAATATACACAGAGTAAAATATAAATATGGTAATGTAATACAGGATAGATATTTATATTGTACACAGAGTATATAAAAAATAGTAAAGTAATAAATGATGTATATATAATATACACAGAGTATATAATATATTTAGTAATGTTATACATGATGTATATATAATATACACAGACTATATAATAAATATGGTAATGTTATAAAAGATGTATATATTATGTACATAGAGTATATAAAAATAAAGTAATGCAATAAATGATGTATCTGTAATATACAGAGTATATTAAAATATAGTAATGTAATAAATGATGTATATATAACATACACAGAGTATATAATAAATATAGTAATGTTATACATGATGTATATATTGTACACAGAGTATATAATATATTTAGTAATGTTATATATAATGTATGCATAATATGCACAAATTATATAATAAATATGGTAATGTAATAAATGATGTATATATATTCTACACAGAGTATATAAAATATAGTAATGCAATAAATGATGTATCTATAATATACACAGAATATATATTAAATATAGAAATGTAATAATATATATATATATAATTTACACAGAGTATAGAAATGTAATAAAGGATGTATATATATTGAACACAGAGTATATAAAATATACTAATGTAATAAATGATGTATATATAACATACACAGATTGTATAATAAATATAAAAATGTAATAAAGGATGTATATATAATATACACAGAGTGTATAATATATTTAGTAATGTTATACATGATGTATATATAATATACACAAACTATATAATAAATATGGTAATGTAATAACGGATGTATATATTATGTCCACTGAGTATATAAAAATATAGTAATATGATAAATGATGTATATATAATATAAACAGAGTATATAATAAATATAGAAATGTAATAAAAGATGTATATATAATATACACAGAGTATATAATAAATATGGTAATGTAATAAAGGATGTAAATATTATTTATACAGACTATATATAAAATATAGTAATTTTATACATGATGAATATATAACATACACAGAGTGTATAATAAATATAGAAATGGAATAAATGATGTATATATAATATACACAGACTATATAATAAATGTGGTAATGTAATAGTTGATGTATATATATTGTACATAGAGTATATAAAAATATGGTAATATAATAAATGATGTATCTGTAATATACACAGAGTATATAATAAATATAGAAATGCAATAAAGGATGTATATATAATATTCACAGAGTATATAATAAATATTGTAATGTTATACATGATGAATATATATTGTACACAGAGTATATAAAAAATATAGTAATGTAATTAATGATGTATATATAATAAACACAGAGTAAATAATAAATATAGTAATGTTATACATGATGTATATATATTGTACACGGAGTATATAATATATTTAGTAATGTTATGCATGATTTATATATAATATACACAGATTAAATAATAAATATGGTAATGTAATAAAGGATGTATATATATTGTACGCAGAGTACATAACAATATAGTAATGCAATAAATGATGTATCTATAATATACACAGAGTATATAATAAATATAGAAATGTAATAAAGGATGCATATATAATATACATAGAGTATATAATAAATATAGTAATGTTATTCATGATGTATATATAATATACACAGATTATATAATAAATATAGAAATGTAATAAAGTATGTATATATTGCACACAAAGTATATAAAAATATAGTAGTGCAATAAATGATGTATCTATAATATACAAAGAGTATATATTAAATATATAAATGTAATAAAAGGTGTATATATAATGTACACAGAGTATATAATAAATATAGTAATTTTTTACATGATTTAAAGATAATATACACAGAGTAAAAAATAAATATAGAAATGTAATAAAGGATATATATATTGGACACAGAGTATATAAAAATATAGTAATGAAATAAATGATGTATATATAATATACACAGAGCATATAATAAATGTAGAAATGTAATAAAGGATGTATATATAATATACACAGAGTATATAATAAATATAGTAATGTAATACATGGTGTATATATATTGTACACAGAGTATATAAAATATAGTAATATAATAAATGATGTATATATAATATACACAGAGCATATAATAAATATAGAAATGTAATAAAGGATGTCTATATAATATACACAGAGTATATAATAAATATAGTAATGTAATACATGGTGTATATATATTGTACACAGAGTATATAAAAATATAGTAATATAATAAATGATGCATTCATAACATACACAGAGTGTATAATAAATATAGAAATGTAATAAATAATGTGTATATAATATACACAGCGTATATAATAAATATAGTAATTTTATACATGATGTAAAAATAATATACACAGAGTAAAAAATAAATATGGTAATGTAATACAGGATAGATATATATATTGTACACATAGTATATAAAAATATTGTAAAGTAATAAATGATGTATATATAATATACACAGAGTATATAATATATTTAGTAATGTTATACATGATGTATATATAATACACACAGACTATATAATAAATATGGTAATGTTATAAAAGATGTATATATTATGTACATAGAGTATATAAAAATAAAGTAATGCAATAAATGATGTATCTGTAATATACAGTGTATATTAAAATATAGTAATGTAATAAATGATGTATATATAACATACACAGAGTATATAATAAATATAGTAATGTTATACATGATGTATATATATTGTACACAGAGTATATAATATATTTAGTAATGTTATACATAATGTATGCATAATATGCACAAATTATATAATAAATATTGTAATGTAATAAATGATGTATATATATATTCTACACAGAGTATATAAAATATAGTAATGCAATAAATGATGTATCTATAATATACACAGAATATATATTAAATATAGAAATGTAATAAAATATATATATAATTTACACAGAGTATAGAAATGTAATAAAGGATGTATATATATTGAACACAGAGTATATAAAATATACTAATGTAATAAATGATATATATATAACATACACAGATTGTATAATAAATATAGAAATGTAATAAAGGATGTATATATAATATACACAGAGTGTATAATATATTTAGTAATGTTATACATGATGTATATATAATATACACAAACTATATAATAAATATGGTAATATAATAACGGATGTATATATTATGTCCACTGAGTATATAAAAATATAGTAATATGATAAATGATGTATATATAATATAAACAGAGTATATAATAAATATAGAAATGTAATAAAAGATGTATATATAATATACACAGAGTATATAATAAATATGGTAATGTAATAAAGGATGTAAATATTATTTATACAGACTATATATAAAATATAGTAATTTTATACATGATGAATATATAACATACACAGAGTGTATAATAAATATAGAAATGGAATAAATGATGTATATATAATATACACAGACTATATAATAAATTTGGTAATGTAATAGGGGATGTATATATATTGTACATAGAGTATATAAAAATATGGTAATATAATAAATGATGTATCTGTAATATACACAGAGTATATAATAAATATAGAAATGTAATAAAGGATGTATATATAATATTCACAGAGTATATAATAAATATAGTAATGTTATACATGATGAATATATATTGTACAGAGTATATAAAAATATAGTAATGTAATAAATGATGTATATATAACATACACAGAGTATATAATAAATATAGTAATGTTATACATGATGTATATATATTATACACTGAGTACGTAATATTAATGTTAATGTTAATATTAATGTTAATGTTAATGTACGTAATAGTAATGTTATACGTAATGTATGTATAATATACACAGATGATATAATAAATATGGTAATGTAATAAAGGATGTATATATATATATATATATATATATATATATATAAATATATATATATATATATATATATATATTGCACACAAAATATATAAAAATATAGTAATGTAATAAGGGATGTATATATACTATACACAGAGTATATAATAAATATGGTAATGTAATAAAGGATGTATATATATTGTACACAGAGTATGTAATATACACAAAGTATATAATAAATACAGTAATGTAAAACATGATGTATATATAATATACACAGAATATATAATAAATATGGTCATGTAAAAAATGATGTAGATATAATATACACTGAGTATATAATGAATATAGTAATGCAATAACGGATGTATATATAATGTCCAGAGCATATATAAAATATAGTAATGTTATACATGATGTATATATAATATACACAGAGTTTACAATAAATATGGTAATGTAATAAAGGATGTATATATATTGTACACAGAGTATGTAATATACACAAAGTATATAATAAATACAGTAATGTAAAACATGATGTATATATAATATACACAGAATATATAATAAATATGGTCTTGTAAAAAATGATGTAGATATAATATACACAGAGTATATAATGAATATAGTAATGCAATAACGGATGTATATATAATGTCCAGAGCATATATAAAATATAGTAATGTAATACATGATGTGAATATAATATACAGTACATAATGACTATAGTAATGCAATAAATATTGTATATTTAAAATACAGAGTATATAATAAATATAGTAATGCAATTGAGGATGTATATGCAAATTACACAGAATATATAATAAATAAAGTAATATAATGTGTGATGCATATTTAATATACACAGATTTTATAATAAATATAGTAATGCAATAAAACAAGTATATATAAAATACAGAGTATATTATAAATATATTAGTGTGAAAAAGAATGTATATAAAAATTACACAGAGCATATAATAAATATATTAATGTAATACATGTTGCTTATATAATATACACAGAGCATATAATAAATAGAGTAATGTAATATGAGATGCATATATGACATACATAGAGTATATAATAAATATAGTAATATAATAAAGGATGTATTTATAATATACACAGAGAATATATTAAATATAGTAATGTTATACATGATGTATATATAATATACACAGACTATAAAATAAATATGGTAATGTAATAAAGGATGTATATATTATGTACACAGAGTATATACAAGATACAGAGTATATTATTAATATATTAATGTGAAAAATAATGTATATAAAAATTACACAGAGCATATAATAAATATATTAATGTAATACATGTTGCTTATATAATATATACAGAGCATATAATAAATAGAGTAATGTAATATGAGATGCATATATGACATAAATAGAGTATATAATAAATATTGTAATACAATAAAGGAAGTATATATAATATAAACAGAGTATATAATAAAAATAGCAATGCAATAAAGGATAAATATATAATATACTCAGAGTATATAAATATAGTAATGTAATACATGATGCATATATAATATACACAGAATATATAATAAATATAGCAATGTAATACATGATTTATATATAATACTAAAAGATTAAATAATCTATATAGTAATGTAATAAAGGTATATGTAATATACACGGAGTATATAATAAATATAGTAATTTAATGAATAATGTATATATAAAATACACAGAGTAATAAATATAATAATGTATTACATAAAGCATATATTACATACACAGAGTATATAATAAATATATTAATGCAATAAAGATAGTATATACAATATACACAGAATATTTAATAAATATAGCAATGTAAAACATGATGTATATACAATATACACATAGTATATAACTAATATAATAATTTAATAATGGATTTATATATAATGTACAGAGAGTATATAAAAATATAATAATGTATTACATGATGTATTTATAATATTCACCGAGTATATCATAAATATAGCAAAGTAATATGGGTTGTATATAAAATGTACATAGAATATATAAATGTAAAAAAAGATGTATATATAATATACACAGAGTTTGTGATAAATATAGTAATGTTATACATGTTGTATATATAATATACACAGACTATGTAATAAATATGGTAACGTAATAAAGGATGTATATATATAATGTACACAGAGTATATAACAATATAGTAATGTAATAATTGATGTATATATAATATACACAGAGTATATAATAAATATAGAAATGTAATAAAGGATGTATATATAATATACACAGATTATATAATAAATATAGTAATGTTATGCATGATGTATATGTATTGTACACATAGAATATAAAAATATAGTAATGTAATAAATGATGTATATAAAATGTACACAGATTATATAACAAATATGGTTATGTAATAAATGATTTATATATAATATTAAAAGAATATATAATAAATATAGCTATGTAATAAAAGATGTACAGTATATATAATTTTAACAAAGTATTTAATAAATATAGCAATGTAAATCATGATGTGTATATAATATACACATAGTATATAATTAATATATTAATGTAATATAGGTTGTATATAAAATGACACAGAATATATAAATATATAGTAATGTAATACATCATGTATATATAATATATACAGAGTATATAATAAATATATAAATGCAATAAAGGATGTATATATAATAGACACAGAGTAAATAATAAATATAGTAATGTTATACATGATGTATATATATTGTACACAGAGAATATAAAAATATAGTAATGTAAAAAATGATTTATATACAATATACACAGAGTATATTATAAGTATGGTTATGTAATAAATGATTTATATATAATATTAAAATAATATATAATAAATATAGCAATGTGATAAAGGATGTATATATAATATAAACAAATTATTTAATAAATATAGCAATGTAAATCATGATGCGTATATAATATACACATAGTATATAATTAATATATTAATGTAATAAATGATTTATATATAATGTACAGAGAGTATATAAAATATAATAATGTATTACATGATGTATTTATAATATTCACAGAGTATATCATAAATATAGCAATGTAATATAGGTTGTATATAAAATGTACACAGAATATATAAATATATAGTAATGTAATGCATCATGTATATATAATATATACAGAGTAAAAATTGATATAATAATGTTAAACCTGGTGCATATATAATATTCACAGAGCGTATAATAAATATAGTAATATTATAAATGAGGTATATATAATATAAATAGACTATATAATAAATATGGTAATGTAATAAAGAATGTATATATTATGTACACAGAGTAAATAAAATATAGTAATATAATAAATAATGTATATAATGAATATAGAAATGTAATAAAGGATGCACAGTACATATGAAAATTTTGGACACACCTTCTCATTCCAAGAGTTTTCTGTATTTTCATGACTATAAAAATTGTAGATTCACAATGAAGGCATCAAAACTATGAATTAAATCATGTGGAATTATATACTTAACAAAAAAGTGTGAAACAACTGAAAATATGTATTATATTGTAGGTTCTTCAAAGTAGCCACCTTTTGCTTTGATTACTGCTGTGAAAGATCCTCAGTGCACCAACACCGCTGTGGCTCACACCTGAGTCTTCTTTCATATAAAAACCACACTCACCGCCAGTGAGTGCCGGGTTCACAAGATAAATACAAGACAAGCTTTCTAAATTTTATATATTTATTAACCCCTAAATGGGTCGGTATTAACATCTAACATACAGTTCAGATTAGATATGTAGATATATGCAAGCATTAACAGTTACTAGTTGCAAGATACAATGCAATGAAATAAAAGGGCATAAAAGTGAAATAGTTACTTTACCACACATCTCCTTGATGTGGCTCTATAATCCAACACTCATACATGGCATGTGGAGAACACCAGTGGAGGCAGCGGCATTAACTCCTAGCATGTGGCATCAATCCAGCCTGCATGCTCTTCACAGTGGTCTGTCTGTAATATCCTGTAGTCTGGCCGTAAAAACTCTGTAGTCTGTGATGTTCTGTAATAACTCCATAGTGTTCTCTTGTAGTCCCAGCACAATCTCATCCCATTGCCTCTTACCTCATCTTTTATACCCTTTATGCCACCTCCCAGAATGAGGTCACCGGCGGCAGCAAGTCATTGAATAATGCACTCAAGTCCAGATTTTTTGTATAGAGCTGAGACCAAGTGGAATGATACAATGTTATCAACCAGGTCTGATCTATCTGCACAATGCATGTTTCTTTGATCACTCAGGGCTATTGTAAGGGTCTTGCCAAACGAAGCAATACCCTGACACTACTGCAGGGGTCTGGGAGGAAGGACAGAGACAAGTGAGCCCTAATCTCACCCCAGCCACTGTCCCTTCCTATTGCCACAGTTACCCTAAATGGTAAAAGGACAACCTGAAGACAAACCCTATACTGGGTAAGTGACACAGAGAACAGGACAAGACAAAAACAACACAGAAGCAGAGTGAGCAAGCCAAGGGGTCAGTAACAAACAAGCAAAGTAGTAAAGAGTCAAAATCCAAAAGAATAGTCAAAAGGCAAGCCAAAGGGTCAGAGAATCAAGTAACAAAGTATGAAGGAGTATAGAAAGAGAGCAGGCAATAACCGGCAACCTGCTGAGAAATGACATTCTGTATATAGAAAGTCTGGGCCCAGCCACAGATCTGATAGGTACACAGGCTGTCAATCACACAGGCCTGGAAGAGATTAACTCTATGCAGTCCAGAGAGAAATGTTCCTAATTACACGGGTGTGGCTTTACACAGGAAGGAAACTAGGACCATGTTCAGACTGAGCATCAAGAAACTTAACCTTCGTCAGGATGCATAATTTTACAACATTACAGGCTGCATAGGAATAGGTACAATTGTACCTACTCAGCCGGACGAGGGGTTAAACAAAGAACCAAACTGAAGACGCCTCCTTCGCCACAGCGTGCGAGCGGAGGGCGGCGCCGAGACCCGAAACGGCAGAGACGTTACAGTACCCCCCACTTTATGAGGGGCCACCGGACCCTCACCAGATAAACCAGTTTTAGTAGGACCCAGTATTTTCTCTGCCTTCAATTCAGGGTCTTTTTGCACAACCACAGACACTGGTAGGCCAGGCAAACATTTTTTATTCACCTGGCACTTCCCACCTTTTGCAGCCGAGATAGTCTCCTCAGTAACACAATTTATGGTGTGCAAAACAATACAGTGGGATGAGCACTGATCTCCCCATTTTACCAACTCCCTTTTACCCCAATCAAAAATAGGGTTATGGAGGTTCAACCAGGGGAGCCCCAAAATAATATCGGAAGACAGATGCTCCATAACAAAAAAGCTCATGACCTCTGAATGAGCAGAACCAACTTGCAACATTATTAAGGGGGTCTTGAATCGGACCTTACCCCTGGCCAGTGGGGCAAAATCTGCTCCAGTAACCGCCAGAGGAGTGTCAAGTGGCAAAAGCTCAATGCCTAAAGCTGAGACAAACGAGAATGTGACAAAGTTTGCTGCAGACCCAGAGTCAACTAAGGCCTGGCCAGAAACAGATCTGTCCCCAGAGGACAGAGACACAGATAACAACATCTTATTGTTATTACTGGCAAATACCTGGTTGCCTGAGTGGTTCTTCTGATTACCACTCAGGCACTGAAGTTTTTCCCCTGGTGTGCGGGGTCTGATGGAGCAGTCACGGATTAAATGACCGGAAACACCACAGTACAGGCAGAGGTTGTTCCTGAGACGATGCTCTCGTCGCGTCTTGGCATCCATAACTGCCAGTTGCATAGGTTCCACACCAGGAGTCATGGGAGAAATAACAGGTTTTTCAGGAGAGAGAGAGGGAGAGACAGAAAACTTGGAAGAAGCAGACCCTATTCTCTCTTTAACATCTGGCTCAGCATATCTAGACCCCAAAGACAAAAAAAAATTTTCAAGGTCAATCCACTCCTCAGCCCCAGGAGGGAGTTTAAGGGCCCAAGCCTGTAGATCCCCCTGTAGGAGAGATATAACTACTCCAACCATTTGGGCCTGGGATGCATGTGGATTAATCCGAAAATACAGGCGACAGGACTCCCGGAAAGTCTCAAATTTTTCAGGATCCCCTGAAAAACGATCCGGGAGTAACATCTTCACCTTAAAACGGGAAGAAACAAGCGGGGATGCTGCAGCAGCCTCAGTAAGGGTCTGAACCTGTTTAGCGAGATCAGCTGCCAGGCCTACCAAACCTTCCAACTTGGCTTCAAGGCCCTGAATAGGATCCATGCTGACCCTATGGGAAGCAATGGCAGAATGTATAGGCCGGTTATTCTGTAAGGGACTTGCCAAATGAAGCAATACCCTGACACTACTGCAGGGGTCTGGGAGGAAGGACAGAGACAAGTGAGCCCTAATCTCACCCCAGCCACTGTCCCTTCCTATTGCCACAGTTACCCTAAATGGTAAAAGGACAACCTGAAGACAAGCCCTATACTGGGTAAGTGACACAGAGAACAGGACAAGACAAAAACAACACAGAAGCAGAGTGAGCAAGCCAAGGGGTCAGTAACAAACGAGCAAAGTAGTACAAAGTCAAAATCCAAAAGAATAGTCAAAAGGCAAGCCAAAGGGTCAGAGAATCAAGTAACAAAGTATGAAGGAGTATAGAAAGAGAGCAGGCAAAACACAAGTGTAATAACCGGCAACCTGCTGAGAAATGACATCCTGTATATAGAAAGTCTGGGCCCAGCCACAGATCTGATAGGTACACAGGCTGTTAATCACACAGGCCAGGAAGAGATTAACTCTATGCAGTCCAGAGAGAAATGTTCCTAATTACACGGGTGTGGCTTTACACAGCAAGGGAACTAGGACCATGTTCAGACTGAGCATCAAGAAACTTAAACAAAGAACCAAACTGAAGACGCCTCCTTCGCCACAGAGTGCGAGCAGAGGGCGGCGCCGAGACCCGAAATGGCAGAGACCTTGCAGCTATGTTGGAATACAATGGAGCCCTGCTGGGATGGATACAAAGCCCTATTGTTCCAGTCCGGCCACTATTAGCAATATACCTATAATTATGGCTGCGCACCTTATGAGTAAAGAGATACACTACCCAGAGACCAAAATACAGCTTTGAGTTATAGCCATATTTAAGCGGAATCATCACAACTGCTTTGCACACTCTTGGCATTCTCTTGATGAGCTTCAAAAGAAGTAGTCACCTGAAATGGTTTTAATAAGTGGGATTTCTTGCCTTATAAATGGGGTTGGGACCATCAGTTGTGTTATTCAGAAGTCAGGTGGATACACAGCTGATAGTCCTACTGAATGGAGTGTTAGAATTTGTATTATGGCAAGAAAAAAGCAGCTAAGTAAAGAAAAACGAGTGGCCATCATTACTTTAAGAAATGAAGGTCAGTCAGTCCGAAAAATTGGGAAAACTTTGAAAGTGTCCCCAAGTGCAGTGGCCAAAACCATCAAGCGCTACAAAGAAACTGGCTCACATGAGGACCGCCCCAGGAAAGGAAGACCAAGAGTCACCTCTGCTGCGGAGGATAAGTTCATCCGAGTCACCAGCCTCAGAAATCGCAGGTTAACATCAGCTCAGATTAGAGACCAGGTCAAGGCCACACAGAGTTCTAGCAGCAGACACATCTCTACAACAACCGCTAAGAGGAGACTGTGTGCAGCAGGCCTTCATGGTAAAATAGCTGCTAGGAAACCACTGCTAAGGACAGGCGACAAGCAGAAGAGACTTGTTTGGGCTAAAGAACACAAGGAATGGACATTAGACCTGTGGAAATCTGGGCTTTGGTCTGATGAGTCCAAATTTGAGATCTTTGGTTCCAACCACCGTGTCTTTGTGCGACGCAGAAAAGGTGAACGAATGGACTCTACGTGCCTAGTTCCCACCGTGAAGCATGGAGGAGGAGGTGTGATGGTGTGGGGGGTGCTTTGCTGGTGACACTGTTGGGGATTTATTCAAAATTGAAGGAATACTGAACCAGCATGCTTACCACAGCATCTTGCAGCGGCATGCTATTCCATCCGGTTTGCGTTTAGTTGGACCATCATTTATTTTTCAACAGGACAATGACCCCAAACACACCTCCAGACTGTGTAAGGGCTATTTGACCAAGAAGGAGAGTGATGGGGTACTACGCCAGATGACCTGGCCTCCACAGTCACCAGACCTGAACCCAATCGAGATGGTTTGGGGTGAGGTGGACCGCAGAGTGAAGGTAAAAGGGCCAACAAGTGCTAAGCATCTCTGGGAACTCCTTCAAGACTGTTGGAAGACCATTTCACGTGACTAGCTCTTGAAGCTCATCAAGTGAATGCCAAGAGTGTGCAAAGTAGTAATCAAAGCAAAAAGTGGCTACTTTGAAGAACCTAGAATATAAGACATATTTTCAGTTGTTTCACACTTTTTTGTTAAGTATATAATTCCACATGTGTTAATTCATAGTTTTGATGCCTTCAGTGTGAATGTACAATTTTTTTAGTCATGAAAAAACAAAAAACACTTGGAATGAGAAGGTGTGTCCAAACTTTTGGTCTGTACTGTATATATAATAAAAACAGAGCATATAATAGATATAGTAATGTTATACATGATGTATGTATAATACACACATATTATATAGTAAATATGGTAATGTAATAAAGAATATATATATATATATATATATATATATATTGCACACAGAGTATATAAAAATATAGTAATGCAATAAATGATGTATATATAATATACACAGTATATAATCAATATAGAAATGTAATAAAAGATGTATATATAATGTACACAGAGTATATAAAAATATAGTAATTTTACACATGATGTTAAAATAATATACACAGTGTAAAATATAAATATGGTAATGTAATAAAAGATATATATATAAATATATATATATATATATATATATATATATAGTACACAGATTATATAAAACATAGTAATGTAATAAATGATGTATATATATAATATACACAGAGTACATACTGAATACAGAAATGTAATAAAGGATGTATATATAATATAAACAGAGTATATAATTAATATAGTAATGTTATACATGATGTATATATAATATACACAGATCATATAATAAATATGGTAATGTAATAAAGGATATATATATTGTACACAATGATGTATATATAACATAAACAGATTATATAATAAATATAGAAATGTAAAAAGGATGTATATATAATATACACAGAGTATATAATAAATATAGTAATGTTACAAATGATGTATAACATACACAGATTATATAATAAATACGGTTATGTAATAAAGGGTGTATATGTATTGTACATAGAGTATATAATAAATATGGTAATGTAATAAAGGATGGGTATATTATGTGCACAGAGTATATAAAAATATAGTAATATAATAAATGATGTATATATAATATAAACATAGTATATAATAAATATAGAAATGTAATAAAAGATGTATATATAATAAACAGAGTATAAAATAAATATAGTAATGTTATACATGATGTATATATAAAATACACAGAGTAAAAAATAAATATGGTAATGTAATAAAGGATATATATATACATATATTGTACACAGAGTATATAAAAATAGAGTAATGTAATAAATTATGTATATATAATATAAACAAAGTATATAATAAATATAGAAATGTAAAAAAGGATGTAAATATAATATGCACAGAGTATATAATAAATATAGTTATGTTATAGATGATGTATATATATTGTTCACAGAGTATATAAAAATACAGTAATGTAATAAATTATGTATATATAACATACACATAGTGTATAATAAATATAGAAATGTAATAAAGGATGTATATATAATATACACAGAGTATATAATATGTTTAGTAATGTTATACATGATGAATATATAATATACACAGACTATATAATAAATATGGTAATGTAATAAAGTATGTATATATTATGAACACAGAGTATATTAAAATATAGTAATATAATAAATGATGTATATATAATATACACAGAGTATATAATAAATATAGTAATTTTATACATGATGTAGATATAATATGCATAGAGTATATAATAAATAAAGTAATGTTATACATGATGTATATATATTGAACACAGAGTATATAAAAATATAATAATGTAATAAAAGATATATATAACATACACAGATTATAATAAATACAAATGTAATAAATGAAGTATAAATAATAAACACAGAGTATATAATAAATATAGTAATGTCATGCATGATGTATGTATAATATACACAGACTATATAATAAATATGGTAATGTAATAAAGGATATATATATATTGTACAAAGAGTATAGAAAAATATAGAAATATAATAAATGATGTATATATAATATACATAGAGTATATATTAAATATAGAAATGTAATAAAAGATGTATATATAATATACACAGAGTATATAATAAATATAGTAATTTTATACATGAAGTAAAAATAATATACAGAGAGTAAAAAATAAATATGGTAATGTAATAAAGGTTATATATATATATATATATATATATATATATATATATATATATATATGTACACAGAGTATATAAAAATATAGTAATGTAGTAAATTATGTATATATAATATACACAGATTATATAATAAATATAGTGTTTAATACAGGATGTATATATAATATGCACACAATATTTACTAAATATAGTAATACAATACATGCTGCATATATAATACACAAAAGTATATAATAAATACAGAATTGAAATACATTACGTTTCTTTAATATGCACAGAGTCTACAATAAATATATTAATGTAATAAAGGATGCAAATATAATATTCACAGAGCACATATTAGATATAGCAATGTAATACATGTGTATATATAAAATACACAGAGTCTATAATAATTAAAGTAAAGTTATACTGAATATTTATATAATATACACAGAGTGTATAATAAATATAGCAATGTAATACAGGATGTATATATAATATGCCTAGACTATATAATAAATGTAGTACTGTAATACATGATGTATATGTTATATACACAGAGTGTATAATAAATATAGTAATGTATTACAGCATGTATATATAATATTTACATAGTATATAATAAATATAGTAATGTGTACAAAATGTATATATAATATACACAGAGATTATAATAAAAATATCAATGTAATACATGATGTATATATAGTATACACAGAGTATATACTAAATATAGTAATGCAATACATGCTACATATATAATATAAACAAGAGTATATACTAAATATAGCAATGTAATTCATGGTACATGATACACAGAGTATATAATAAATATAATAATATAATACATGATGTGTATATAATATACACAAGAGTATATAATAAATATAGAATTTAATGCAGGATGTATATATTATATGCACATAGTATATAAAAATATAGTAATACAATACATGCTGCATATATAATATACACAGAGTATATAATAAATATGATAATGTAATACAGGATGTAAATGTAACACACAGAGAGTTTATAATAAATATAGTAATGTAATACTGGGTGTATTTATAATATACACAGAGTATATAATAAACATAATGTACTAATTAATTTATATATAATATACACAGAGTACATAAAAATAAAGATATGTAATACATGATGTATATATAATATGCACATAGTATTTTATATATATAGTAATACAATACATGCTGCATATATAATATACAAAAGTATATAATAAATACAGCATTGTAATACATTACATTTCTTTAATATGCAGAGTCTACAATAAATATAGTAATGTAATAAAGGATGCAAATATAATATTCACAGAGCACATATTAGATATAGCTATGTAATAAATGCTGTATATATAAAATACACAGAGTCTATAATAATTAAAGTAAAGTTATACTGAATGTTTATATAATATACACAGAGTGTATAATAAATATAGCAATGTAATACAGGATGTATATATAATATGCCTAGAGTATATAATAAATGTAGTACTGTAATACATGATGTATATATAGTATGCACAGAGTATATAATAAATATAGTAATGTAATACATGATATATATAATATGCACAGAGTATATAATTAATATAGTAATGCAATACAGGATGTATCTATAATATACACAGAATATATAATAAATATAGTAATGTATACAGAATATATATATAACACACAGAGAGCATATAACAAATATAGCAATGTAATATAAGATACATGATACACAGAGTATATAATAAATACAATATTGTAATACATGATGTATATATAATATACACAGATTATATACTAAATATAGTGTTTAATACAGGATGTATATACAATATGCACACAATATTTAATTAATATAGTAATACAATACATGCTGCATATATAATATACAAAAGTATATAATAAATACAGCATTGTAATACATTACGTTTCTTTAATATGCACAGAGTCTACAATAAATATAGTAATGTAATAAAGGATGCAAATAAACTATTCACAGAGCACATATTAGATATAGCAATGTAATACATGCTGTATATATAAAATACACAGAGTCTACAATAATTAAAGTAAAGTTATACTGAATATTTATAAAATATACACAGAGTTTATAATAAATATAGCAATGTAATACAGGATGTATATATAATATGCCTAGAGTATATAATAAATGTAGTACTGTAATACATGATGTATATATAGTATGCACAGAGTATATAATAAATATAGTAATGTAATACATGATATATATAATATGCACAGAGTATATAATTAATATAGTAATGCAATACAGGATGTATCTATAATATACACAGAATATATAATAAATATAGTAATGTATACAGAATATATATATAACACACAGAGAGCATATAACAAATATAGCAATGTAATATAAGATACATGATACACAGAGTATATAATAAATACAATATTGTAATACATGATGTATATATAATATACACAGATTATATACTAAATATAGTGTTTAATACAGGATGTATATACAATATGCACACAATATTTAATTAATATAGTAATACAATACATGCTGCATATATAATATACAAAAGTATATAATAAATACAGCATTGTAATACATTACGTTTCTTTAATATGCACAGAGTCTACAATAAATATAGTAATGTAATAAAGGATGCAAATAAACTATTCACAGAGCACATATTAGATATAGCAATGTAATATATGCTGTATATATAAAATACACAGAGTCTACAATAATTAAAGTAAAGTTATACTGAATATTTATAAAATATACACAGAGTTTATAATAAATATAGCAATGTAATACAGGATGTATATATAATATGCCTAGAGTATATAATAAATGTAGTACTGTAATACATGATGTATATATAGTATGCACAGAGTATATAATAAATATAGTAATGCAATACATGCTGCATATATAATATACTCAAGAGTATATATTAAATATAGCAATGTAATTCATAGTACATGATACACAGAGTTTATAATAAATATAATAATACAATACATGTTGTATATATAATATACACAAGAGTATATAATAAATATAGAATTTAATGCAGGATGTATATATAATATGCACATAGTATATAAAAAATATAGTAATACAATACATGCTGCATATATAATATACACAGAGTATATAATAAATATAGTAATGTAATACAGGATGCAAATATAACACACAAAGAGTTTATAATAAATATAGTAATGTAATACTGGATGTATATATAATATACACAGAGTATATAATAAACATAATGTACTAATTAATTTATATATAATATACACAGAGTGTATAATAAATATAGTAACGTAATACAATATATAATATACACAGAGTATATAATAAATATAGTAACGCAATAGATGAGGAATATATAATATACACAGAGGACATAATAAATGTAGCAATGTAATTCATGATGTATATTTAATATACACGGAGTATATAATTTATATAGTCATGTAATAGAATATTTATATTTAAGAAACACAAAGTGTATAATAAGTATAGTAATGCAATAGATGATGAATATATAATATACACAGTGTACATAATAAATATAGTAATGTAATACAGGATGTATATATGATATGCACAGAGTATAAAATAAATATGTATATTTAATATAAACAGAGCATATAATATATAGTGATGTAAAAATTATGTATATATAATATACACAGAGTACATAAAAATAAAGATATGTAATACATGATGTATATATAATATGCACAGAGTATATAATAAATATAGTAATGTAATACATGATGTATATATAATATGTACAGAGTATATAATTAATATAGTAATGCAATACAGGATGTATCTATAATATACACAATCTATATAATAAATATAGTAATGTATACAGAATGTATATATAATATACACTAATATACACAGAGCATATAATAAATATAGCAATGTAATATAAGATACATGATACACAGAGTTTATAATAAATACAATATTGTAATACATGATGTATATATAATATACACAGATTATATAATAAATATAGTGTATAATACAGGATGTATATATAATATGCACACAGTATTTAATAAATATAGTAATATAATACATGCTGCATATATAATATACAAAAGTATATAATAAATAAAGCATTGTAATACATTACATTTATTTAATATGCACAGAGTCTACAATAAATATAGTAATGTAATAAAGGATGCAAATATAATATTCACAGAGCACATATTAGATATAGCAATGTAATACATGCTGTATATATAAAATACATAGAGTCTATAAAAATTAAAGTAAAGATATACTGAATGTTTATATAATATACACAGAGTGTATAATAAATATAGCAATGTAATACAGGATGTATATATAATATGCCTAGAGTATATAATAAATTTAGTACTGTAATACATGATTAATATATAGTATGCACAGAGTATATAATAAATAAAGTAATGTAATACATGATATATATAATATGCACAGAGTATGTAATTAATATAGTAATGCAATACAAAATGTATCTAAAATATACACAGAATATATAATAAATATAGTAATGTATACAGAATGTATACATAATATACACAGAGCATATGATAAATATAGCAATGTAATTTAAGATACATGATACACAGAGTATATAATAAATACAATATTGTAATACATGATGTATATATAACATACACAGATTATATAATAAATATAGTGTTTAATACAGGATGTATATATAATATGCACAAAGTATTTAATAAATATAGTAATACAATACATGCTGCATATATAATATACAAAAGTATATAATAAATACAGCATTGTAATACATTACGTTTCTTTAATATGCACAGAGTCTACAATAAATATAGTAATGTAATAAAGGATGCAAATATAATATTCACAGAGCACATATTAGATATAGCTATGTAATACATGCTGTATATATAAAATACACAGAGTCTATAATAATTAAAGTAAAGTTATACTGAATGTTTATATAATATACACAGAGTGTATAATAAATAAAGCAATGTAATACAGGATGTATATATAATATGCCTAGAGTATATAATAAATGAAGTACTGTAATACATGATGTATATGTAATATACACAGAGTGTATAATAAATATTGTAATGTATTACAGCATGTATATATAATGTTTACATAGGATATAATAAATATAGTAATGTGTACAGAATGTATATATAATATACACAGAGATTATAATAAAAATATTAATGTAATACATGATGTATATATACTATACACAGAGTTTATAAAATAATATATTAATGCAATACATGCTGCATATATAATATATACAAGAGTATATAATAAATATAGCAATGTAATTCATGATACATGACACACAGAGTATATAATAAATATAACAATATAATACTTGATGTATATATAATATACACAAGAGTATATAATAAATGTAGAATTTAATACAGGATGTATATATAATATGCACAGAGTATATAAAAAATATAGTAATACAATACATGCTGCATATATAATATACACAGAGTATATAATAAATATAGTAATGTAATACAGGATGTAAATATAACACACAGAGAGTTTATAATAAATATAGTAATGTAATACTGGATGTATATATAATATACACAGAGTATATAATAAACATAATGTAATAATTGTTTTATATATAAGATACACAGAGTATATAATAAATATAGTAACATAATACAATATATATAATATACACAGAGTATATAATAAATATATTAACGCAATAGATGAGGAATATATAATATTCACAGAGTACATAATAAATTTAGCAATGTAATTCATGATGTATATTTAATATACACAGAGTGTATAATTTATATAGTCATGTAATACAATATTTATATTTAAGACACACAGAGTGTATAATAAGTATAGTAATGCAATAGATGATGAATATGTAATATACACAGAGTACATAATAAATATAGTAATGTAATACAGGATGTATATATGATATGCACAGAGTATAAAATAAATATGTATATTTAATATAAAAAGAGCATATAATATATATAGTGATGTAAAAATGATGTATATATAATATACATAGAGTACATAAAAATAAAGATATGTAATACATGATGTATATATAATATGCACAGTGTATTTAATAAATATACTAATACAATACATGCTGCATATATAATATACAAAAGTATATAATAAATACAGCATTGTAATACATTACGTTTCTTTAATATGCACAGAGTCTACAATAAATATAGTAATGTAATAAAGGATGCAAATATAATCTTCACAGAGCACATATTAGATATAGCAATGTAATACATGCTGTATATATAAAATACACAGAGTCTATAAAAATTAAAGTAAAGATATACTGAATGTTTATATAATATACACAGAGTGTATAATAAATATAGCAATGTAATACAGGATGTATATATAATATGCCTAGAGTATATAATGAATGTAGAACTGTAATACATGATGTATATATAGAATGCACAGAGTATATAATAAATATAGTAATGTAATATATGATGTATATATAATATTCACAGAGTACATAATTAATATAGTAATGCAATACAAAATGTATCTATAATATACACAGAATATATAATAAATATAGTTATGTATACAGAATGTATATATAATATACGCAGAGCATATAATAAATATAGCAATGTAATATAAGATACATGATTCACAGAGTATATAATATATACAATATTGTAATACATGATGTATATATAATATACACAGATTATATAATAAATATAGTGTTTAATAAAGGATGTATATATAATATGCACACAGTATTTAATAAATATAGTAATACAATACATACTGCATATATAATATAGAAAAGTATATAATAAATACAGCATTGTAATACATTACGTTTCTTTAATATGTACAGAGTCTACAATAAATATAGTAATGTAATAAAGGATGCAAATATATTCACAGAACACATATTAGATAAAGCAATGTAATACATGCTCTATATATAAAATACACAGAGTCTATAATAATTAAAGTAAAGTTATACTAAATGTTTATATAATATACACAGAGTGTATAATAAATATAGCAATGAAATACAGGATGTATATATAATATGCCTAGAGTATATAATAAATGTAGTACTGTAATAAATGATGTATATATAATATACACAGAGTGTATAATAAATATAGTAATGTGTACAGAATGTATATATAATATAGACAGAGATTATAATAAAAATATTAATGTAATACATGATGTAAATATACTATACACAGAGTATATAAAATAATATATTAATACAATACATGCTGCATATATAATATACACAAGAGTATATAATAAATATAGCAATGTAATTCATGGTACATGATACACAGAGTATATAATAACTATAGTAATGCAATACATGCTGCATATATAATATACAAAAAGTATATAATACATATAGTAATGCAATACAGGATGTAAATATAACACACAGACAGTTTATAATAAATATAGTAATGTAATACTGGATGGATATATAATATACACAGAGTATATAATAAACATAATGTAATAATTGATTTATATATAATATACAGAGTGTATAATAAATATAGTAACGTAATACAATATATATAATATACACAGAGTATATAAAAAATATAGTAACGCAATAGATGAGTAATATGTAATATACATAGAGTACATAATAAATATTGCAATGTAATTCTTGATGTATATGTAATATACACAGAGTATATAATTTATAGAGTCATGTAATAGAATATTTATATTTAAGACACACAGAGTGTATAATAAGTATAGTAATGCAATAGATGATGAATACATAATATACACATAGTACATAATAAATATAGTAATGTAATACAGGATGTATATATAATATGCACCGAGTATAAAATAAATATGTATATTTAATATACACAGAGCATATAATATATACAGTGATGTAAAAATGATGTATATATAATAAACACAGAGTACATAAAATAAAGATATGTAATACATGATGTATATATAATATGCACAGAGTATATAATAAATATAGTAATGTAATACATGAAGTATATATAATATGTACAGAGTATATAATTAATATAGTAATGCAATACAGGATGTATCTATAATATACACAATATATATAATAAATATAGTAATGTATACAGAATGTATATATAATATACACAAAGATTATAATAAAAATATTAATGTAATACATATTGTATATATAGTATACATAGAGTATATAATAAATATAGCAATGTAATTCATGGTACATGATACACAGAGTATATAATAAATATAATAATATAATACATAATGTATATATAATATACACAAGAGTATATAATAAATATATAATTTAATGCAGGATGTATATATAATATGCACATAGTATATAAAAAATATAGTAATACAATACATGCTGCATATATAATATACACAGACTATATAATAAATATAGTAATGTAATACAGGATGTAAATATAACACACAAAGAGTTTATAATAAATATCGTAATGTAATACTGGATGTATATATAATATACACAGAGTATATAATAAACATAATGTAATAATTGATTTATATATAATATACACAGAGTGTATAATAAATATAGTTAGGTAATACAATATATAATATACACAGAGTATATAATAAATATAGTAATGCAATAGATGAGGAATATATAATATACACAGAGTACATAATAAAAATAGCAATGTAATTCATGATGTATATTTAATATACACAGAGTATATAATTTATATAGTCATGTAATAGAATATTTATATTTAAGACACACAGAGTGTATAATAAGTATAGTAATGCAATACATGCTGCATATATAATATACACAGAGTACATAATAAATATAGTAATGTAATACAGGATGTATATATGATATGCACAGAGTATAAAATAAATAGGTATATTTAATATAAACAGAGCATATAATATATATAGTGATGTAAAAATGATGTATATATAATATACACAGAGTACATAAAAATAAAGATATGTAATACATGATGTATATATAATATGCACAGAGTATATAATAAATATAGTAATGTAATACATGATGTATATATAATATGCACAGAGTATATAATTAATATAGTAATGCAATACAGGATGTATCTATAATATACACAGAATATATAATAAATATAGTAATGTATACAGAATGTATATATAATATACACAGAGCATATAATAAATATAGCAATGTAATATAAGATACATGATACACAGAGTATATAATATATACAATATTGTAATACATGATGTATATATAATATACACAGATTATATAATTAATATAGTGTTTAATACAGGATGTATATATAATATGCACACAGTATTTAATAAATATAGTAATACAATACATGCTGCATATATAATATACAAAAGTATATAATAAATACAGCATTGTAATACATTACGTTTCTTTAATATGCACAGAGTCTACAATAAATATAGTAATGTAATAAAGGATGCAAATATAATATTCACAGAGCACATATTAGATATAGCATTGTAATACATGCTGTATATATAAAATACACAAAGTCTATAAAAATTAAAGTAAAGATATTCTGAATGTTTATATAATATACACAGAGAGTATAATAAATATAGCAATGTAATACAGGATGTATATATAATATGTACACAGTATTTAATATATATAGTAATACAATACATGCTGCATATATAATATACAAAAGTATATAATAAATACAGCATTGTAATACATTACGTTTCTTTACTATGCACAGAGTCTACAATAAATATAGTAATGTAATAAAGGATGCAAATATAATATTCACAGAGCACATATTAGATATAGCAATGTAATACATTCTGTATATATAAAATACACAGAGTCTATAAAAATTAAAGTATAGATATACTGAATGTTTATATAATATACAGAGTGTATAATAAATATAGCAATGTAATACAGCATGTATATATAATATGCCTAGAGTATATAATAAATGTAGTACTGTAATACATGATGTATATATAGTATGCACAGAGTATATAATAAATATAGTAATGTAATACATGATATATATATAATATGCACAGAGTATATAATTAATATAGTAATGCAATACAAAATGTATCTATAATATACACAGAATATATAATAAATATAGTAATGTATACAGAATATATATATAATATACACAGAGCATATAATAAATATAGCAATGTAATTTAAGATACATGATACACAGAGAATATAATAAATACAATATTGTAATCCATGATGTATATATAATATACAGAGATTATATAATAAATATAGTGTTTAATACAGGAGGTATATATAATATGCACACAGTATTTTATAAATATAGTAATACAATACATGCTGCATATATAATATACAAAAGTATATAATAAATACAGCATTGTAATACATTATATTTCTTTAATATGCACAGAGTCTACAATAAATAAAGTAATGTAATAAAGGATGCAAATATAATATTCACAGAGCACATATTAGATATAGCAATGTAATACATGCTGTATATATAAAATACACAGAGTCTATAAAAATTAAAGTATAGATATACTGAATGTTTATATAATATACACAGAGTGTATAATAAATATAGCAATGTAATACAGCATGTATATATAATATGCCTAGAGTATATAATAAATGTAGTACTGTAATACATGATGTATATATAGTATGCACAGAGTATATAATAAATATAGTAATGTAATACATGATATATATATAATAGGCACAGAGTATATAATTAATATAGTAATGCAATACAAAATGTATCTATAATATACACAGAATATATAATAAATATAGTAATGTATACAGAATATATATATAATATACACAGAGCATATAATAAATATAGCAATGTAATTTAAGATACATGATACACAGAGAATATAATAAATACAATATTGTAATACATGATGTATATATAATATACAGAGATTATATAATAAATATAGTGTTTAATACAGGATGTATATATAATATGCACACAGTATTTTATAAATATAGTAATACAATACATGCTGCATATATAATATACAAAAGTATATAATAAATACAGCATTGTAATACATTACGTTTCTTTAATATGCAGAGTCTACAATAAATATAGTAATGTAATAAAGGATGCAAATATAATATTCACAGAGCACATATTAGATATAGCTATGTAATACATGCTGTATATATAAAATACACAGAGTTTATAATGATTAAAGTAAAGTTATACTGAATGTTTATATAATATACACAGAGTGTATAATAAATATAGCAATGTAATACAGGATGTATATATAATATGCCTAGAGTATATAATAAATGTAGTACTGTAATACATGATGTATATGTAATATACACAGAGTGTATAATAAATATAGTAATGTATTACAGCATGTATATATAATGTTTACATAGTATATAATAAATATACTAATGTGTACAGAATGTATATAGTATACACAGAGATTATAATAAAAATATTAATGTAATACATGATGTATATATACTATACACAGAGTTTATAAAATAATATATTAATGCAATACATGCTGCATATATAATATACTCAAGAGTATATAATAAATATAGCAATGTTATTCATGGTACATGATACACAGAGTATATTATAAATATAATAATATAATACATGATGTATATATAATATACACAAGAGTATATAAAAAATATAGAATTTAATACAGGATGTATATATAATATGCACATAGTATATAATAAATATAGTAATGCAATACATGCTGCATATATAATATACACAGAGTATATAATAAATATAGTAATGTAATACAGGATGTAAATATAACACACAGAGAGTTTATAATAAATATAGTAATGTAATATTGGATGTATATATAATATACACAGAGTACATAATAAATATAGTAATGTAATACAGGATGTATATATGATATGCACAGAGTATAAAATAAATAGGTATATTTAATATAAACAGAGAATATAATATATATAGTGATGTAAAAATGATGTATATATAATATACACAGAGTACATAAAAATAAAGATATGTAATACATGATGTATATATAATATGCACAGAGTATATAATAAATATAGTAATGTAATACATGATGTATATATAATATGCACAGAGTATATAATTAATATAGTAATGCAATACAGGATGTATCTATAATATACACAGAATATATAATAAATATAGTAATGTATACAGAATGTATATATAATATACACAGAGCATATAATAAATATAGCAATGTAATATAAGATACATGATACACAGAGTATATAATATATACAATATTGTAATACATGATGTATATATAATATACACAGATTATATAATTAATATAGTGTTTAATACAGGATGTATATATAATATGCACACAGTATTTAATAAATATAGTAATACAATACATGCTGCATATATAATATACAAAAGTATATAATAAATACAGCATTGTAATACATTACGTTTCTTTAATATGCACAGAGTCTACAATAAATATAGTAATGTAATAAAGGATGCAAATATAATATTCACAGAGCACATATTAGATATAGCATTGTAATACATGCTGTATATATAAAATACACAAAGTCTATAAAAATTAAAGTAAAGATATTCTGAATGTTTATATAATATACACAGAGAGTATAATAAATATAGCAATGTAATACAGGATGTATATATAATATGTACACAGTATTTAATATATATAGTAATACAATACATGCTGCATATATAATATACAAAAGTATATAATAAATACAGCATTGTAATACATTACGTTTCTTTACTATGCACAGAGTCTACAATAAATATAGTAATGTAATAAAGGATGCAAATATAATATTCACAGAGCACATATTAGATATAGCAATGTAATACATTCTGTATATATAAAATACACAGAGTCTATAAAAATTAAAGTATAGATATACTGAATGTTTATATAATATACAGAGTGTATAATAAATATAGCAATGTAATACAGGATGTATATATAATATGCCTAGAGTATATAATAAATGTAGTACTGTAATACATGATGTATATATAGTATGCACAGAGTATATAATAAATATAGTAATGTAATACATGATATATATATATAATATGCACAGAGTATATAATTAATATAGTAATGCAATACAAAATGTATCTATAATATACATAGAATATATAATAAATATAGTAATGTATACAGAATATATATATAATATACGCAGAGCATATAATAAATATAGCAATGTAATATAAGATACATGATTCACAGAGTATATAATATATACAATATTGTAATACATGATGTATATATAATATACACAGATTATATAATAAATATAGTGTTTAATACAGGATGTATATATAATATGCACACAGTATTTAATAAATATAGTAATACAATACATACTGCATATATAATATAGAAAAGTATATAATAAATACAGCATTTTAATACATTACGTTTCTTTAATATGTACAGAGTCTACAATAAATATAGTAATGTAATAAAGGATGCAAATATATTCACAGAACACATATTAGATAAAGCAATGTAATACATGCTCTATATATAAAATACACAGAGTCTATAATAATTAAAGTAAAGTTATACTAAATGTTTATATAATATACACAGAGTGTATAATAAATATAGCAATGAAATACAGGATGTATATATAATATGCCTAGAGTATATAATAAATGTAGTACTGTAATAAATGATGTATATATAATATACACAGAGTGTATAATAAATATAGTAATGTGTAAAGAATGTATATATAATATAGACAGAGATTATAATAAAAATATTAATGTAATACATGATGTAAATATACTATACACAGAGTATATAAAATAATATATTAATACAATACATGCTGCATATATAATATACACAAGAGTATATAATAAATATAGCAATGTAATTCATGGTACATGATACACAGAGTATATAATAACTATAGTAATGCAATACATGCTGCATATATAATATACAAAAAGTATATAATACATATAGTAATGCAATACAGGATGTAAATATAACACACAGACAGTTTATAATAAATATAGTAATGTAATACTGGATGGATATATAATATACACAGAGTATATAATAAACATAATGTAATAATTGATTTATATATAATATACAGAGTGTATAATAAATATAGTAACATAATACAATATATATAATATACACAGAGTATATAAAAAATATAGTAACGCAATAGATGAGTAATATGTAATATACACAGAGTACATAATAAATATTGCAATGTAATTCTTGATGTATATGTAATATACACAGAGTATATAATTTATAGTCATGTAATAGAATATTTATATTTAAGACACACAGCGTGTATAATAAGTATAGTAATGCAATAGATGATGAATACATAATATACACATAGTACATAATAAATATAGCAATGCAATACAGGATGTATATATAATATGCACCGAGTATAAAATAAATATGTATATTTAATATACACAGAGCATATAATATATACAGTGATGTAAAAATGATGTATATATAATATACACAGAGTACATAAAAATAAAGATATGTAATACATGATGTATATATAATATGCACAGAGTATATAATAAATATAGTAATGTAATACATGAAGTATATATAATATGTACAGAGTATATAATTAATATAGTAATGCAATACAGGATGTATCTATAATATACACAATATATATAATAAATATAGTAATGTATACAGAATGTATATATAATATACACAGAGATTATAATAAAAATATTAATGTAATACATATTGTATATATAGTATACATAGAGTATATAATAAATATAGCAATGTAATTCATGGTACATGATACACAGAGTATATAATAAATATAATAATATAATACATGATGTATATATAATATACACAAGAGTATATAATAAATATATAATTTAATGCAGGATGTATATATAATATGCACATAGTATATAAAAAATATAGTAATACAATACATGCTGCATATATAATATACACAGAGTATATAATAAATACAGCATTGTAATACATTACGTTTCTTTAATATGCACAGAGTCTACAATAAATATAGTAATGTAATAAAGGATGCAAATATAATATTCACAGAGCACATATTAGATATAGCAATGTAATACATTCTGTATATATAAAAGACACAGAGTCTATAAAAATTAAAGTATAGATATACTGAATGTTTATATAATATACACAGAGTGTATAATAAATATAGCAATGTAATACAGGATGTATATATAATATGCCTAGAGTATATAATAAATGTAGTACTGTAATACATGATGTATATATAGTATGCACAGAGTATATAATAAATATAGTAATGTAATACATGATATATATATAATATGCACAGTATATAATTAATATAGTAATGCAATACAAAATGTATCTATAATATACACAGAATATATAATAAATATAGTAATGTATACAGAATATATATATAATATACACAGAGCATATAATAAATATAGCAATGTAATTTAAGATACATGATACACAGAGAATATAATAAATACAATATTGTAATACATGATGTATATATAATATACAGAGATTATATAATAAATATAGTGTTTAATACAGGATGTATATATAATATGCACACAGTATTTTATAAATATAGTAATACAATACATGCTGCATATATAATATACAAAAGTATATAATAAATACAGCATTGTAATACATTGTATTTCTTTAATATGCACAGAGTCTACAATAAATAAAGTAATGTAATAAAGGATGCAAATATAATATTCACAGAGCACATATTAGATATAGCAATGTAATACATGCTGTATATATAAAATACACAGAGTCTATAAAAATTAAAGTATAGATATACTGAATGTTTATATAATATACACAGAGTGTATAATAAATATAGCAATGTAATACAGGATGTATATATAATATGCCTAGAGTATATAATAAATGTAGTACTGTAATACATGATGTATATATATTATGCACAGAGTATATAATAAATATAGTAATGTAATACATGATATATATAATATGCACAGAGTATATAATTAATATAGTAATGCAATACAAAATGTATCTATAATATACACAGAATATATAATAAATATAGTAATGTATACAGAATATATATATAATATACACAGAGCATATAATAAATATAGCAATGTAATTTAAGATACATGATACACAGAGAATATAATAAATACAATATTGTAATACATGATGTATATATAATATACAGAGATTATATAATAAATATAGTGTTTAATACAGGATGTATATATAATATGCACACAGTATTTTATAAATATAGTAATACAATACATGCTGCATATATAATATACAAAAGTATATAATAAATACAGCATTGTAATTCATTACGTTTCTTTAATATGCACAGAGTCTACAATAAATATAGTAATGTAATAAAGGATGCAAATATAATATTCACAGAGCACATATTAGATATAGCTATGTAATACATGCTGTATATATAAAATACACAGAGTTTATAATGATTAAAGTAAAGTTATACTGAATGTTTATATAATATACACAGAGTGTATAATAAATATAGCAATGTAATACAGGATGTATATATAATATGCCTAGAGTATATAATAAATGTAGTACTGTAATACATGATGTATATGTAATATACACAGAGTGTATAATAAATATAGTAATGTATTACAGCATGTATATATAATGTTTACATAGTATATAATAAATATACTAATGTGTACAGAATGTATATAGTATACACAGAGATTATAATAAAAATATTAATGTAATACATGATGTATATATACTATACACAGAGTTTATAAAATAATATATTAATGCAATACATGCTGCATATATAATATACTCAAGAGTATATAATAAATATAGCAATGTAATTCATGGTACATGATACACAGAGTATATTATAAATATAATAATATAATACATGATGTATATATAATATACACAAGAGTATATAATAAATATAGAATTTAATACAGGATGTGTATATAATATGCACATAGTATATAATAAATATAGTAATGCAATACATGCTGCATATATAATATACACAGAGTATATAATAAATATAGTAATGTAATACAGGATGTAAATATAACACATAGAGAGTTTATAATAAATATAGTAATGTAATATTGGATGTATATATAATATACACAGAGTACATAATAAATATAGTAATGTAATACAGGATGTATATATGATATGCACAGAGTATAAAATAAATAGGTATATTTAATATAAATAGAGAATATAATATATAGTGATGTAAAAATGATGTATATATAATATACACAGAGTACATATAAATAAAGATATGTAATACATGATGTATATATAATATGCACCGAGTATATAATAAATATAATAATGTAATACATGATGTATATATAATATGCACAGAGTATATAATTAATATAGTACTGCAATACAGGATGTATCTATAATATACACAGAATATATAATAAATATACTAATGTATACAGAATGTATATATAATATACACAGAGCATAAAATAAATATAGCAATGTAAGATAAGATACATGATACACAGAGTATATAATAAATACAATATTGTAATACATGATGTATATATAATATACACAGATTATATAATAAATATAGTGTTTAATACAGGATGTATATATAATATGCACACAGTATTTAATAAATATAGTAACACAATACATACTGCATATATAATATACAAAAGTATATAATAAATACAGCATTGTAATACATTACGTTTCTTTAATATGCACAGAGTCTACAATAAATATAGTAATGTAATAAAGGATGCAAATATAATATTCACAGAGCACATATTAGATATAGCAATGTAATACATTCTGTATATATAAAATACACAGAGTCTATAAAAATTAAAGTATAGATATACTGAATGTTTATATAATATACAGAGTGTATAATAAATATAGCAATGTAATACAGCATGTATATATAATATGCCTAGAGTATATAATAAATATAGTAATGTAATACATGATATATATAATATGCACAGAGTATATAATTAATATAGTAATGCAATACAAAATGTATCTATAATATACACAGAATATATAATAAATATAGTAATGTATACAGAATATATATATAATATACACAGAGCATATAATAAATATAGCAATGTAATTTAAGATACATGATACACAGAGAATATAATAAATACAATATTGTAATACATGATGTATATATAATATACAGAGATTATATAATAAATATAGTGTTTAATACAGGATGTATATATAATATGCACACAGTATTTTAGAAATATAGTAATACAATACATGCTGCATATATAATATACAAAAGTATATAATAAATACAGCATTGTAATACATTATATTTCTTTAATATGCACAGAGTCTACAATAAATAAAGTAATGTAATAAAGGATGCAAATATAATATTCACAGAGCACATATTAGATATAGCAATGTAATACATGCTGTATATATAAAATACACAGAGTCTATAAAAATTAAAGTATAGCTATACTGAATGTTTATATAATATACACAGAGTGTATAATAAATATAGCAATGTAATACAGGATGTATATATAATATGCCTAGAGTATATAATAAATGTAGTACTGTAATACATGATGTATATATAGTATGCACAGAGTATATAATAAATATAGTAATGTAATACATGATATATATAATATGCACAGTATATAATTAATATAGTAATGCAATACAAAATGTATCTATAATATACACAGAATATATAATAAATATAGTAATGTATACAGAATATATATATAATATACACAGAGCATATAATAAATATAGCAATGTAATTTAAGATACATGATACACAGAGAATATAATAAATACAATATTGTAATACATGATGTATATATAATATACAGAGATTATATAATAAATATAGTGTTTAATACAGGATGTATATATAATATGCACACAGTATTTTATAAATATAGTAATACAATACATGCTGCATATATAATATACAAAAGTATATAATAAATACAGCATTGTAATACATTGTATTTCTTTAATATGCACAGAGTCTACAATAAATAAAGTAATGTAATAAAGGATGCAAATATAATATTCACAGAGCACATATTAGATATAGCAATGTAATACATGCTGTATATATAAAATACACAGAGTCTATAAAAATTAAAGTATAGATATACTGAATGTTTATATAATATACACAGAGTGTATAATAAATATAGCAATGTAATACAGGATGTATATATAATATGCCTAGAGTATATAATAAATGTAGTACTGTAATACATGATGTATATATATTATGCACAGAGTATATAATAAATATAGTAATGTAATACATGATATATATAATATGCACAGAGTATATAATTAATATAGTAATGCAATACAAAATGTATCTATAATATACACAGAATATATAATAAATATAGTAATGTATACAGAATATATATATAATATACACAGAGCATATAATAAATATAGCAATGTAATTTAAGATACATGATACACAGAGAATATAATAAATACAATATTGTAATACATGATGTATATATAATATACAGAGATTATATAATAAATATAGTGTTTAATACAGGATGTATATATAATATGCACACAGTATTTTATAAATATAGTAATACAATACATGCTGCATATATAATATACAAAAGTATATAATAAATACAGCATTGTAATTCATTACGTTTCTTTAATATGCACAGAGTCTACAATAAATATAGTAATGTAATAAAGGATGCAAATATAATATTCACAGAGCACATATTAGATATAGCTATGTAATACATGCTGTATATATAAAATACACAGAGTTTATAATGATTAAAGTAAAGTTATACTGAATGTTTATATAATATACACAGAGTGTATAATAAATATAGCAATGTAATACAGGATGTATATATAATATGCCTAGAGTATATAATAAATGTAGTACTGTAATACATGATGTATATGTAATATACACAGAGTGTATAATAAATATAGTAATGTATTACAGCATGTATATATAATGTTTACATAGTATATAATAAATATACTAATGTGTACAGAATGTATATAGTATACACAGAGATTATAATAAAAATATTAATGTAATACATGATGTATATATACTATACACAGAGTTTATAAAATAATATATTAATGCAATACATGCTGCATATATAATATACTCAAGAGTATATAATAAATATAGCAATGTAATTCATGGTACATGATACACAGAGTATATTATAAATATAATAATATAATACATGATGTATATATAATATACACAAGAGTATATAATAAATATAGAATTTAATACAGGATGTGTATATAATATGCACATAGTATATAATAAATATAGTAATGCAATACATGCTGCATATATAATATACACAGAGTATATAATAAATATAGTAATGTAATACAGGATGTAAATATAACACATAGAGAGTTTATAATAAATATAGTAATGTAATATTGGATGTATATATAATATACACAGAGTACATAATAAATATAGTAATGTAATACAGGATGTATATATGATATGCACAGAGTATAAAATAAATAGGTATATTTAATATAAATAGAGAATATAATATATAGTGATGTAAAAATTATGTATATATAATATACACAGAGTACATATAAATAAAGATATGTAATACATGATGTATATATAATATGCACCGAGTATATAATAAATATAATAATGTAATACATGATGTATATATAATATGCACAGAGTATATAATTAATATAGTACTGCAATACAGGATGTATCTATAATATACACAGAATATATAATAAATATACTAATGTATACAGAATGTATATATAATATACACAGAGCATAAAATAAATATAGCAATGTAAGATAAGATACATGATACACAGAGTATATAATAAATACAATATTGTAATACATGATGTATATATAATATACACAGATTATATAATAAATATAGTGTTTAATACAGGATGTATATATAATATGCACACAGTATTTAATAAATATAGTAACACAATACATACTGCATATATAATATACAAAAGTATATAATAAATACAGCATTGTAATACATTACGTTTCTCTAATATGCACAGAGTCTACAATAAATATAGTAATGTAATAAAGGATGCAAATATAATATTCACAGAGCACATATTAGATATAGCAATGTAATACATTCTGTATATATAAAATACACAGAGTCTATAAAAATTAAAGTATAGATATACTGAATGTTTATATAATATACAGAGTGTATAATAAATATAGCAATGTAATACAGCATGTATATATAATATGCCTACAGTATATAATAAATATAGTAATGTAATACATGATATATATAATATGCACAGAGTATATAATTAATATAGTAATGCAATACAAAATGTATCTATAATATACACAGAATATATAATAAATATAGTAATGTATACAGAATATATATATAATATACACAGAGCATATAATAAATATAGCAATGTAATTTAAGATACATGATACACAGAGAATATAATAAATACAATATTGTAATACATGATGTATATATAATATACAGAGATTATATAATAAATATAGTGTTTAATACAGGATGTATATATAATATGCACACAGTATTTTAGAAATATAGTAATACAATACATGCTGCATATATAATATACAAAAGTATATAATAAATACAGCATTGTAATACATTATATTTCTTTAATATGCACAGAGTCTACAATAAATAAAGTAATGTAATAAAGGATGCAAATATAATATTCACAGAGCACATATTAGATATAGCAATGTAATACATGCTGTATATATAAAATACACAGAGTCTATAAAAATTAAAGTATAGATATACTGAATGTTTATATAATATACACAGAGTGTATAATAAATATAGCAATGTAATACAGGATGTATATATAATATGCCTAGAGTATATAATAAATGTAGTACTGTAATACATGATGTATATATAGTATGCACAGAGTATATAATAAATATAGTAATGTAATACATGATATATATAATATGCACAGTATATAATTAATATAGTAATGCAATACAAAATGTATCTATAATATACACAGAATATATAATAAATATAGTAATGTATACAGAATATATATATAATATACACAGAGCATATAATAAATATAGCAATGTAATTTAAGATACATGATACACAGAGAATATAATAAATACAATATTGTAATACATGATGTATATATAATATACAGAGATTATATAATAAATATAGTGTTTAATACAGGATGTATATATAATATGCACACAGTATTTTATAAATATAGTAATACAATACATGCTGCATATATAATATACAAAAGTATATAATAAATACAGCATTGTAATACATTACATTTCTTTAATATGCAGAGTCTACAATAAATATAGTAATGTAATAAAGGATGCAAATATAATATTCACAGAGCACATATTAGATATAGCTATGTAATACATGCTGTATATATAAAATACACAGAGTTTATAATGATTAAAGTAAAGTTATACTGAATGTTTATATAATATACACAGAGTGTATAATAAATATAGCAATGTAATACAGGATGTATATATAATATGCCTAGAGTATATAATAAATGTAGTACTGTAATACATGATGTATATGTAATATACACAGAGTGTATAATAAATATAGTAATGTATTACAGCATGTATATATAATGTTTACATAGTATATAATAAATATACTAATGTGTACAGAATGTATATAGTATACACAGAGATTATAATAAAAATATTAATGTAATACATGATGTATATATACTATACACAGAGTTTATAAAATAATATATTAATGCAATACATGCTGCATATATAATATACTCAAGAGTATATAATAAATATAGCAATGTTATTCATGGTACATGATACACAGAGTATATTATAAATATAATAATATAATACATGATGTATATATAATATACACAAGAGTATATAATAAATATAGAATTTAATACAGGATGTATATATAATATGCACATAGTATATAATAAATATAGTAATGCAATACATGCTGCATATATAATATACACAGAGTATATAATAAATATAGTAATGTAATACAGGATGTAAATATAACACACAGAGAGTTTATAATAAATATAGTAATGTAATATTGGATGTATATATAATATACACAGAGTACATAATAAATATAGTAATGTAATACAGGATGTATATATGATATGCACAGAGTATAAAATAAATAGGTATATTTAATATAAACAGAGAATATAATATATATAGTGATGTAAAAATGATGTATATATAATATACACAGAGTACATAAAAATAAAGATATGTAATACATGATGTATATATAATATGCACAGAGTATATAATAAATATAGTAATGTAATACATGATGTATATATAATATGCACAGAGTATATAATTAATATAGTAATGCAATACAGGATGTATCTATAATATACACAGAATATATAATAAATATAGTAATGTATACAGAATGTATATATAATATACACAGAGCATATAATAAATATAGCAATGTAATATAAGATACATGATACACAGAGTATATAATATATACAATATTGTAATACATGATGTATATATAATATACACAGATTATATAATTAATATAGTGTTTAATACAGGATGTATACAGTCATATGAAAAAGTTTGGGCACCCCTATTAATCTTAATCATTTTTAGTTCTAAATATTTGGGTGTTTGCAACAGCCATTTCAATTTGATATATCTAATAACTGATGGACACAGTAATATTTCAGGATTGAAATGAGGTTTATTGTACTAACAGAAAATGTGCAATATGCATTAAACCAAAATTTGACCGGTGCAAAAGTATGGGCACCTCAACAGAAAAGTGACATTAATATTTAGTAGATCCTCCTTTTGCAAAAATAACAGCCTCTAGTCGCTTCCTGTAGCTTTTAATCAGTTCCTGGATCCTGGATGAAGGTATTTTTGACCATTCCTCTTTACAAAACAATTCCAGTTCAGTTAAGTTTGATGGTTGCCGAGCATGGACAGCCCGCTTCAAATTATCCCACAGATGTTCAATGATATTCAGGTCTGGGGACTGGGATGGCCATTCCAGAACATTGTAACTGTTCCTCTGCATGAATGCCTGAGTAGATTTGGAGCTGTGTTTTGGATCATTGTCTTGCTGAAATATCCATCCCCGGCGTAACTTCAAATTCGTCACTGATTCTTGTACATTATTCTCAAGAATCTGCTGATACTGAGTTGAATCCATGCGACCCTCAACTTTAACAAGATTCCCGGTGCCGGCATTGGCCACACAGCCCCAAAGCATGATGGAACCTCCACCAAATTTTACAGTGGGTAGCAAGTGTTTTTCTTGGAATGCTGTGTTTTTTTGACGCCATGCATAACGCCTTTTTGTATGACCAAACAACTCAATCTTTGTTTCATCAATCCACAGGACCTTCTTCCAAAATGAAGCTGGCTTGTCCAAATGTGCTTTTGCATACCTCAGGCGACTCTGTTTGTGGCGTGCTTTCAGAAACGGCTTCTTTCGCATCACTCTCCCATACAGCTTTTCCTTGTGCAAAGTGTGCTGTATTGTTGACCGATGCACAGTGACACCATCTGCAGCAAGATGATGCTGCAGCTCTTTGGAGGTGGTCTGTGGATTGTCCTTGACTGTTCTCACCATTCTTCTTCTCTGCCTTTCTGATATTTTTCTTGGCCTGCCACTTCTGGGCTTAACAAGAACTGTCCCTGTGGTCTTCCATTTCCTTACTATGTTCCTCACAGTGGAAACTGACAGGTTAAATCTCTGAGACAACTTTTTGTATCCTTCCCCTGAACAACTATGTTGAACAATCTTTGTTTTCAGATCATTTGAGAGTTGTTTTGAGGAGCCCATGATGCCACTCTTCAGAGGAGATTCAAATAGGAGAACAACTTGCAATTGGCCACCTTAAATACCTTTTCTCATGATTGGATACACCTGGCTATGAAGTTCAAAGCTCAGTGAGGTTACAAAAGAAATTTTGTGCTTCAGTAAGTCAGTAAAAAGTAGTTAGGAGTATTCAAATCAATAAAATGATAAGGGTACCCAAATTTTTGCACCGGTCACATTTTGGTTTAATGCATATTGCACATTTTCTGTTAGTACAATAAACCTCATTTCAATCCTGAAATATTACTGTGTCCATCAGTTATTAGATATATCAAATTGAAATGGCTGTTGCAAACACCCAAATATTTAGAACTAAAAATGATTAAGATTAATAGGGGTGCCCAAACTTTTTCATATGACTGTATATAATATGCACACAGTATTTAATAAATATAGTAATACAATACATGCTGCATATATAATATACAAAAGTATATAATAAATACAGCATTGTAATACATTACGTTTCTTTAATATGCACAGAGTCTACAATAAATATAGTAATGTAATAAAGGATGCAAATATAATATTCACAGAGCACATATTAGATATAGCATTGTAATACATGCTGTATATATAAAATACACAAAGTCTATAAAAATTAAAGTAAAGATATTCTGAATGTTTATATAATATACACAGAGAGTATAATAAATATAGCAATGTAATACAGGATGTATATATAATATGTACACAGTATTTAATATATATAGTAATACAATACATGCTGCATATATAATATACAAAAGTATATAATAAATACAGCATTGTAATACATTACGTTTCTTTACTATGCACAGAGTCTACAATAAATATAGTAATGTAATAAAGGATGCAAATATAATATTCACAGAGCACATATTAGATATAGCAATGTAATACATTCTGTATATATAAAATACACAGAGTCTATAAAAATTAAAGTATAGATATACTGAATGTTTATATAATATACAGAGTGTATAATAAATATAGCAATGTAATACAGGATGTATATATAATATGCCTAGAGTATATAATAAATGTAGTACTGTAATACATGATGTATATATAGTATGCACAGAGTATATAATAAATATAGTAATGTAATACATGATATATATATATAATATGCACAGAGTATATAATTAATATAGTAATGCAATACAAAATGTATCTATAATATACACAGAATATATAATAAATATAGTAATGTATACAGAATATATATATAATATACACAGAGCATATAATAAATATAGCAATGTAATTTAAGATACATGATACACAGAGAATATAATAAATACAATATTGTAATACATGATGTATATATAATATACAGAGATTATATAATAAATATAGTGTTTAATACAGGATGTATATATAATATGCACACAGTATTTTATAAATATAGTAATACAATACATGCTGCATATATAATATACAAAAGTATATAATAAATACAGCATTGTAATACATTACGTTTCTTTAATATGCACAGAGTCTACAATAAATATAGTAATGTAATAAAGGATGCAAATATAATCTTCACAGAGCACATATTAGATATAGCAATGTAATACATGCTGTATATATAAAATACACAGAGTCTATAAAAATTAAAGTAAAGATATACTGAATGTTTATATAATATACACAGAGTGTATAATAAATATAGCAATGTAATACAGGATGTATATATAATATGCCTAGAGTATATAATGAATGTAGAACTGTAATACATGATGTATATATAGAATGCACAGAGTATATAATAAATATAGTAATGTAATATATGATGTATATATAATATTCACAGAGTACATAATTAATATAGTAATACAATACAAAATATATCTATAATATACACAGAATATATAATAAATATAGTAATGTATACAGAATGTATATATAATATACGCAGAGCATATAATAAATATAGCAATGTAATATAAGATACATGATTCACAGAGTATATAATATATACAATATTGTAATACATGATGTATATATAATATACACAGATTATATAATAAATATAGTGTTTAATACAGGATGTATATATAATATGCACACAGTATTTAATAAATATAGTAATACAATACATACTGCATATATAATATAGAAAAGTATATAATAAATACAGCATTTTAATACATTACGTTTCTTTAATATGTACAGAGTCTACAATAAATATAGTAATGTAATAAAGGATGCAAATATATTCACAGAACACATATTAGATAAAGCAATGTAATACATGCTCTATATATAAAATACACAGAGTCTATAATAATTAAAGTAAAGTTATACTAAATGTTTATATAATATACACAGAGTGTATAATAAATATAGCAATGAAATACAGGATGTATATATAATATGCCTAGAGTATATAATAAATGTAGTACTGTAATAAATGATGTATATATAATATACACAGAGTGTATAATAAATATAGTAATGTGTAAAGAATGTATATATAATATAGACAGAGATTATAATAAAAATATTAATGTAATACATGATGTAAATATACTATACACAGAGTATATAAAATAATATATTAATACAATACATGCTGCATATATAATATACACAAGAGTATATAATAAATATAGCAATGTAATTCATGGTACATGATACACAGAGTATATAATAACTATAGTAATGCAATACATGCTGCATATATAATATACAAAAAGTATATAATACATATAGTAATGCAATACAGGATGTAAATATAACACACAGACAGTTTATAATAAATATAGTAATGTAATACTGGATGGATATATAATATACACAGAGTATATAATAAACATAATGTAATAATTGATTTATATATAATATACAGAGTGTATAATAAATATAGTAACGTAATACAATATATATAATATACACAGAGTATATAAAAAATATAGTAACGCAATAGATGAGTAATATGTAATATACACAGAGTACATAATAAATATTGCAATGTAATTCTTGATGTATATGTAATATACACAGAGTATATAATTTATAGTCATGTAATAGAATATTTATATTTAAGACACACAGAGTGTATAATAAGTATAGTAATGCAATAGATGATGAATACATAATATACACATAGTACATAATAAATATAGCAATGCAATACAGGATGTATATATAATATGCACCGAGTATAAAATAAATATGTATATTTAATATACACAGAGCATATAATATATACAGTGATGTAAAAATGATGTATATATAATATACACAGAGTACATAAAAATAAAGATATGTAATACATGATGTATATATAATATGCACAGAGTATATAATAAATATAGTAATGTAATACATGAAGTATATATAATATGTACAGAGTATATAATTAATATAGTAATGCAATACAGGATGTATCTATAATATACACAATATATATAATAAATATAGTAATGTATACAGAATGTATATATAATATACACAGAGATTATAATAAAAATATTAATGTAATACATATTGTATATATAGTATACATAGAGTATATAATAAATATAGCAATGTAATTCATGGTACATGATACACAGAGTATATAATAAATATAATAATATAATACATGATGTATATATAATATACACAAGAGTATATAATAAATATATAATTTAATGCAGGATGTATATATAATATGCACATAGTATATAAAAAATATAGTAATACAATACATGCTGCATATATAATATACACAGAGTATATAATAAATACAGCATTGTAATACATTACGTTTCTTTAATATGCACAGAGTCTACAATAAATATAGTAATGTAATAAAGGATGCAAATATAATATTCACAGAGCACATATTAGATATAGCAATGTAATACATTCTGTATATATAAAAGACACAGAGTGTATAAAAATTAAAGTATAGATATACTGAATGTTTATATAATATACACAGAGTGTATAATAAATATAGCAATGTAATACAGGATGTATATATAATATGCCTAGAGTATATAATAAATGTAGTACTGTAATACATGATGTATATATAGTATGCACAGAGTATATAATAAATATAGTAATGTAATACATGATATATATATAATATGCACAGTATATAATTAATATAGTAATGCAATACAAAATGTATCTATAATATACACAGAATATATAATAAATATAGTAATGTATACAGAATATATATATAATATACACAGAGCATATAATAAATATAGCAATGTAATTTAAGATACATGATACACAGAGAATATAATAAATACAATATTGTAATACATGATGTATATATAATATACAGAGATTATATAATAAATATAGTGTTTAATACAGGATGTATATATAATATGCACACAGTATTTTATAAATATAGTAATACAATACATGCTGCATATATAATATACAAAAGTATATAATAAATACAGCATTGTAATACATTGTATTTCTTTAATATGCACAGAGTCTACAATAAATAAAGTAATGTAATAAAGGATGCAAATATAATATTCACAGAGCACATATTAGATATAGCAATGTAATACATGCTGTATATATAAAATACACAGAGTCTATAAAAATTAAAGTATAGATATACTGAATGTTTATATAATATACACAGAGTGTATAATAAATATAGCAATGTAATACAGGATGTATATATAATATGCCTAGAGTATATAATAAATGTAGTACTGTAATACATGATGTATATATATTATGCACAGAGTATATAATAAATATAGTAATGTAATACATGATATATATAATATGCACAGAGTATATAATTAATATAGTAATGCAATACAAAATGTATCTATAATATACACAGAATATATAATAAATATAGTAATGTATACAGAATATATATATAATATACACAGAGCATATAATAAATATAGCAATGTAATTTAAGATACATGATACACAGAGAATATAATAAATACAATATTGTAATACATGATGTATATATAATATACAGAGATTATATAATAAATATAGTGTTTAATACAGGATGTATATATAATATGCACACAGTATTTTATAAATATAGTAATACAATACATGCTGCATATATAATATACAAAAGTATATAATAAATACAGCATTGTAATTCATTACGTTTCTTTAATATGCACAGAGTCTACAATAAATATAGTAATGTAATAAAGGATGCAAATATAATATTCACAGAGCACATATTAGATATAGCTATGTAATACATGCTGTATATATAAAATACACAGAGTTTATAATGATTAAAGTAAAGTTATACTGAATGTTTATATAATATACACAGAGTGTATAATAAATATAGCAATGTAATACAGGATGTATATATAATATGCCTAGAGTATATAATAAATGTAGTACTGTAATACATGATGTATATGTAATATACACAGAGTGTATAATAAATATAGTAATGTATTACAGCATGTATATATAATGTTTACATAGTATATAATAAATATACTAATGTGTACAGAATGTATATAGTATACACAGAGATTATAATAAAAATATTAATGTAATACATGATGTATATATACTATACACAGAGTTTATAAAATAATATATTAATGCAATACATGCTGCATATATAATATACTCAAGAGTATATAATAAATATAGCAATGTAATTCATGGTACATGATACACAGAGTATATTATAAATATAATAATATAATACATGATGTATATATAATATACACAAGAGTATATAATAAATATAGAATTTAATACAGGATGTGTATATAATATGCACATAGTATATAATAAATATAGTAATGCAATACATGCTGCATATATAATATACACAGAGTATATAATAAATATAGTAATGTAATACAGGATGTAAATATAACACATAGAGAGTTTATAATAAATATAGTAATGTAATATTGGATGTATATATAATATACACAGAGTACATAATAAATATAGTAATGTAATACAGGATGTATATATGATATGCACAGAGTATAAAATAAATAGGTATATTTAATATAAATAGAGAATATAATATATAGTGATGTAAAAATTATGTATATATAATATACACAGAGTACATATAAATAAAGATATGTAATACATGATGTATATATAATATGCACCGAGTATATAATAAATATAATAATGTAATACATGATGTATATATAATATGCACAGAGTATATAATTAATATAGTACTGCAATACAGGATGTATCTATAATATACACAGAATATATAATAAATATACTAATGTATACAGAATGTATATATAATATACACAGAGCATAAAATAAATATAGCAATGTAAGATAAGATACATGATACACAGAGTATATAATAAATACAATATTGTAATACATGATGTATATATAATATACACAGATTATATAATAAATATAGTGTTTAATACAGGATGTATATATAATATGCACACAGTATTTAATAAATATAGTAACACAATACATACTGCATATATAATATACAAAAGTATATAATAAATACAGCATTGTAATACATTACGTTTCTCTAATATGCACAGAGTCTACAATAAATATAGTAATGTAATAAAGGATGCAAATATAATATTCACAGAGCACATATTAGATATAGCAATGTAATACATTCTGTATATATAAAATACACAGAGTCTATAAAAATTAAAGTATAGATATACTGAATGTTTATATAATATACAGAGTGTATAATAAATATAGCAATGTAATACAGCATGTATATATAATATGCCTACAGTATATAATAAATATAGTAATGTAATACATGATATATATAATATGCACAGAGTATATAATTAATATAGTAATGCAATACAAAATGTATCTATAATATACACAGAATATATAATAAATATAGTAATGTATACAGAATATATATATAATATACACAGAGCATATAATAAATATAGCAATGTAATTTAAGATACATGATACACAGAGAATATAATAAATACAATATTGTAATACATGATGTATATATAATATACAGAGATTATATAATAAATATAGTGTTTAATACAGGATGTATATATAATATGCACACAGTATTTTAGAAATATAGTAATACAATACATGCTGCATATATAATATACAAAAGTATATAATAAATACAGCATTGTAATACATTATATTTCTTTAATATGCACAGAGTCTACAATAAATAAAGTAATGTAATAAAGGATGCAAATATAATATTCACAGAGCACATATTAGATATAGCAATGTAATACATGCTGTATATATAAAATACACAGAGTCTATAAAAATTAAAGTATAGATATACTGAATGTTTATATAATATACACAGAGTGTATAATAAATATAGCAATGTAATACAGGATGTATATATAATATGCCTAGAGTATATAATAAATGTAGTACTGTAATACATGATGTATATATAGTATGCACAGAGTATATAATAAATATAGTAATGTAATACATGATATATATAATATGCACAGTATATAATTAATATAGTAATGCAATACAAAATGTATCTATAATATACACAGAATATATAATAAATATAGTAATGTATACAGAATATATATATATAATATACACAGAGCATATAATAAATATAGCAATGTAATTTAAGATACATGATACACAGAGAATATAATAAATACAATATTGTAATACATGATGTATATATAATATACAGAGATTATATAATAAATATAGTGTTTAATACAGGATGTATATATAATATGCACACAGTATTTTATAAATATAGTAATACAATACATGCTGCATATATAATATACAAAAGTATATAATAAATACAGCATTGTAATACATTACGTTTCTTTAATATGCAGAGTCTACAATAAATATAGTAATGTAATAAAGGATGCAAATATAATATTCACAGAGCACATATTAGATATAGCTATGTAATACATGCTGTATATATAAAATACACAGAGTTTATAATGATTAAAGTAAAGTTATACTGAATGTTTATATAATATACACAGAGTGTATAATAAATATAGCAATGTAATACAGGATGTATATATAATATGCCTAGAGTATATAATAAATGTAGTACTGTAATACATGATGTATATGTAATATACACAGAGTGTATAATAAATATAGTAATGTATTACAGCATGTATATATAATGTTTACATAGTATATAATAAATATACTAATGTGTACAGAATGTATATAGTATACACAGAGATTATAATAAAAATATTAATGTAATACATGATGTATATATACTATACACAGAGTTTATAAAATAATATATTAATGCAATACATGCTGCATATATAATATACTCAAGAGTATATAATAAATATAGCAATGTTATTCATGGTACATGATACACAGAGTATATTATAAATATAATAATATAATACATGATGTATATATAATATACACAAGAGTATATAATAAATATAGAATTTAATACAGGATGTATATATAATATGCACATAGTATATAATAAATATAGTAATGCAATACATGCTGCATATATAATATACACAGAGTATATAATAAATATAGTAATGTAATACAGGATGTAAATATAACACACAGAGAGTTTATAATAAATATAGTAATGTAATATTGGATGTATATATAATATACACAGAGTACATAATAAATATAGTAATGTAATACAGGATGTATATATGATATGCACAGAGTATAAAATAAATAGGTATATTTAATATAAACAGAGAATATAATATATATAGTGATGTAAAAATGATGTATATATAATATACACAGAGTACATAAAAATAAAGATATGTAATACATGATGTATATATAATATGCACAGAGTATATAATAAATATAGTAATGTAATACATGATGTATATATAATATGCACAGAGTATATAATTAATATAGTAATGCAATACAGGATGTATCTATAATATACACAGAATATATAATAAATATAGTAATGTATACAGAATGTATATATAATATACACAGAGCATATAATAAATATAGCAATGTAATATAAGATACATGATACACAGAGTATATAATATATACAATATTGTAATACATGATGTATATATAATATACACAGATTATATAATTAATATAGTGTTTAATACAGGATGTATACAGTCATATGAAAAAGTTTGGGCACCCCTATTAATCTTAATCATTTTTAGTTCTAAATATTTGGGTGTTTGCAACAGCCATTTCAATTTGATATATCTAATAACTGATGGACACAGTAATATTTCAGGATTGAAATGAGGTTTATTGTACTAACAGAAAATGTGCAATATGCATTAAACCAAAATTTGACCGGTGCAAAAGTATGGGCACCTCAACAGAAAAGTGACATTAATATTTAGTAGATCCTCCTTTTGCAAAAATAACAGCCTCTAGTCGCTTCCTGTAGCTTTTAATCAGTTCCTGGATCCTGGATGAAGGTATTTTTGACCATTCCTCTTTACAAAACAATTCCAGTTCAGTTAAGTTTGATGGTTGCCGAGCATGGACAGCCCGCTTCAAATTATCCCACAGATGTTCAATGATATTCAGGTCTGGGGACTGGGATGGCCATTCCAGAACATTGTAACTGTTCCTCTGCATGAATGCCTGAGTAGATTTGGAGCTGTGTTTTGGATCATTGTCTTGCTGAAATATCCATCCCCGGCGTAACTTCAAATTCGTCACTGATTCTTGTACATTATTCTCAAGAATCTGCTGATACTGAGTTGAATCCATGCGACCCTCAACTTTAACAAGATTCCCGGTGCCGGCATTGGCCACACAGCCCCAAAGCATGATGGAACCTCCACCAAATTTTACAGTGGGTAGCAAGTGTTTTTCTTGGAATGCTGTGTTTTTTTGACGCCATGCATAACGCCTTTTTGTATGACCAAACAACTCAATCTTTGTTTCATCAATCCACAGGACCTTCTTCCAAAATGAAGCTGGCTTGTCCAAATGTGCTTTTGCATACCTCAGGCGACTCTGTTTGTGGCGTGCTTTCAGAAACGGCTTCTTTCGCATCACTCTCCCATACAGCTTTTCCTTGTGCAAAGTGTGCTGTATTGTTGACCGATGCACAGTGACACCATCTGCAGCAAGATGATGCTGCAGCTCTTTGGAGGTGGTCTGTGGATTGTCCTTGACTGTTCTCACCATTCTTCTTCTCTGCCTTTCTGATATTTTTCTTGGCCTGCCACTTCTGGGCTTAACAAGAACTGTCCCTGTGGTCTTCCATTTCCTTACTATGTTCCTCACAGTGGAAACTGACAGGTTAAATCTCTGAGACAACTTTTTGTATCCTTCCCCTGAACAACTATGTTGAACAATCTTTGTTTTCAGATCATTTGAGAGTTGTTTTGAGGAGCCCATGATGCCACTCTTCAGAGGAGATTCAAATAGGAGAACAACTTGCAATTGGCCACCTTAAATACCTTTTCTCATGATTGGATACACCTGGCTATGAAGTTCAAAGCTCAGTGAGGTTACAAAAGAAATTTTGTGCTTCAGTAAGTCAGTAAAAAGTAGTTAGGAGTATTCAAATCAATAAAATGATAAGGGTACCCAAATTTTTGCACCGGTCACATTTTGGTTTAATGCATATTGCACATTTTCTGTTAGTACAATAAACCTCATTTCAATCCTGAAATATTACTGTGTCCATCAGTTATTAGATATATCAAATTGAAATGGCTGTTGCAAACACCCAAATATTTAGAACTAAAAATGATTAAGATTAATAGGGGTGCCCAAACTTTTTCATATGACTGTATATAATATGCACACAGTATTTAATAAATATAGTAATACAATACATGCTGCATATATAATATACAAAAGTATATAATAAATACAGCATTGTAATACATTACGTTTCTTTAATATGCACAGAGTCTACAATAAATATAGTAATGTAATAAAGGATGCAAATATAATATTCACAGAGCACATATTAGATATAGCATTGTAATACATGCTGTATATATAAAATACACAAAGTCTATAAAAATTAAAGTAAAGATATTCTGAATGTTTATATAATATACACAGAGAGTATAATAAATATAGCAATGTAATACAGGATGTATATATAATATGTACACAGTATTTAATATATATAGTAATACAATACATGCTGCATATATAATATACAAAAGTATATAATAAATACAGCATTGTAATACATTACGTTTCTTTACTATGCACAGAGTCTACAATAAATATAGTAATGTAATAAAGGATGCAAATATAATATTCACAGAGCACATATTAGATATAGCAATGTAATACATTCTGTATATATAAAATACACAGAGTCTATAAAAATTAAAGTATAGATATACTGAATGTTTATATAATATACAGAGTGTATAATAAATATAGCAATGTAATACAGGATGTATATATAATATGCCTAGAGTATATAATAAATGTAGTACTGTAATACATGATGTATATATAGTATGCACAGAGTATATAATAAATATAGTAATGTAATACATGATATATATATATAATATGCACAGAGTATATAATTAATATAGTAATGCAATACAAAATGTATCTATAATATACACAGAATATATAATAAATATAGTAATGTATACAGAATATATATATAATATACACAGAGCATATAATAAATATAGCAATGTAATTTAAGATACATGATACACAGAGAATATAATAAATACAATATTGTAATACATGATGTATATATAATATACAGAGATTATATAATAAATATAGTGTTTAATACAGGATGTATATATAATATGCACACAGTATTTTATAAATATAGTAATACAATACATGCTGCATATATAATATACAAAAGTATATAATAAATACAGCATTGTAATACATTACGTTTCTTTAATATGCACAGAGTCTACAATAAATATAGTAATGTAATAAAGGATGCAAATATAATCTTCACAGAGCACATATTAGATATAGCAATGTAATACATGCTGTATATATAAAATACACAGAGTCTATAAAAATTAAAGTAAAGATATACTGAATGTTTATATAATATACACAGAGTGTATAATAAATATAGCAATGTAATACAGGATGTATATATAATATGCCTAGAGTATATAATGAATGTAGAACTGTAATACATGATGTATATATAGAATGCACAGAGTATATAATAAATATAGTAATGTAATATATGATGTATATATAATATTCACAGAGTACATAATTAATATAGTAATACAATACAAAATGTATCTATAATATACACAGAATATATAATAAATATAGTAATGTATACAGAATGTATATATAATATACGCAGAGCATATAATAAATATAGCAATGTAATATAAGATACATGATTCACAGAGTATATAATATATACAATATTGTAATACATGATGTATATATAATATACACAGATTATATAATAAATATAGTGTTTAATACAGGATGTATATATAATATGCACACAGTATTTAATAAATATAGTAATACAATACATACTGCATATATAATATAGAAAAGTATATAATAAATACAGCATTTTAATACATTACGTTTCTTTAATATGTACAGAGTCTACAATAAATATAGTAATGTAATAAAGGATGCAAATATATTCACAGAACACATATTAGATAAAGCAATGTAATACATGCTCTATATATAAAATACACAGAGTCTATAATAATTAAAGTAAAGTTATACTAAATGTTTATATAATATACACAGAGTGTATAATAAATATAGCAATGAAATACAGGATGTATATATAATATGCCTAGAGTATATAATAAATGTAGTACTGTAATAAATGATGTATATATAATATACACAGAGTGTATAATAAATATAGTAATGTGTAAAGAATGTATATATAATATAGACAGAGATTATAATAAAAATATTAATGTAATACATGATGTAAATATACTATACACAGAGTATATAAAATAATATATTAATACAATACATGCTGCATATATAATATACACAAGAGTATATAATAAATATAGCAATGTAATTCATGGTACATGATACACAGAGTATATAATAACTATAGTAATGCAATACATGCTGCATATATAATATACAAAAAGTATATAATACATATAGTAATGCAATACAGGATGTAAATATAACACACAGACAGTTTATAATAAATATAGTAATGTAATACTGGATGGATATATAATATACACAGAGTATATAATAAACATAATGTAATAATTGATTTATATATAATATACAGAGTGTATAATAAATATAGTAACGTAATACAATATATATAATATACACAGAGTATATAAAAAATATAGTAACGCAATAGATGAGTAATATGTAATATACACAGAGTACATAATAAATATTGCAATGTAATTCTTGATGTATATGTAATATACACAGAGTATATAATTTATAGTCATGTAATAGAATATTTATATTTAAGACACACAGAGTGTATAATAAGTATAGTAATGCAATAGATGATGAATACATAATATACACATAGTACATAATAAATATAGCAATGCAATACAGGATGTATATATAATATGCACCGAGTATAAAATAAATATGTATATTTAATATACACAGAGCATATAATATATACAGTGATGTAAAAATGATGTATATATAATATACACAGAGTACATAAAAATAAAGATATGTAATACATGATGTATATATAATATGCACAGAGTATATAATAAATATAGTAATGTAATACATGAAGTATATATAATATGTACAGAGTATATAATTAATATAGTAATGCAATACAGGATGTATCTATAATATACACAATATATATAATAAATATAGTAATGTATACAGAATGTATATATAATATACACAGAGATTATAATAAAAATATTAATGTAATACATATTGTATATATAGTATACATAGAGTATATAATAAATATAGCAATGTAATTCATGGTACATGATACACAGAGTATATAATAAATATAATAATATAATACATGATGTATATATAATATACACAAGTGTATATAATAAATATATAATTTAATGCAGGATGTATATATAATATGCACATAGTATATAAAAAATATAGTAATACAATACATGCTGCATATATAATATACACAGAGTATATAATAAATATAGTAATGTAATACAGGATGTAAATATAACACACAAAGAGTTTATAATAAATATCGTAATGTAATACTGGATGTATATATAATATACACAGAGTATATAATAAACATAATGTAATAATTGATTTATATATAATATACACAGAGTGTATAATAAATATAGTAACGTAATACAATATATAATATACACAGAGTATATAATAAATATAGTAATGCAATAGATGAGGAATATATAATATACACAGAGTACATAATAAAAATAGCAATGTAATTCATGATGTATATTTAATATACACAGAGTATATAATTTATATAGTCATGTAATAGAATATTTATATTTAAGACACACAGAGTGTATAATAAGTATAGTAATGCAATACATGCTGCATATATAATATACACAGAGTACATAATAAATATAGTAATGTAATACAGGATGTATATATGATATGCACAGAGTATAAAATAAATAGGTATATTTAATATAAACAGAGCATATAATATATATAGTGATGTAAAAATGATGTATATATAAAATACACAGAGTACATAAAAATAAAGATATGTAATACATGATGTATATATAATATGCACAGAGTATATAATAAATATAGTAATGTAATACATGATGTATATATAATATGCACAGAGTATATAATTAATATAGTAATGCAATACAGGATGTATCTATAATATACACAGAATATATAATAAATATAGTAATGTATACAGAATGTATATATAATATACACAGAGCATATAATAAATATAGCAATGTAATATAAGATACATGATACACAGAGTATATAATATATACAATATTGTAATACATGATGTATATATAATATACACAGATTATATAATTAATATAGTGTTTAATACAGGATGTATATATAATATGCACACAGAATTTAATAAATATAGTAATACAATACATGCTGCATATATAATATACAAAAGTATATAATAAATACAGCATTGTAATACATTACGTTTCTTTAATATGCACAGAGTCTACAATAAATATAGTAATGTAATAAAGGATGCAAATATAATATTCACAGAGCACATATTAGATATAGCATTGTAATACATGCTGTATATATAAAATACACAAAGTCTATAAAAATTAAAGTAAAGATATTCTGAATGTTTATATAATATACACAGAGAGTATAATAAATATAGCAATGTAATACAGGATGTATATATAATATGTACACAGTATTTAATATATATAGTAATACAATACATGCTGCATATATAATATACAAAAGTATATAATAAATACAGCATTGTAATACATTACGTTTCTTTACTATACACAGAGTCTACAATAAATATAGTAATGTAATAAAGGATGCAAATATAATATTCACAGAGCACATATTAGATATAGCAATGTAATACATTCTGTATATATAAAATACACAGAGTCTATAAAAATTAAAGTATAGATATACTGAATGTTTATATAATATACAGAGTGTATAATAAATATAGCAATGTAATACAGCATGTATATATAATATGCCTAGAGTATATAATAAATGTAGTACTGTAATACATGATGTATATATAGTATGCACAGAGTATATAATAAATATAGTAATGTAATACATGATATATATAATATGCACAGAGTATATAATTAATATAGTAATGCAATACAAAATGTATCTATAATATACACAGAATATATAATAAATATAGTAATGTATACAGAATATATATATAATATACACAGAGCATATAATAAATATAGCAATGTAATTTAAGATACATGATACACAGAGAATATAATAAATACAATATTGTAATACATGATGTATATATAATATACAGAGATTATATAATAAATATAGTGTTTAATACAGGATGTATATATAATATGCACACAGTAGTTTATAAATATAGTAATACAATACATGCTGCATATATAATATACAAAAGTATATAATAAATACAGCATTGTAATACATTACGTTTCTTTAATATGCACAGAGTCTACAATAAATATAGTAATGTAATAAAGGATGCAAATATAATATTCACAGAGCACATATTAGATATAGCTATGTAATACATGCTGTATATATAAAATACACAGAGTTTATAATGATTAAAGTAAAGTTATACTGAATGTTTATATAATATACACAGAGTGTATAATAAATATAGCAATGTAATACAGGATGTATATATAATATGCCTAGAGTATATAATAAATGTAATACTGTAATACATGATGTATATGTAATATACACAGAGTGTATAATAAATATAGTAATGTATTACAGCATGTATATATAATGTTTGCATAGTATATAATAAATATAGTAATGTAATACATGATGTATATATAATATGCACAGAGTATATAATTAATATAGTAATGCAATTCAGGATGTATCTATAATATACACAGAATATATAATAAATATAGTAATGTATACAGAATGTATATATAATATACACAGAGCATATAATAAATATAGTAATGTAATATAAGATACATGATACACAGAGTATATTATAAATACAATATTGTAATACATGATGTATATATAATATACACAGATTATATAATAAATATAGTGTTTAATACAGGATGTATATATAATATGCACACAGTATTTAATAAATATAGTAATACAATACATGCTGGATATATAATATACAAAAGTATATAATAAATACAGCATTGTAATACATTACGTTTCTTTAATATGCACAGAGTCTACAATAAATATAGTAATGTAATAAAGGATGCAAATATAATATTCACAGAGCACATATTAGATATAGCAATGTAATACATTCTGTATATATAAAAGACACAGAGTCTATAAAAATTAAAGTATAGATATACTGAATGTTTATATAATATACACAGAGTGTATAATAAATATAGCAATGTAATACAGGATGTATATATAATATGCCTAGAGTATATAATAAATGTAGTACTGTAATACATGATGTATATATAGTATGCACAGAGTATATAATAAATATAGTAATGTAATACATGATATATATATAATATGCACAGTATATAATTAATATAGTAATGCAATACAAAATGTATCTATAATATACACAGAATATATAATAAATATAGTAATGTATACAGAATATATATATATTATACACAGAGCATATAATAAATATAGCAATGTAATTTAAGATACATGATACACAGAGAATATAATAAATACAATATTGTAATACATGATGTATATATAATATACAGAGATTATATAATAAATATAGTGTTTAAAACAGGATGTATATATAATATGCACACAGTATTTTATAAATATAGTAATACAATACATGCTGCATATATAATATACAAAAGTATATAATAAATACAGCATTGTAATACATTGTATTTCTTTAATATGCACAGAGTCTACAATAAATAAAGTAATGTAATAAAGGATGCAAATATAATATTCACAGAGCACATATTAGATATAGCAATGTAATACATGCTGTATATATAAAATACACAGAGTCTATAAAAATTAAAGTATAGATATACTGAATGTTTATATAATATACACAGAGTGTATAATAAATATAGCAATGTAATACAGGATGTATATATAATATGCCTAGAGTATATAATAAATGTAGTACTGTAATACATGATGTATATATATTATGCACAGAGTATATAATAAATATAGTAATGTAATACATGATATATATAATATGCACAGAGTATATAATTAATATAGTAATGCAATACAAAATGTATCTATAATATACACAGAATATATAATAAATATAGTAATGTATACAGAATATATATATAATATACACAGAGCATATAATAAATATAGCAATGTAATTTAAGATACATGATACACAGAGAATATAATAAATACAATATTGTAATACATGATGTATATATAATATACAGAGATTATATAATAAATATAGTGTTTAATACAGGATGTATATATAATATGCACACAGTATTTTATAAATATAGTAATACAATACATGCTGCATATATAATATACAAAAGTATATAATAAATACAGCATTGTAATTCATTACGTTTCTTTAATATGCACAGAGTCTACAATAAATATAGTAATGTAATAAAGGATGCAAATATAATATTCACAGAGCACATATTAGATATAGCTATGTAATACATGCTGTATATATAAAATACACAGAGTTTATAATGATTAAAGTAAAGTTATACTGAATGTTTATATAATATACACAGAGTGTATAATAAATATAGCAATGTAATACAGGATGTATATATAATATGCCTAGAGTATATAATAAATGTAGTACTGTAATACATGATGTATATGTAATATACACAGAGTGTATAATAAATATAGTAATGTATTACAGCATGTATATATAATGTTTACATAGTATATAATAAATATACTAATGTGTACAGAATGTATATAGTATACACAGAGATTATAATAAAAATATTAATGTAATACATGATGTATATATACTATACACAGAGTTTATAAAATAATATATTAATGCAATACATGCTGCATATATAATATACTCAAGAGTATATAATAAATATAGCAATGTAATTCATGGTACATGATACACAGAGTATATTATAAATATAATAATATAATACATGATGTATATATAATATACACAAGAGTATATAATAAATATAGAATTTAATACAGGATGTGTATATAATATGCACATAGTATATAATAAATATAGTAATGCAATACATGCTGCATATATAATATACACAGAGTATATAATAAATATAGTAATGTAATACAGGATGTAAATATAACACATAGAGAGTTTATAATAAATATAGTAATGTAATATTGGATGTATATATAATATACACAGAGTACATAATAAATATAGTAATGTAATACAGGATGTATATATGATATGCACAGAGTATAAAATAAATAGGTATATTTAATATAAATAGAGAATATAATATATAGTGATGTAAAAATGATGTATATATAATATACACAGAGTACATATAAATAAAGATATGTAATACATGATGTATATATAATATGCACCGAGTATATAATAAATATAATAATGTAATACATGATGTATATATAATATGCACAGAGTATATAATTAATATAGTACTGCAATACAGGATGTATCTATAATATACACAGAATATATAATAAATATACTAATGTATACAGAATGTATATATAATATACACAGAGCATAAAATAAATATAGCAATGTAAGATAAGATACATGATACACAGAGTATATAATAAATACAATATTGTAATACATGATGTATATATAATATACACAGATTATATAATAAATATAGTGTTTAATACAGGATGTATATATAATATGCACACAGTATTTAATAAATATAGTAACACAATACATACTGCATATATAATATACAAAAGTATATAATAAATACAGCATTGTAATACATTACGTTTCTTTAATATGCACAGAGTCTACAATAAATATAGTAATGTAATAAAGGATGCAAATATAATATTCACAGAGCACATATTAGATATAGCAATGTAATACATTCTGTATATATAAAATACACAGAGTCTATAAAAATTAAAGTATAGATATACTGAATGTTTATATAATATACAGAGTGTATAATAAATATAGCAATGTAATACAGCATGTATATATAATATGCCTAGAGTATATAATAAATATAGTAATGTAATACATGATATATATAATATGCACAGAGTATATAATTAATATAGTAATGCAATACAAAATGTATCTATAATATACACAGAATATATAATAAATATAGTAATGTATACAGAATATATATATAATATACACAGAGCATATAATAAATATAGCAATGTAATTTAAGATACATGATACACAGAGTATATAATAGATACAATATTGTAATACATGATGTATATATAATATACAGAGATTATATAATAAATATAGTGTTTAATACAGGATGTATATATAATATGCACACAGTATTATATAAATATAGTAATACAATACATGCTGCATATATAATATACAAAAGTATATAATAAATACAGCATTGTAATACATTACGTTTCTTTACTATGCACAGAGTCTACAATAAATATAGTAATGTAATAAAGGATGCAAATATAATATTCACAGAGCACATATTAGATATAGCAATGTAATACATGCTGTATATATAAAATCCACAGAGTCTATAAAAATTAAAGTATAGATATACTGAATGTTTATATAATATACACAGAGTGTATAATAAATATAGCAATGTAATACAGGATGTATATATAATATGCCTAGAGTATATAATAAATGTAGTACTGTAATACATGATGTATATATAGTATGCACAGAGTATATAATAAATATAGTAATGTAATACATGATATATATAATATGCACAGAGTATATAATTAATATAGTAATGCAATACAAAATGTATCTATAATATACACAGAATATATAATAAATATAGTAATGTATACAGAATATATATATAATATACACAGAGCATATAATAAATATAGCAATGTAATTTAAGATACATGATACACAGAGAATATAATAAATACAATATTGTAATACATGATGTATATATAATATACAGAGATTATATAATAAATATAGTGTTTAATACAGGATGTATATATAATATGCACACAGTATTTTATAAATATAGTAATACAATACATGCTGCATATATAATATACAAAAGTATATAATAAATACAGCATTGTAATACATTACGTTTCTTTAATATGCACAGAGTCTACAATAAATATAGTAATGTAATAAAGGATGCAAATATAATATTCACAGAGCACATATTAGATATAGCTATGTAATACATGCTGTATATATAAAATACACAGAGTTTATAATGATTAAAGTAAAGTTATACTGAATGTTTATATAATATACACAGAGTGTATAATAAATATAGCAATGTAATACAGGATGTATATATAATATGCCTAGAGTATATAATAAATGTAGTACTGTAATACATGATGTATATGTAATATACACAGAGTGTATAATAAATATAGTAATGTATTACAGCATGTATATATAATGTTTGCATAGTATATAATAAATATAGTAATGTAATACATGATGTATATATAATATGCACAGAGTATATAATTAATATAGTAATGCAATACAGGATGTATCTATAATATACACAGAATATATAATAAATATAGTAATGTATACAGAATGTATATATAATATACACAGAGCATATAATAAATATAGCAATGTAATATAAGATACATGATACACAGAGTATATTATAAAAACAATATTGTAATACATGATGTATATATAATATACACAGATTATATAATAAATATAGTGTTTAATACAGGATGTATATATAATATGCACACAGTATTTAATAAATATAGTAATACAATACATGCTGGATATATAATATACAAAAGTATATAATAAATACAGCATTGTAATACATTACGTTTCTTTACTATGCACAGAGTCTACAATAAATATAGTAATGTAATAAAGGATGCAAATATAATATTCACAGAGCACATATTAGATATAGCAATGTAATACATGCTGTATATATAAAATACACAGAGTCTATAAAAATTAAACTAAAGATATACTGAATGGTTATATAATATACACGGAGTGTATAATAAATATAGCAATGTAATACAGGATGTATATATAATATGCCTAGAGTATATAATAAATGTAGTACTGTAATACATGATGTATATATAGTATGCACAGAGTATATAATAAATATAGTAATGTAATACATGATATATATAATATTCACAGAGTATATAATTAATATAGTAATGCAATACAAAATGTATCTATAATATACACAGAATATATAATAAATATAGTAATGTATACAGAATATATATATATATATATATAATATACACAGAGCATATAATAAATATAGCAATGTAGTTTAAGATACATGATACACAGAGAATATAATAAATACAATATTGTAATACATGATGTATATATAATATACAGAGATTATATAATAAATATAGTGTTTAATACAGGATGTATATATAATATGCACACAGTATTTTATAAATATAGTAATACAATACATGCTGCATATATAATATACAAAAGTATATAATAAATACAGCATTGTAATACATTACGTTTCTTTAATATGCACAGAGTCCACAATAAATTATGTAATGTAATAAAGGATGCAAATATAATATTCACAGAGCACATATGAGATATAGCTATGTAATACATGCTGTATATATAAAATACACAGAGTCTATAATAATTAAAGTAAAGTTATACTGAATGTTTATATAATATACAGAGATTATATAATAAATATAGTGTTTAATACAGGATGTATATATAGTATGCCTAGAGTATATAATAAATGTAGTACTGTAATACATGATGTATATGTAATATACACAGAGTGTATAATAAATATAGTAATGTATTACAGCATGTATATATAATGTTTACATAGTATATGATAAATATAGTAATGTGTACAGAATGTATATAATATACACAGAGATTATAATAAAAATATTAATGTAATACATGATGTATATATACTATACACAGAGTTTATAAAATAATATATTAATGCAATACATGCTGCATATATAATATACACAAGAGTATATAATAAATATAGCAATGTAATTCATGGTACATGATACACAGAGTATATTATAAATATAATAATATAATACATGATGTATATATAATATACACAAGAGTATATAATAAATATAGAATTTAATACAGGATGTATATATAATATGCACATAGTATATAATAAATATAGTAATGCAATGCATGCTGCATATACAATATACACAGAGTATATAATAAATATAGTAATGTAATACAGGATGTAAATATAACACACAGAGAGATTATAATAAATATAGTAATGTAATACTGGATGTATATATAATATACACAGAGTACATAATAAATATAGTAATGTAATACAGGATGTATATATGATATGCACAGAGTATAAAATAAATAGGTATATTTAATATAAACAGAGCATATAATATATATAGTGATGTAAAAATGATGTATATATAATATACACAGAGTACATAAAAATAAAGATATGTAATACATGATGTATATATAATATGCACAGAGTATATAATAAATATAGTAATGTAATACATGATGTATATATAATATGCACAGAGTATATAATTAATATAGTAATGCAATACAGGTTGTATCTATAATATACACAGAATATATAATAAATATAGTAATGTTATACATTATGTATATATAATATACACAGAGTATATAATAAATATAGTAATTTTATACATGATGTAAAAATAATATACACAGAGTAAAAAATAAATATGGTAATGTAAAAAAGGATATTCACATATTGTACACAGAGTATATAAAAATATAGTAATGTAATAAATGATGTATATATAATATACACAGAGTATATAATAAATATAGAAATGTAATAAAGGATGTATATATAATATACACAGAGTATATAAAAATATACTAATGTTATACATGATGTATGTATAATATACACAGATTATATAATAAATATGTTAATGTAATAAAGGATGTATATATGTTGTACACAGAGTATATAAAAATATAGTAATACAGTAAATGATGTATATATAACATACACAGAGTATATAATACATATAGAAATGTAATAGAGGATGTATATATAATATACACAGAGTATATAATAAATATAGTAATGTAATACATGCTGTATATATAATATACAGAGAGCATATAAAAAATATAGCAATGTAATATATGATACTTGATTCACAGAGTATATAATAAATATATTAATGTTCGACATGATGTATATATAATATACACAGAGTAAAAAATAAATATAATAATGGAATAAAGGATGTATATATATTGTACAAAGAGTAGATAAAAATATAGTAATGCAATAAATGATGTATATATAATATACACAGAGTAGATAAAAATATAGTAATGCAATAAAGGATGTATATACAGTATACATATATACATTGTACACAGAGTATATAAAAATATAGTATTGTAATAAATGCTGTTTATATAATATACACAGAGTATAAAATAAATATAGAAATGTAATAAAGGATGTATATATAATATACACAGAGTATATGTTATATATATAGTAATGTTGTACATGATGTATATATAATATGCACAGACTATATCATAAATAGGGTAATGTAATAAAGAATGTATATATATTGTGCATGGAGTATATAAAAATAAAGTAATGTAATAAATGATGTATATATAATATACACAGAGTATATAATAAGTATAGTAATGTAATAAATGATGTATATATAATATACACAGAGTACATAATAAATATAGAAATGTAATAAAGGATTTATATATAATATACACATACTATATTATAAATATAGTAATGTTATACATGATGTATATATAATATACACAGACTATATAATAAATACGGTAATGTAATAAAGGATGTATATATATTGTACACAGAGTATATAAAAATATATTAATGTAATAAATGATGTATATATAATATGCATGGAGTAAAAAATAAATATGGCAATGTAATAAAAGATGTATATATATTGTAAACAGAGTATATAAAAATTTAGTAATGTAATGCATGATGTATATATAATATATGCAAAGTATATAATAAATATAATAATGTACTACATGATGCACACAAAGTATAAAATAAACATAGTATTGCTATATATGATGTATATATAACATACACAGAGTAAAGAATAAATATGGTAATGTGATAAATGATGTATATATAGTATAGACAGAGTTTATAATAAATATAGTAGTGCAATAAAGGATGTATATATAATGTCCAGAGATTATATAAAATATAGTAATGTAATACATGATGTATATATAATATAGACAGAGTATATAAAAAAGCAATGCAATAAAGGAAGTATATATAAAATAAAGAATATATAATAATTATAGTAATGTAATAAAGTATATAATAAATATGTTAATGTAAGACATGTTGCATATATAATATACAAAGAGTATTTAATAAATATAGAACTGCAATACATGATGCATATTTAATATACACAGAATATATAATAAATATTGTAATGCAATAAATCAAGAATATATAATATACACAGAGTATAATGAATATAGTAATGCAATAAAGGATGTATATATAAAATACAGAGTAAATAATAAATACGGTAATGTAATAAAGGATGTATATATAAATTACACTGAGTATATAATAAATATATTAATGTAATACATGTTGCATATATAATATACACAGAATATATATTAAATATCGAAATGTAATCCATAAAGTATATGTGATATACACATAGTATTTAATAAAAATATTAATGCAATAAAGGATGTATATACAATATACACAGAGTATATAATAAATATGGTTATGTAATTCATGATTTATATATAATATTAACAGAATATATAATAAATATAGCAATAAAGGATGTATATATAATATACACAGATTATATAATTAATATAGCAATATAGAGCATGATTTATATATAATATACACACAGTATATAATAAATATAACAATGTAATAAAGGATTTATATATAATGTACACAGAGTATATAAAATATATTAATGTAATACATAATGTATTTATAATATTTTCAGAGTATATCATAAATATAGCAATGTAATAAAGGTTTTATGAATAATGTACACAAAATATATAAAAATATAGTAATGTAATACATGACTTATATATAATATTTACAGAATATTTCATAAATATAGTAAAGTAATATAGGATATATATATATAATATACAGAGTAAATATTAAATATGGTAATGTAATAAAGGATGTATATATAACTTACACAGAGTATATAATAAATATATTAATGTAATAAATGTTGCTTATATAATATACAGAATATATTTTAAATATAGTAATATAATACATAAAGCATGTATATATAATATACACAGAGTGTATAATAAATATGGTTATGTAATACATGACTTATATATAATTTTAACAGACTATATCATAAATATAGTAATGTAATATAGGATGTATATATAATATACATAGAGTATATAATAAATATAGCAATGTATTATATGATGTATATATTATATACACAGAGTGTATAATAAATATATAAATGCAATAAAGGATGTATATACAATGTACACATAATATAAAAAATAGAGTAATGTAATACATGATGTATATATAATATACGCAGAGTATATAGTAAATATTGTAATGATTATTTAGTAAGTATAGTAATGTAATACATGATGTAAAATTAATATTATCAGGGAATGAAATAAATATGCTAATGCAATAAAGGATGTATATATAAATTACAAAGAGCATATAGTAAATATATTAGTGTAATACATGTTGCATATATAATATACACAGAGAAAATATTAAATATAGTAATGTAATACATAAAGCATATATAATATACACATAGTATATAATAAAAATATTAATGCAATAAAGGATGTATACACAATATACACAGAGTATATAATAAATATGGTTATGTAGTACATGATTTATATATAATATTAACAGAATATATAATAAATATATTAATGTAATAAAGGACGTATATATATTGTACACAGAGTATATAAAAAGATAGTAATCTAATAAATGATCTATATATAATATACACAGTGTATATAATAAGTATAGTAATGTTATACATGATGTGTATATAATATACACAGAGTATATAATAATATAGAAATGTAATAAAGGATGTATATATAATATACACAGTATATATAATGTATATAGTAATGTTATACATGATGTGTATTTAATATACACAGAGTAAAAAATAAATATGGTAATATAATAACGGTTGTATATATATTATACATATATTATACAAAGAGTACATAATAAATATTGTAATGCAATAAAGCAAGTATATATAATATACACAGAGTATATAATGAGTATAGTAATGCAATAAAGGATGTATATATAAAATACAGAGTAAATAATAAATATAGTAATATAATAAAGGATTTATATATAAAGTGCACTGAGTATATAATAAATATATTAATGTAATACATGTTGCATATATAATATACACAGAGTATATATTAAATATCGAAATGTAATACATAAAGCATAAATAATATACACATAGGATTTAATAAAAATATTAATGCAATTAAGGATGTATATACAATATGCACAGAGTACATAATAAATATGTTTATGTAATACATTATTTATATATAATATTAACAGAATATATAATAAATATAGCAATGTAATAAAGGATGTATATATATTGTACACAGAGTATATAAAAATATAGTAATGTAATAAATGATGTATATATAATATTTACAGAGTATATAATATATATAGAAATGTAATAAAGGATGTATATATAATATACACAGAGTATATAATAAATATAGTAATGTTATACATGATGTATATATAATATTAACAGAATATATAATAAATATGGTAATGCAATAAAGGATATATATATATTGTACACAGAGTATATAATAAATATAGAAATGTAATAAGGGATGTATATATAATATACACAGAGCATATAAAAAAGCAGTACAATAAAGGAAGTATATATAAAATACAGAGTATATAATAAATATAGTAATGTAATAAAGTATATAATAAATATATTAATGTAATTCGTGTTGCATATATAATATACAAAGAGTTTTAATAAATATAGAATGTAATACATGATGCATATCTAATATACACAGAGTATATAATAAATATTGTAATGCAATAAAGCAAATATATATATATATATATATATATATATATATAATATTACTATATTTATTTTATACTCTGTGTACAATCTATATACATCATATATAACATTACTATATTTATTATATACTCTATGTATATTATATATACATCCTTTATTACATTTCTATATTTATTATATACTCTGTGTATATTATAGATACATCATTTATTGCATTACTATATTTTTATATACTCTGTGTACAATATATATACATCCTTTATTACATTACCATATTTATTATATAATCTGTGTATTTTATACATACATCATGTATAACATTACTAAATATATTATATACTCCGTGTACAATATATATACATCATGTATAACATTACTATATTTTTATATACTCTGTGTACAATATATATATATATATATATATATATATATATACCTTTATTACATTACCATATTTATTTTTTACTCTGTGTATATTATTTTTACATCATGTATAAAATTACTATATTTATTATACACTCTGTGTAAATTATATATACATTTTTTATTACATTTCTCTATTTAATATCTACTCTGTGTATATTATAGATACATCATTTATTGCATTACTATATTTTTATATACTCTGTGTAGCAAATATATACATCCTTTATTAAATTACCATATTTATTATATAATCTGTTTATATTATATATACATTATGTATAACATTACTAAATATCTTATATTCTCTGTGTACAATATATACATCATGTATAACATTACTAAATTTATTATATACTCTGTGTATGATATATATACATCATTTATTGCATTACTATATTTTTATATACTCTGTGTACAATATATATACATCCTTTATTACATTACCATATTTTTTATATAATCTGTGTATATTATACATACAGCATGCTTAACATTACTAAATATATTATATACTCCGTGTACAATATATATACAACATGTATAACATTACTATATTTATTATATACTCTATGTATATTATATATACATCCTTTATTACATTTCTATTTATTATTATACTCTGTGTATATTATAGATACATCATTTATTGCATTACTATATTTTTATATACTCTGTGTACAATATATATTCATCCTTTATTACATTACCATATTTATTATATAATCTGTGTATATTATACATACATCATGTATAACATTACTAAATATATTATCTACTCTGTGTACAATATATATTCATCATGTATAACATTACTATATTGATTATATACTCTGTGTATATTATATATACATCCTTTGTTACATTTCTATATTATTATATACTCTGTGTATATTATATATACATCATTTTTGGAGTTATGTGTAAAATGATCAATGATTTGACTTTTTTTTCATTCTCTTTTGTGTTTTTTCATTGCAAGCAAAATAAATGAAGATATTATTACCAAAGTATTTGTGATTGCAATCATTTTCTGGAAGAAATTGAGTATTATCTGACAGAATTGCAGGGGTGCCAATACTTTTGGCCAGCACTGTATGTACTATACTTGATGAATAATATTAAATGTATTATACAAAATGAACAATATATATGTAGTATATGAGATGAATAATAATAATATATGTACTATATAAGATAAATAATATATATGTACTATAGTTGATGAATATTAATATAAGTACTATACAAGATAAATAATAATGTATGTACTATACAAGATGAATACTATATGTACTAAACAAGATAAAATATATGTAATATACAAGATAAAAAATAATATATGTACTATACCAGCAGATCACAGAAGTGGATTCACTTGAGGGAATCCTCTTCTGTGATCTGTTTTTACTCTGTAGGATCCTAGTTGCACCATCTGTGATTTCTTATGTACTATACTAGATGAATAATTTATATGTAGTATACAAGATGAGTAAGATATTTGTACTATGCAAGATGAATAAAAATATATGTATTATACAAGATAAATAATATTAATACTATATGTACCATTCAAGATAAATAATAATATATGTACTGTACAAGATAAATGATAATATATATACTATAGTAGATGAATAATAATACAGTGGGGAAAAAAAAGTATTTAGTCAGCCACCAATTGTGCAAGTTCTCCCACTTATAAAGATGAGGCCGGCCTGTAATTGTCATCATAGGTAGACCTCAACTATGAGAGACAAAATGAGAAAACTAATCCAGAAAATCACATTGTCTGATTTTTAAAGAATTTATTTGCAAATTATGGTGGAAAATAAGTATTTGGTCAATAAAAAAAGTTCATCTCAATACTTTGTTATATCCTTTGTTGGCAATGACAGAGGTGAAACGTTTCCTGTAAGTCTTCACAAGGTTGGCACACACTGTTGCTGGTATGTCGGCCCATTCCTCCATGCAGATCTCCTCTACAGCAGGGATGTTTTGGGGCTGTCGCTGGGCAACACGGACTTTCAACTCGTTCCAAAGGTTTTCTATGGGGTTGAGATCTGGAGACTGGCTAGGCCACTCCAGGACCTTGAAATGCTTCTTACAAAGCCTCTCCTTCGTTGCCTTGGCGGTGTGCTTGGGATCATTGTCATGCTGAAAGACCCAGCCATGTTTCATCTTCAATGCCCTTGCTGATGGAAGGAGGTTTGCACTCAAAATCTCACGATATATGGCCCCATTCATTCTTTCATGTACACGGATCAGTCGTCCTGGTCCCTTTGCAGAGAAACAGCCCCAAAACATGATGTTGCCACCCCATGCTTCACAGTAGGTATGGTGTTCTTTGTATGCAACTCAGCATTCACTCTCCTCCAAACACCACGAGTTGTGTTTCTACCAAACAGTTCTACTTTGGTTTCATCTGACCATATGACATTCTCCCCAATACTCTTCTGGAACATCCAAATGCTCTCTAGCAAACTTCAGACGGGCCCGGATATGTACTGGCTTAAGCAGGGGGACACGTCTGGCACTGCAGGATCTGAGTCCCTGGTGGCGTAGTGTATTACTGATGGGAGCCTTTGTTACATTAGTCCCAGCTTTCTGCAGGTCATTCACTAGGTCCCCCTGTGTGGTTCTGGGATTTTTGCTCACCATTCTTGTGATCATTTTGACCCCACGGGGTGAGATCTTGCGTGGAGCCCCTGATAGAGGGAGATTATCAGTGGTCTTGTATGTCTTCCCTTTTCTAATTATTCCTCCCACAGTTGATTTCTTCACACCAAGCTGCTTGCCTATTGCAGATTCAGTCTTCCCAGCCTGGTGCAGGGCTACCATTTTGTTTCTGGTCCTTCCACAGCTCTTTGGTCTTCACCATAGTGGAGTTTGGAGAGTGACTGTTTGAGGTTGTGGACAGGAGTCTTTTATACTGATAACAATGTCAAACAGGAGCCATTACTACAGGGAATTAGTGGAGGACAGAGGAGCCTCTTAAAGAAGAAGTTACAGGTCTGTGAGAGCCAGAAATCTTACTTGTTTGTAGGTGACCAAATACTTATTTTCCACCATAATATGCAAAAAAATTCTTAAAAAATCAGACAATGTGATTTTCAAGATATGTTTTCTCATTTTGTCTCTCATAGTTGAGGTCTACCTATGATGTCAATTACAGGCCGGCCTCATCTTTTTAAGTGGGAGAACTTGCACAATTGGTGGCTGACTAAATACTTTTTTTCCCCACTGTAAATGTATTATACAAGTTGAACAATGTATATGTATTATACAAGATGAATATTAATATATGTACTATTCAAGATAAATAATTAATTATGTACTATACAAGAAAATAGTATACATATACTATACAAGTTGAATAATAATATAATTACTATCCAATATAAATAGTAGTATATGTACTTTAAAAGATGAATAACAATATATGTAGTATACAATATGAATAATATTGTACTATATAAGATGAATAATAATATATGTACTGTACAAGATAAATGATAATATATGCAGTTTGCAAGAATAATAATAAATGTATTATGCAAGATGAACAATATATATGTAATATAAAGATAAATAATAATATATCTACTATACAAGATAAATAATATAAGTACTAAAAAAGCTGAATAATTATTTATGTACTATACAAGATGAATAACATTATATGTAGTATACAATATAAATAATATTTATGTACTGTACAAGATAAATGATAATATATGCACTATACAAGAACAATAATAATAAATGTGTTATACAAGATGAATAATATATATGTACTATAAATGATAAATAATATTATATGTACTATAAAAGATAAATGCTAAACAATATAAAAAATAATATATGTACTATACAAGATGAATAATAATTTATTTACTATACAAAATAAATAATAATATATGTATTATACAAAATGAATAAAAATATGTATAAGATAAATATTAATATAAGAACAAAACAAGATGAAAAATAATATATATAATCTGCAATATTAATAATATATATGTACTATAAAAGAAAAACATTAATATTTGTAAAAACGAAGATAAAGAGTATATATGTACTATACAATATAAATAATATATGTACTATATAAGATACAATATATGTACTATACAATATAAGTATTACATATGTTTTATACAAGATGAATAATAATATGTGTACTATGCAAGATAAATAATAATAATATATGCACTACACAAAATAAAAGATAATATATGTACTATACATGATGAATACAGTAATACCTCGTACATTCGCGAGGTTAGGGCCCAGAACCGGTCGCGGATCGCGAGGAATCGCGAATGTTTGGTACAAGCGCTTAGAAGCGCTTACAATGCCGGTTTCTAATGTTTAACCCCTAAATATCAATAAACTTTACCCTACAGTACTGTACAGTATACTAAAGTATACTGTACAGTACTGTATATTAATACATTCATTCATTTTTCTTATACACTCACAGTAAAATGAAACTAATTACCGGGTACGTAACGAACAGGACGCTACTACCCAATAGCGAAGGTGTTTTTTTTTTTTTAAATTTCACAGATCTGAGAAAAAAGAGCAAAATCTATATATGTTAGTTGCCAAAAAAATATCGCAAATCTGTGAATTCGCAAATTCGGAAACGCGAGTGTACGAGGTATTACTGTAATATAAATGTATTATACAAGATGAACAATATCTATGTACTATACAAGATAAAAAATAAAATATGTACTATACAAGATAATTAACAATATATGTACTATACAAGATGAAAAATAATATATGTATTATACAATATAAATAATAATATATTTACTATAGGAGATGAATATTGTACATTTAGATTACAATGTGAATAATATATATGTACTATATAAGATAAATAATAATAATAATAATAATAATAATAATAATAATAACATATATACTGTATAAGATAAATGATAATATATGTTGTATAGAAGATGAATAGTAATAAATGTATTATACAAGATGAACAATATATATTTACTATGCAAGATAAATAATAATATACAAGGGCATCTCAATAAATTAGAATATCATCAAAAAGTTATTTTTTTTTTTTAGTAATTCAATTGAAAAAGTGAAACCCATATATTATATTGATCCATTACAAACAGAGGGAACTTTTTCAAGTGTTTCTTTCTGTTAATGGCCTTTATGGAAGAGTGGCAAGAAGAAAGCCATTTCTCAAAGATAGCCATAAAAAGCCACCTGGGAGACACCAAACATGTGGAAGAAGGTGCTCTGCTCAGAGGAAACCAAAATCCAACTTTTTGGCCACAATGCAAAACGATATGTTTGGCGTAAAAGCAACACAGCTCATCCCCCTGAACACACCATCCCCACTGTCACACATGGTGGGGGCAGCATCATGGTTTGGGCCTGCTTTTCTTCAGCAGGGACAGGGAAGATGGTTAAAATTGATGGGAAGATGGATGGAGCCAAATACAGGACCATTCTGGAAGAAAACCTGTTGGAGTCTGCAAAAGACCTGAGACTGAGACGGGTCACTGTCCTTACTGCAGTTCATCTTGTCTTGACGACTGCTCTGAGAAAATGCAAATATAATACACAACCAAGTGGCAGCCGAACACACTCCAGATGTAGCCCTGGCCAGCTTGTCTTCAGGTGTGCTAATTGTTGGCAGCGGATTAATCTTTGCTTTGTCCAGGCGTTCAACAGTAAACATATATTTATTCAAGAACAAGGATAATCCACTTTACAATTAGTAATTCTTAGCTTAGTATCTCAGCTTCTTGTCTGTGAGCTCCATGTGCTCTGCTCTGTGCTGTGCTGAGGAACTTCCTAGTTTGCCACTTTAGCCGCCACCTTTTTAACAGAGCTTTATTAACAACCTAGCGCTATCCTTAGAGACAGCAGCTCATGCACTAACAAACCTACAAACAGTAGTTGTTGTAATACAGGCAATAATAAACATTATTCCAACACCCCCACTCAACAACTACTTATCCAGTTAGTCCCATTGTGGTTCTGAACTCTTTGAACTTGGCTCTTGGCAATTTCACAATAAACAAATTCGATGATACCACGTTCTATCAAATCACGCAGGTGGTGATGTTTCACGTCGATGTGCTTGGTTCTTGCATTGATCTTTTCACTGCTTGCAAGTTTAACACATCCTTGGTTATCTTCATACATCGTCGTTGGCTGAGTTGACGGCTTGGCAAGATCCTTTAACAACTGGTTTAACCAAATGATCTGTTGACTTGCGTAGGCCGCAGACACATATTCTGAGTTTTAGATCTCCTGTTGAAGACATTCTTAAACTTATGTCTTGAGTTTCTTTCAAATATCGGAGAACTCTCTTAACAGCATTCCAGTCTCTTTGGCGCGGTTTTTCCACATGTCTGCAGAGAATCCCCACTGCTGCTGCCATATCTGCTCGAGTCCTAGTTGTTATGTATAGAAGTGCCCCTGATACCTGTCTGTATTTCTCACTGTTTGGTAACAGATCATCTTCTCCTTCCAATCTTAGGTAGGATGACTCCATTGGGCTTGATATACATTTTGCTTCTGACATTCCAAACTGGTTGAGAAGTGTGAACCGAGAGCAAGGCAGGTGGTTTGGACTCCGCAACCAGAAATGAACGCACACGCGGTAGTTCAAGAAAAGAATATATATTTACTATAAGTTAATAAAGGCTAGTTAAAGGTAAAATGACAGGGATAAAGACAAGCAAAATATACAATATAGCATGAACAATTTCAAGGCAAATTCTGCAATGGTTTCTACTTTTACTCTGTCCACTTCTGCAGTATGGACACTGAATGAACAATATACTCAAAACTATCCCTAACTAACCCCCCACTTCCCATTTTGGGGCCCCCCCTTTTCCCCAGTGGTCCAGCTGGACCGCTTACAGTCCGTAGAAGTGCGAGGTGGGGCCCAAAGTCGTTCCTTTCTTTTATAGTGAAGCGTCCTCTCCTCATTGTTATCAGGATCTTGGGAGAAATGAAGTCCTCTTTAACAGGGAAACCCAATGAATGCAATGTAATCCAACAGCAGATTCCACTCAGCACACTGACAGTCCTGCTGAATCCATACACTGAGCTGGGATGTAAACCGGGATTTAGCAGGTGCTGTCCAGTACATCAACAGCACTGCGAGTCTCTATCTGTGGTATCCATATACACAGTCACAATGTCAGTCTCACTGATCAGCCACTGAGCACAGTTCCTTTCACGTGGACTCACTAGTCCTGTTGTCTCTTTACACTCTGTTTGTCTCTGGACCAAGATACAGCTTAGCTGTACAGAAAAATATCCACACCAGTTCAACACAGCACAGACACCTGTCTTCTCTCTTGCCAAGATGGCTGCTGCTCTCTGTCTCGTCACTTCCTGCTTCTCTGCTCACACTCTGTCTGCAGAACAGGCAGACTGACATAAAAGGTGGGGTCTCACTCCAGCATCATGTCACAATTACAATGGCTGCTGTCTTAAAGGAACAGAATCACAGAAATACATTCAACATTAACAATTTATACAGACAAATAAAGCTTAGGACAACATTGGCTGTCTCTTACAGAAGAAAACTTCCATCTTCTTCTCTCTGGATCTGGATGCCTAAATAATATGTAACAATTCAAAGGTCTTTTGTTTCAAAATGCTGATTCAGAATTTCAGTCATTTTTGCAATTTCTGTTTCCTCTTCATGTACGACAATCACATCGTCTACATATAAGAGAATATCCATCCACTTTCCATCTGTACACTTTGTGTATAGGCCTGGGTCTGCTTGACCTTATTTTGGTATTCCATGCTCTTGCCGATTGCTTAAGACCATAGAGAGATTTTTGTAGTTTATAAACGAGGTTTTCTTCACCCTTTCTGATATAACCCTCAGGTTGAGTCATGTACAAATCCTCCTCAATGTCACCATTTAGAAAGGCAGTTTTGATATCCAAATGTGTGACAGACATCCTTTGTATAGCAGATACAGCTAATAGAGTCCTAAACATGGTCTGCTTAGCAACTGGAGAAAATGTAGCATCATAATCTTCACCATATTTCTGAGAATATCCTTTAGCAACTAATCTTGCTTTAAATCTATGAACTTTGCCTTCAGAGTCATATTTGGTCTTAAACACCCACTTACACTTTATTGCTTTCTTGCCTTGTGGTAGTTTGGTGAGTTCATTTCCTCATTAGCACCATTAATCCACTTGGTTTTTTCATGGGCAGGTAGTCGTTGCATCTCATCCCATGACTGTGGCTCTAGTTCGGGTAGTATTTTAGCAATGTAGGATAGACGCTTAGCTGGTATACCCTTGTTTGATCTTGACGATCTTCTTATTTCAGGTTCACTTGATGTTTCCGTTGCTTCTTCAAGGGTTGAAGTATCTAACCAAACTTCTACATCTTTCTCTTTGTCATTTTGTAACTGTGACTTAGGTTGTTGTTGCTTCATCTGGACTACTGCTATGATGTCATAAAACTTGAGCGAGACGAAGTTCTCATCAATCATTACATCTCTGCTTATTGTGACCTTGTTGGTTTCTGGGCGCAGGATTCTATATCCTTTCTGGGTTTCACTGTAGCCCACCAGGACACCTTCTTTGGCATGGGATTCCCACTTGGTACGTTTTTCCTTAGGGACATGCACAAATACTTTACTTCCAAATACTCTTATGTGCTGTAGATTAGGCTTTTTGCTGTTCCTTTGCTCATATGGAGTTTTCTCTGTAGCTTTACCTGGTAACCTGTTTTGCAGATAGCATGCTGTCATGACTGCTTCACCCCAATATGTTGTAGGCAAATCTGCGTCAAATAGCATACTTCTTCCACTTTCACAGAGTGTCCGGTTTCTTCTTTCTGCTACACCATTTTGGTCAGGATTGTATGGTACAGTGGTCTGAAACACGATTCCATTTCTCTTTAAAATGCTTTGTGTCTCACTGCTTGTATATTCAGGTCCATTATCTGCACGCAGGATTTTCGGAATTCTTCCAAATTTGCTATATACTTCAGCTAGATATGTTTCAGGTTTCCCTGGGACTTCATCTTTGCTGTGAAGTAGATTGACAACCGTATATCTTGAATAGTCATCGATAAATGTGAGAAAATATCTCTTCTTTCCAGGAGTTAGAGTATTCATTGGGCCACAAACATCAGTATGTATTAAATTCAGTGGCTGTTCTGATTTTGTAGTACTATTCTTAGGAAAAGATTTTCGGGACATTTTTCCTTTAAGACAGCCTGTACACTTCATTGTCTGATTACACTGATCAATTGTAATGCCTTCAGCAAGTTGTTTTTGAACTAACTTTCTTATTGCTTCTGGGTCTTATGTGCAAGACGCCTGTGCCATAGATGGATACAATTTGTGTGTTGACCATTAGCCCAAATCACTTTCTCTGACTTACTTTGGTTAAGGTTAGAAGAGAAGTTTCTGTCATTGGTCATATGACTAGTTTCTCCAGAGTCTATACACCATGCATGCTTGGATGTACTTGCATTAAAGTTTCAGTACTTGAATTGTGTTTTTCTTCAGTGATGTCACTTTTAACCCTTTGATGATTTTGCTTTTTCAGATGACTCATCCTAGTTTCCAGACTCTGCAGTCAGCTTTTAGGTGCCCTGTTTTCTTGCATACAAAACACTCACGTGTTTCTTTCAAATGACTTTTATTTTTGGGTAGAGTTTGGGCTTTTAGAACGGATTCTGCTTTAGATACCCCAGCGCTGCATACACTATTTGTCTTCCGCTTGTATTCATCTATAAGCTTTCCTCTGACATACTCCAGTGTGAGCTCATTATCTGGGCGCGCATCTAGTGCGGTTACAAGCGTGTCATAGCTTTCGGGAAGATCGCTTAATAGTAGTGCAGCAATATGTAAGTCTTTGAGATCTTCTCCAATGCCACATACGTGCTCCACAATCTCTAAAGTGTTTCTTATATATTCCTGCATATCACTGTTGCCATTTAGCTTAGACTGGTACAGCTTTCTTATTAGATATAGCTTATTGCTGAGATTTATCCTTTCATGCACTTTCTGCAGCTCCTCCCACATGTCTTTTGCAGGGTCACATTTGCATACATGTACAATCTGATCATCGTTTATGCTGAGGGATATAGCGCTTTGTGCTTTCTGATCCTTCTCTATCCAGTCATCTGTTACTGGCTCAGGTTTAGGCTCCTGTGTGTATTTCCAGGTACCTTCTCTTATCAGCAGCATCTTTATCTTGAATTTCCAGGATTGATAGTTCTGATTATTCAGGTTTGGCACTGTGAACTTCATAGAGTTGCTGCTGGTGCCATCTTGGATCACTGTTGTTTTCCTTTCTTTCTGTGTCTCTGGGTATCTGGGCCCATAACCTGTTGGCAGCGAATTAATCTTTGCTCTGTCCAGGCGTTCAACAGGAACAAGGATAATGCACTTTACAATTAGTATATCTTAGCTTAGTATCTCAGCTTCTTGCCTGTGAGCTCCATGTGCTCTGCTCTGTTCTGTGCTCTGCGCTCTGATCTGCGCTCTGTGCTCTGTGCTCTGATCTGCGCTCTGCTCTGATCTGCACTCTGCTCTGCTCTGTGCTCTGCTCTGTTCTGTGCTCTGTGCTCTGCTCTGCTCTGCACTCTCCAGGCCCACTGATTCTCGGGAGCCCACTTCAGGGCCGCCGCAACACAGGTTACCCTCACATATTAACTGCATCGTAAACCACAAGCCACTTCAGGCCTGTGGCCTACGAGCTTCCCTAAGATGTCTGCGTCCTGGCACAGACATTTGCGCGATGACGTCATTGTCCTGCGCCGTCCATGCCAGGACGCAGGTCCTGCTTCTTCAGTAAGCGGCGGCAGTGCCAGCGGCTGAGGCTCCTCCTCGGGGGATCGGAGGTAGGTGAGTAGCATCGACTTTTTTTTTTTAACTCACTTTGGGCATTGTAATTGGGGGTGGGGGGATGGGGGTAATACATATAAGAGGTCAATTGGGAGCATTGGGAATTTAGGTAAGAGGCCATAACTAATATAAGGAGTATTAGGGGGCTCTAATAAAAGAGGATAGAAATTATAGTGAAAGGTCAATGGGGGCTGTATGAATGTAAGGGGAGATAATATTAGGGGGCATTGGGGCAGTGTTAAAGGGATTTTCTAGGGAATAATAAAGTTTACTGGTAAAGATTGTATTGGGCAAATTGGAGAGGAGGCGGGAAAGGTGAAACATAAAAAATACTCACTTGTGCCCGGGCTACCGATGTCCTCAGCCTTCTGCTACTGTCTGTCCAGGCACACGCACGCCGCTTCATTGCCACAAGTTCTGCACTGCACGTGATTGGCTCAGCAGTGGCTGGAAAAGACTCCATGATGTCACTCATATACATGACTGGGTCCTTTCCAGCCAATATTGAGGCCACTGATGGCCTCAGCAGTCACATATGGCACGTGTCTGAACAGACAATGGCGGCAGACACCAGAGCACTGGGGACAGGTAAGGCTGGGTTCACACTAGTGCTCGGTTTCCGTTTTTCGGGTCCACTTGGGGATCTGAAAAACGGAAACCCAATTCGCTTGTAAAGCGGTTACCTGCAGACTATAATGGGGTCTGCTGGGTTTCTGTCTGGTTTCTGCCTGAAAAATGTGGAAAAAAAAAGGCCTGCTTGCAGGAATGGGGGACAGAATCCCTCAACAGGGTTCAAGTGTTGGTGTGAACCCAGCCTGAGTATGATTTTTTTTATATCACCTACTCCACCTCCACTGTGATTTATCCACTTCCTAGAAACCCCTTTAAAGAGGACCTTTCATGTCCTCATGAACCTGTGATTTTATATACCTCTAGAAAGTAGACAGTCGGCTTTCCCATTATGTGCCCCGATGGAGGAGAGATCGGTGCCGTTAGTTTCGGCACATATCTGTCCCCACTGTCAGAAAGGCGTTCCTGACAGTCTAGCGTCATCGCTGGGCTGTGAGGAACGCCGCCCCCTGACAGTACTCTAACATAACCTAGTACTGTCAGAGGGGGTGTTCCTTACCGCCCTGCGATGACGCTGAGCTATGAGGAAGGCCCCCCCCCCCCAGTACAAGTCTTGGTGGGGGGAGACGTTCCTCACAGTCCAGCGATGACGCTAGACTGTCAGGAACGCCCATCTAACGGTGGGGAGAGATCAGTGCCGAAACTAATGGCACCGATATCTCCTCCACCGGGGTACATAATGGGAAAGCCGACAGTGTGCTGAATTCAGTCCACTGTCAGCTTTCTAGTGGTATATAAAACCGCATATGCATGAGGACATGAAAGGTCGTTTTTAATACAAAGGGGTTATTAATAGGCATTATTAATACAGAGGGGCATTTATGTAATAGGGCATAATGTATACAAGGAGACATAAGAGGGTGTAATTAATAATAGGGGAATTGGGCAATATTAATTTTAGGTGGCACTCGGGCATTAAATTGATTTAAGGGGGTACACAGGGCATTATTAATTAGGGGGAATTATTAATTGAGGGGCAGTATTAAATAAACGGGGCACATAGGAGCATTATCAAATTAAAAAGGCACATGGGATTATTATTCATTTCCAGGGGATTTTATATCATATATGTTATAATTGGGGGTAGCAGCAGGATGGGGGTGCAGGTGAGGACAATATGGGTTGGATGCCTGGAAAAGTGAGGAGCCAAAGATGTCTGTGCTGCAAACTTTACAGAGACAAGTCACAGCTGGAAGAAGTCGTCATGGCGGTCCAGATGGAAGAGACGATAAATGTAAACCGTCAGAGACATCACCTATAAGTCACAACATTGTTCCTGTACTGTATTTACCTAACTGGTCTTCACAGCCCTGTGTAGAACCACTATATACCACTATATACCAGTATACGGTCACCATATAGTGACAGTGTTAGTATACCTGAGTTGGGGGCATTAACATGACATTACATGGTGTGGGGGGCAACTATTGTGGCATTATATTGTAGGGGGGCATTAAGGAACATTATATTGTGGGTACTGACATTAGGGCTCCCATTATTGTTCCTCCTCAGTTTGTTCCTTAGCAGGGCTGTTTTAACACATTGGTGGGTTCAGTGCTTTGGTTTCATAAGTGCCCCCCCCATCGCCACCACTTAGGAATACCCGACTTGCACAAATTATAATGCCCCTTTAGAGGCCCTAACACAGTATAATGCCTCCCTAGTGGTGCCTTACACTATAATGTCCCCCTCCACCTATCCCCACAGTTAATGTCCCCATCCATCTGTCCCCAGTTTAACCCTGTGCATGCAAATTAAATAGGAGCTTACATAAGAATATAATTTTCTATCCCCCTATAAAATTTGTATCTCTAATGAATAATTATAATCCCTACACCTAACTAATGTGATAACTAGGGCCGTGTTCAGATTGGTGTACCACGACCGCTTTATTGCTCACATATTATGGACAGAACCTCTGAAGTTCCTGCGGTTCACCATTACTGGTCTTAGAGTCTGATGACCTACTGGAAGTGCACCCATCTGAAAACTGCCAAAACCTAGGATTTTATATGGTGACATTTAATGGGTAAAAATGTGTTATGTGACTGACGGAACTGCCGTTTGTCAGAATTGTTTTATACCTTCATCGCTAGTGATAATCGCTATTGCTATTATTTTAGCATGTAACAGATATGACTAGAGAGGCGGGCGGCGTATTTTACTCTATAAAGATCAGGTATGGACAGGACAGGGAAAAAATATAAACTTTATTGGTGACTTTGTGCATGTGTTGTGTAAGTGTTTGGTGCGACACTTTTGGCGCTGCGACCTGGACGATGGTAAATGTCTGGGTCACAGCGCCAATAACTTCCTGGTTATGTGATTAGGCTCAGAGGGGTATTATATAAGAATACCCCTCTAGTAAGGCTCAGAGGGGTGTTATATTATCCCTCTATGTGACTATCAGAGAGCAGAAGTATAGTATGCTCTCTGATAGGAGAGGGGATAACATGGATGGAAGTCCTCGCTACCCCTCCTGGGGTCATCTGCAGCTTATGCACAGACAATGAGGAGTTATCATTGTCTCTGCAGCTCCTCCTCCCCCTCCTTCCTTAGCTCTAAGATGCTGCCTGAGGCAGGAGGGGGGGACACTTTTAGAGGATCGGTTAGGGCCACAAAGATGCCACTGGATTCATTTTAAAGATGAGAATCTCATATTTAAAAAGATACCAAGAGCACCATGATAGACCTTACAGATTCAGAGCGATTCACTGTTAAAATGACATCGGGAATTGAGATCTGCATTGGGATTTCAATACCGAACATCGTTTTCACCAGCGAATCGCTCAGGATGTTTAAGGACAATTATGGTGATCTTGGTATCATTTTAAAGATGATAAAGTGGGACAAACAACAAGCTATGCGGGACGGCGGGACACCAGTGTCAAAGCGGGACAGTCCCGCCAGATGGGGGATGGTTGGGAGGTATGTATAAACAGTAGTTGTTGCAGTACAGGCAAACATTATTCCAACACTAATATATGTGACATATTGGCCCTTCTACTTTTCCTCCCTGCAAGCTGCAACTTTTCAAACAGTCCAGTTCCAGGTGGTGAAGAAAGGGCGGGCGGCCATTGTTTTGCCTCCTCTTTGGCTGTATTACAAACCAGGACAACAGGGTTTTATATCACCAGGCCCTGGTTACTGGTGGTCAGTGAAAGCTATTAACCCCTAGTGCATGGACGCTGACATCCCAGCACTAAGAAGGTAAGCAATCCCTTATCTCATACTATAGTATTACCATGCAGTCTACCGTATAATGCCCCTGTGTCCCATGCAATACACTTCCCATGTGCCCCCAACCTTGCAGGAACGATGTGTACAGCTCTTTCCCTGGCTCTGCAATAAGTGCGCCCATACAATTTGCTGCTTTTTTCCCATAAGGCTTTTGCAGGATAGCCAAGAGATGTCACACACATGTTTCTGTGATGACCATTTCTGGATTACTGATTCATCAGACACCATGCGTCTAGCGCTCTTCAGTTGTGATTTGTGGATGGATTGTATGAGGCCAGAGTTATGGAAATATCATTTCTCATATCATATCTCATATCGTATCTCACATATTATATCTCATATCATATATTGTATCTAATATATCATATCTCATATCATATCTCATATATTATATCTCATATCATATATTGTATCTAATATATCATATCTCATATATCATACAAAAGATCGCACTGGGGCCCACAAGACTTTAGTTACGCCACTGGTCATCGGCTGTAGCATTTTACAGCATCTCCTCAAGTTTCCCACATAGAGTGGGGGTCTGATCACGAGGGTGGGGAGGATACACAGATATGTCTGTAAGTCGGTGGTAAATCTCAGCTTTGTAGTCATTTACATTCTGTACCACAATCCCTGCTCATCCTTTAATGTGAACAGGGACAACTTTTATTCTATAGAGAAGATGGAGAATGGTGTTACATGAGATGCGTATTGTCTTACCTGTCAAAGTTAGCGTCTCAATGGAAGGTAAATGGCATTGGGTGAAGTGAATCTACCACCGCTCTGAATCTACTCACTGTGTCAGGAATTGAACTCATTGGGTCTTGACCCTTGACTTCCCAGCCATGTTCTGAAGCCTTGACCATTATGCCATTGTAGAAGTTGTTTGTTCTTTGCTTTCCTGAGCCTGGTCCTTTCTATTGGAGTGATTAGCTTATGGTTCTCTGTGGCCTGTTCTGTGGCCAATCACAGGATAGCAATCCCTATATAACACCACAGCTTACTCCATCCTGTGCCTGATTATTCTGGCTGTCTGCTTCCTGTTTGCCCTGATCCTCACCATTACTCTACTGCTCCTGTGTACCGAACTCTGCACACGTCTGACTACGGCTGAGCTACTGCTCCTGTGTACTGAACTCTGCACACGTCTGACCACGGCTGATCTACTGCTCCTGTGTACCGAACTCTGCACACGTCTGACCATGGCTGATCTACTGTTCCTGTGTACTGACTCCTGCATACATCTGACCACGGCTGATCTGCTGCTCCTGTGTACTGACTACTGCATATGTCTGACTACGGCTGATCTACTGCTCCTGTGTACTGACTCCTGCATACGTCTGACCACGGCTGATCTACTGCTCCTGTGTACCGAACTCTGTACACGTCTGACCACGGCTGATCTACTGCTCCTGTGTACCGAACTCTGCACACATCTGACTAGGGCTGATCTACTGCTCCTGTGTACTGACTCCTGCATATGTCTGACTATGGCTGATCTACTGCTCCTGTGTACTGACTCCTGCATACGTCTGACCATGGCTGATCTGCTGCTCCCGTGTACTGACTCCTGCATATGTCTGACTACGGCTGATCTACTGCTCCTGTGTACTGACTCCTGCATACGTCTGACCACGGTTACTTCTACTCCTGAGGTACTATTCCTGCATCTCTTATTATCTAAGTACTGTGCCATTGCCTCACCAATTGGACTCCAGACCTGATAACTAGCATCGTTACATAATAATCAGGCCCAACATGGAGGCCGGAGGGGCGGAGTCTGCCTTGTCACAGCATGTGTTCCAGATCTCAGAATTACATAACCTTGTGTACAACCTTCAAAGTCAATTAAATGAAGTGAAAAGTCAAGTCACTGAATTGGAAGGACAAGTACATGAACTGCGTGCAAATTCTGCTGCTGTCAGCGCCACTTCTCAAGTTTATCGGATTCCACTACATGAAGAATTTGGTGGAGAGACATTTGTACTGAGGATTTCTTAATTATTGCCGGATGATTTTTTCTACGCATTCCTCTCAGTTCCTTACTGATAGGTCCAAGGTTGTGTTCATCATTGCCCTGCTAATAGACGATGCACAAGCATGGGCATCACCCTACTTAGAACAGGATCGTACCATTTTGGATGATTTGAAGGACTTTCTTGCAGCAATGAACCTAGTATTTGATGACCCCAGCCATTGCGCCACTGCTAAGGGGGCTTTGTGTGATATTCGCCAGGGAAGACGCTCTGCCGCAGAATACGCTGCAGAGTTTCGGCGCTGGGCTTCTGATGTTTCCTGGAACACCTCCGCACTAAAATGGCGGCTCTATGGAGGACTTCCTGAATCAGTTAAAGATGAACTTGTTAAAACAGAACTTCCAGATGAGTTTGAGGAGTATATACGGTTATGCGTCCGTATTGACCAAAGCAGTGGCGTAACTAGGAATGGCTGGGCCCCAAGGCAAACATTTGACATGTGGTCCCCCCCAGAACCGCTGCCCCCAATCGCCCCCCCGGACCGCCCCCTCCAACCACCATCCCCCCAAAAAAACGCATTCCTGTGCACACTATTATGTCCCATAGTGGCTCCTGCACACAGTATTATGCCCCATAGTGGCCCCTGCACACAGTATTATGCCCCATAGTGGCCCCTGCACACAGTATCATGTCCCATAGTGGCCCCTGCACACAGTATCATGTCCCATAGGGGCCCCTGCACACAGTATCATGTCCCATAGTGGCCCCTGCACACAGTATCATGCCCCATAGTGGCCCCTGCACACAGTATTATATCCCATAGTGGCCCCTGCACACAGTATTATGCCCCATAGTGGCCACTGCACACAGTATCATGTCCCATAGTGGCCCCTGCACACAGTATCATGCCCCATAGTGGCCCCTGCACACACTATTATATCCCATAGTGGCCCCTGCACACAGTATTATATCCCATAGTGGCCCCTGCACACACTATTATTCCCCATAGTGGCCCCTGCACACAGTATCATGCCCCCTAGTGGCCCCTGCACACACTATTATATGCCCCATTGTGGACCACCCATGAACAATTATTATACTCTGAGGTCTTTTCAGACCCCAGAGTATAATGATCGGAGACCCAGGGGAGGATAGAAACATAAAAAAACAACGTTGCTTACCTGTTCCTCGCTCCGGTCCACTCCCTGCTGCTTCAGCCGCCTTCGATGATGGACCAGGCCGGCGTCACGATGAAAAATGACGTCTGCTGACGTCTGGGACGTCACCAAACAGGCCCGAAGCCTGGAGAAGTGTAGGAGAGGTAAGTACAGTGTTTTTTATGTTCCCTCACCTCCCCTGGGCCTCCGATTATTATACTCCGGGGTCTGAATAGACCCCAGAGTATAATGATAGCAGAGATCGTGGTGTTCGGACCATGGCCTCACATACCGATCCCCGCTCCGGCTCACAGCCGCCTCCGCAGAATCGGAAGCGCAGGCGGCCGTGAGCGGGACCCCGGGGAACGGTAAGTATATAGGGCCTGTTAAAAAAAAAGCATTGGGGGCCCGCGGGACCCCGTAATGTCCCAGGGGATTATGGTAATCCTATGAGACAAGCTCGGTATTAAAGCAAGCATTAAGATACAGTGAAAGTTTGATACAGTGCTGTTCCCCCTCCCTTATTCTTTTTATTCTATCCTATCTTTTATTTGGCAAATACCAGTGGATGGCTAGTGGGCTCAGAAGCAGATCTCCAGAACTGCAGAACCAGGCTTTTGGAGATCCTGAGCGTATGGCTGAAATGGAGGCAGCCACAGCTATGCAGAGTCCTGATTTTGGGGCTAGGCCAGGAGGTGCAGAAAGCAGCCCGGTCCCAAGGATTACTTCACCAGGAGGAACCAGTAACCCCAGCCTTGCTGGGGGAATGGCTTCAGTCTGGCAAATGGCTCTGCAGCACTTAAGCACCAGTGACCCTAACACATACCAGCAGGCGTTGCACTGGTTTCAGGAAGCTGTAGAACGAGAACGGCAGGCCGCAGAACAAGAACGGCAGGCTGCTGAGCAACAGACAGAGAGGGAGGCTGCTGAGCGACAGGCAGAGAGAGAGTATCAGCTTGAGCTGAAGAGGCTTGAAATCTCCCAGCGGGCACGAACCGCCTCTGCGCAAACTCCAACAACCCTGCAGAGATCCTCAAGTTGGAAGGAGAAGCCAGGCCGGAGTTCACCACAGCTGTCTGTCGTCAGGTCGGGTGAGACAAGCTATGCCCCGGGTGGTCCCTCCCCTGTCCCAAGAACTCTGGGCACCCTAGTGACCTTCCCCAAACCGCAAGGGGAGGTGCGGCGGGGCCATGCCTGTAACCCGACAGGACATTTCAAGAAGGAGTGCCCCAACCGCCCTGAGAACTTCCCTGCTTCCCAAGCCACAGCAGGTGGCCCATCTGTGTATCTGGATGTGGGTGCAGGAAAGGGAATACGGACTGTGGGACTATTGACTGATTTGCCTAATAATGTACTGTTGGGAACTGATTTGGGACCTGCGATGTCCCAATATGGGGTGGGGAGCAACCCAATTTACGGTGATGGACTGTCTATGATTAATGCTGATAATGTGTCTGTCATATCTGCAGAGAGGGCCCATAACCCCCCCCCTCTGAGATACTTCCTATGGCAGTAAGTGTACCTGCTAATGAGTTGCCTTCAGCTGAGAGCAGGGAAGATGCAACTGAACTTCCTGCAACCCAGCTCAGCAAAAATGTTAGTGATGCTTTGTTTCCTCCGGTGCTAGGAACCAATGAGACTAAGTCTATAGACACACCCACATCTGCGGGGGCGTCGCCCTCCCAGCTTGTTAATCTGTCTACCACAAATCTCATTGAGGCCTGGTGTGAATTAACAATTGCTAATGAAGGTACTGTCAATGTAATTGCCAATGCTTGTTGTGAAAGTGTACAGGGTAGCTCTTCTGAGTCACTGGAAGCGACTTCTACTATTTCGCCCAGTGCATCCGATAAGCACCCAACTGCTGACCATGTGCCAGATGGTCAGGTAGGCTATGTGGATCTCAGGGCCGATCCAGGTGAGGGACGGACTGCTGGTAGTGCGGTGTTAGCCCGCAGCCAGAGTGATACAAGGGTGGAGGGCGTTCCGACCCTTGAACCGTTGCCGACACCACCTGGAGTCGGTGCTGAGACCGCCATGACTAGCCTCACTCCCTTGAAGCCGGAGGAGTCCGGCCGGTATGAGACATACACGTCTCTTCTGTCCAGTTCTATTCCAGGAGCGCCCATGGCCCAAGTGCAGATGGCATGGGGTACTGGAGATGTGATCCAAGAAGAGGGTATGTCCAATGTATTACCTGTCAATGTATTGTGGGGGGATGGTTTGGGGAAGCATGATCTCAGTCATTTGCCCAAGGTATCACCATCACCCACCCAAGTACAGGAGGAACAGGACGTAGGCCCAAAGGAGCAAGGCGTCTGGGAAGGAGGACAGGGTCCAAACATGCCTGTGCCAGAACCAGAGGTGCCCCTAGGTTTGGAAGCAAAGGGGGAAGTGCAGAATCCCCTAGAACTCTCCCAACTAGCAGCTAGTGTGGAGAAGACCCTGAGAAAGCAGGCCAAGGGTAGCCAGAAGAGCAGAGATTGCCGGGATGGGATCTCTGGAATGGTATCCCAAGGGCATGAGGTCATGAGTGTAAAGCTACAGGGTGCCAGCACTCAGAAAGCGAACCCAGAACAGACAGGAGGTAGCCAAGTGTACGTGGCTCAGAGCCTAGGCCTTAGAAGTGTCCCTAGCCAGACTAGAGAGACAGAAGGGGCCGGCAGCTATGTAACATGCACCTCTCTTTTGTCTCACTCCAGTCAAGAGTTCAGAGATGCTGTCCAAGCTGACCTTAGTCTGGACATATTGAAGGCGCGTGCCGCTCAACCACCCTCGGAGTCTGACAAGGCCCGAGTCTGCTGGGACCCCGGGGGAAGGTGAGGGAGCCTTGGGGCCAGAGCCTGAGAAGCTGGAGGCGGAGGTGCTTTCAGAAGAGGGGCGTAGGCCCCTACTTCCTGCAAGCCCCATCTAAAGGGGGAGGTGTGATGATTCTGCCTAAATATGGCCATAACTCAGCGGTATTTTGGTCTCTGGGTATAGGGTCTCCCTTCTGGCTTGCACTCACTCATACTGTGCGCAGCTATAAGCCTAGGTGCATATTGGCAGTAGCGGCCAGGCTGGAACAATAGGGCTCCATTGTATTCCTATACAGCCCTGGCTGATCAAACAATAGTGCATTGTTCAAGCCTGGGCTGTTGATCAGATATGACTGATAACAGTGTATCAATTCACTTTGGTCTCATCTACATACAAAAGATCTGGATTTGATTGAATTAACTCATCAGACGTACTGTCGCCGGTGACCCCATTCTGGGAGGTGGCATAAAGGGTATAAAAGATGAGGTAAGAGGTCTGTGGGTGGAGACTATCACTTGGAGAGATCATGCTATGAAGACTGTGCTGAGATTATGCTATGGAGATTATGCTACAGGATATTACAGACTTTGACTGACATGCTACTATGAGCAGGCAGGTTGGAATGCTGCTGACGATGATGAGCCTACAAGAGACTGTGAGAGACTGTAAAGAGCATGCAGGCTGGATTATTGTACTGTGATGCCACATACTAGGAGTTAATGCCACATGCCAAGAAGCCTCCACTGGTGACTCACACATGCCATGTGTGAGTGTTGGACTATAGAACCACATCAAGGACATGTGTGGTAAAGTAATCATTTCACCTTTAATCCCTTTTATTTTATTTGTACTGTATCTTGTAACTAGTAACTGTTAATGCTTGCATATGTCTGCATATCTGTTCTGATCAGTATATGTTAGATTTTAATACCGACACATTTAGGGGTTAATAAATATATAAAATTTAGAAGGCTTGTCTTGTATTTATCTTGTGAACCCGGCACTCACTGGCGGTGAGTGTGGTTTTTATATGAAAGAGAACTCAGGGTGTGGCCACAGTGGTGTTGGCGCACGGAGGATCTTTCACACCCCTCCATCTGACACTCGGCATTGTACATTACTCACCTCCATCTGACACTCGGCATTGTACATTACACCCCTCCATCTGACTCTTGGCATTGTACATTACACCTCTCCATCTGACACTCGGCATTGTACATTACTCCCCTCCATCTGACACTCGGCATTGTACATTACACCCCTCCATCTGACTCTTGGCATTGTACATTACACCCCTCCATCTGACACTCGGCATTGTACATTACACCCCTCCATCTGACACTTGGCATTGTACATTACACCCCTCCATCTGACACTTGGCATTGTACATTACACCTCTCCATCTGACACTGGGCATTGTACATTACACCTCCATCTGACACTCGGAATTGTACATTACACCCCTCCATCTGACACTTGGTATTGTACATTACACCCCTCCATCTGACACTCGGCATTGTACATTACACCCCTCCATCTGACACTCGGCATTGTACATTACACCTCTCCATCTGACACTCGGCATTGTACATTACACCCCTCCATCTGACACTCGGCATTGTACATTACACCCCTCCATCTGACACTCTGCATTGTACATTACACCTCTCCATCTGACACTCGGCATTGTACATTACACTCCTCCATCTGACACTCGGCATTGTACATTACACCTCTCCATCTGACTCTTGGCATTGTACATTACACCCCTCCATCTGACACTTGGCATTGTACATTACACCTCTCCATCTGACACTCGGCATTGTACATTACACCCCTCCATCTGACACTTGGTATTGTACATTACATCCCTCCATCTGACACTCGGCATTGTACATTACACCCCTCCATCTGACACTCGGCATTGTACATTACACCTCTCCATCTGACACTCGGCATTGTACATTACACCCCTCCATCTGACACTCTGCATTGTAATTTACACCTCTCCATCTGACACTCGGCATTGTACATTACACCCCTCCATCTGACACTCGGCATTGTACATTACACCTCTCCATCTGACACTCGGCATTGTACGTTACACTCCTCCATCTGACACTCGGCATTGTACATTACACCCCTCCATCTGACACTCGGCATTATACATTACACCCCTCCATCTGACACTTGGCATTGTACATTACACCCCTCCATCTGACACTCGGCATTGTACATTACACCTCTCTGACACTTGGCATTGTACATTACACCCCTCCATCTGACACTCGGCATTGTACATTACACCTCTCCATCTGACACTTGGCATTGTACATTACACCCCTCCATCTGACACTTGGCATTGTGCTTTACACCCCTCTATCTGACACTTGGCCCTGTACATTACACCCCTCCATCTGACACTCGGCATTGTACATTACACCCCTCCATCTGACACTCAGCATTGTACATTACACCCCTCCATCTGACACTCGGCATTGTACATTACACCTCTCCATCTGACACTTGGTATTGTACATTACATCCCTCCATCTGACACTCGGCATTGTACATTACACCCCTCCATCTGACACTCGGCATTGTACATTACACCTCTCCATCTGACACTCGGCATTGTACATTACACCCCTCCATCTGACACTCTGCATTGTAATTTACACCTCTCCATCTGACACTCGGCATTGTACATTACACCCCTCCATCTGACACTCGGCATTGTACATTACACCTCTCCATCTGACACTCGGCATTGTACGTTACACTCCTCCATCTGACACTCGGCATTGTACATTACACCCCTCCATCTGACACTCGGCATTATACATTACACCCCTCCATCTGACACTTGGCATTGTACATTACACCCCTCCATCTGACACTCGGCATTGTACATTACACCTCTCTGACACTTGGCATTGTACATTACACCCCTCCATCTGACACTCGGCATTGTACATTACACCTCTCCATCTGACACTTGGCATTGTACATTACACCCCTCCATCTGACACTTGGCATTGTGCTTTACACCCCTCTATCTGACACTTGGCCCTGTACATTACACCCCTCCATCTGACACTCGGCATTGTACATTACACCCCTCCATCTGACACTCAGCATTGTACATTACACCCCTCCATCTGACACTCGGCATTGTACATTACACCTCTCCATCTGACACTTAGCATTGTACATTACACCCCTCCATCTGACACTCGGCATTGTGTTTGTTGAAGTTAGGCTGTCATGCAGTTACTTTGCTGTGGAAAATGGTGGTCGAACGCTTCAGAACGTCAGTACACGATGACTAAACTTCATTTCTGCATGTTCTTCTTCTCATCTCCCACACTCCATCCTTATTCACTGTGACACCACACAAAATGATGGACACTCTATCCTTAATTACTGTTATACAAGATGGTGGACACTCCATCCCTTTTTCTTCCCCCTTTCTTATAGGAGCAGGGTCAGAAACCTGATGACTTCTACTGCCATCTTCTGCTGGAGGACACGGGCATTATGGTGTGCACTGGTAACAGCTTTGGACAAGCAGTGGGGACTTACCACTTCAGGTAGGTCATTATCGTCCTCTGCGGGGACAAGTGTCAAGTGAATAAAAAGACTGGATTTCTAAATAATAGAGGAATGTGGGAGATACCAACAACATTCCAGAGTGCCTCCATAATCAGTATGGAGTGCCCCATAGAGATTGTCAGCCTGAGAGTGCCCCTATAATCAGTGCAGAGACTCCCACAGGTATTAACAATCTCTATATGGGCCCCCAGGTTGACCAGTTGGCTCTCCATCTTGTCTCGTAGGATCACTCTTCTCCATCCCATCGATGAACTGAGATCCATCCTCCAGAAGATCACAGAATTCCACACACGGTTTATGGCAGAATATTCCTGAGTGTCAGTGATCTGGCGATACTCCCTCCTGTCACACACACCAACGTTCCAGCCCACACTCCTAGGTGACACCAGACCTCTCACTACCCAAATTTGAAGCCACCATGAAGCCCCTGTAGATAATGGACTCTGGGGCAGATCAGCCCTTCAATAAACACATCTGATGTCATTTACGTTTCCTTGTCGCTCATGTAACATGTAAAATAACGACAAAAAATACAACTTCCCCATATAAAAAGTTATTATGTAATGGGGGGGCGACATCATAATAAGAAAGCCACCACACTGAATAGTGATGGATAGCCAGAACATATGAGAATTTGGGGATTACAAAAGGGGATCCATAGTTTTTTGCAAGAGTCAAAAACAGAAGGGATCCATGTTCAAAAGAGAGCCAGACCAGATAAATGGACATGGGGTTCATATCTAGAAGAAAGATATAGCCAGAGGGAATCCATAGTCAGTGGAGCTAGTGAAGAGAGGATCCATAGCCAGAGGGGATCCATTGCCAGGAGGAAATTTTTAGCCTAAGGAGATTCTTAGCCAGAGGAGAGGGGATCCATAACTATAGAAGATCCATAGCCAAATGGGGATCTATAGCCACAGGAGAGGGGATCAATAAGTACAGAAGATCTATAGCCAGAAGAGATTCATAGCCAGAGGAGAGGGGATCCACAGCCACAGAAGATCCAAAGTGGGAAGAAAACCAGGACTCCATAGAACACAGTGACCCTCCTCCCCCAGGACCCCATAGAACACAGTGACCCTCCTCCCTCAGGACTCTCATATAACACAGTGACCCTCCTCCCCCAGGACTCTCATATAACACAGTGATCCTCCTCCCTCAGGACTCTCATAGAACACAGTGACCCTCCTCCCCCAGGACTCTCATAGAACACAGTGACCCTCCTCCCCCAGGACTCTCATAGAACACAGTGACCCTCCTCCCTCAGGACCCCATAGAACACAGTGACCCTCCTCCCTCAGGACCCCATAGAACACAGTGACCCTCCTCCCCCAGGACCCCATAGAACACAGTGACCCTCCTCCCCCAGGACTCTCATAGAACACAGTGACCCTCCTCCCCCAGGACCCCATAGAACACAGTAACCCTCCTCCCCCAGAACTCTCATATAACACAGTGATCCTCTTCCCCCAGGACCCCATAGAACACAGTGACCCTCCTCCCCCAGGACCCCATAGAACACAGTGACCCTCTTCCCCCAGGACCCCATAGAACACAGTGACCCTCCTCCCCCAGGACCCCATAGAACACAGTGATCCTCCTCCCCCAGGACCCCATAGAACACAGTGACCCTCTTCCCCCAGGACCCCATAGAACACAGTGACCCTCCTCCCCCAGGACTCTCATAGAACACAGTGAACCTCCTCCCCCAGGACCCCATAGAACACAGTGACCCTCCTCCCCCAGGACCCCATAGAACACAGTGACCCTCCTCCCCCAGGACTCTCATAGAACACAGTGACCCTCCTCCCCTAGGACCCCATAGAACACAGTGACCCTCCTCCCCCAGGACCCCATAGAACACAGTGACCCTCCTCCCCCAGGACTCTCATAGAACACAGTGACCCTTCTCCCCCAGGACTCTCATAGAACACAGTGACCCTTCTCCCCCAGGACTCTCATAGAACACAGTGACCTTTCTCCCCCAGGACTCTCATAGAACACAGTGACCCTCCTCCCCCCAGGACTCTCATAGAACACAATGACCCTCCTCCCCCAGGACCCCATAGAACACAGTGACCCTCCTCCCCCAGGACCCCATAGAACACAGTGACCCTCCTCCCCCAGGACCCCATAGAACACAGTGACCCTCCTCCCCCAGGACTCTCATAGAACACAGTGACCCTCCTCCCCTAGGACCCCATAGAACACAGTGACCCTCCTCCCCCAGGACCCCATAGAACACAGTGACCCTCCTCCTCCAGGACTCTCATAGAACACAGTGACCCTTCTCCCCCAGGACTCTCATAGAACACAGTGACCCTTCTCCCCCAGGACTCTCATAGAACACAGTGACCCTCCTCCCCCAGGACTCCATAGCACACTTTGCCAATAACAGTAATAACAATAACAATAATCCAATAACAAGCAATAAACTCTGCTGTTATTCATGGCAACCAATCAGAATCTTCCATCAGGGATCCAAATGCAGATTAGAAATTAAACCCATATGATTGGTCGCTGTGCGCTGCATTTTTCTTACAGATAGTGTGCTGATCATTGTGACATTTACTCCTCTATGTTATTCTCAGGAGAAGAAGATCTATAATCTGGCAGAGAAGGCCCAGATTACCGAGGAGATCCTGAACCAGTCCCCTGGAATCTACTGTAACCCCATCCAAGGAGCCCTGTACGCCTTCCCAAGGGTCCGGATCCCCGATAGGGCCATCAGACTGGCACAGGTATCACCAAGGTCATAGGGGGCAAATGCTGATATTGTGCACATAGTTAACACAGGGATGTCCACCATAGGTCACCAGTCATGGTCACAACATCAGGGCTTGGATAACATCTCGAGGCATAATATGTCCATTGACACCATGTTATCACACAAGATGGTGGACACTTCAATCCTAGTCGCTGTGACAACACACAAGATGGTGGACACTCCATCCATAGACACTGTAATACCACACAAGATGGTGGACTCCATCCTCAGTCACTGTAATACCACACAAGATGGTGGACACTCCATCCTTAATCACTATAATACCACACAAGATGGTGGACACTCCAATTCTAGTCACTGTGACACCTCACAAGATGGTGGACACTCCATCCATAGACACTGTAATACCACACAAGATGGTGGACTCCATCCCTAGTCAATGTAATACCACACAAGATGGTGGACACTCCAATCCTAGTCACTGTGACCCCACATAAAATGGTGGACACTCTATCCCTAGTCACTGTGACACCACACAAGATGGTGGACACTCCATCCTTAGTCACTGTGACACCACACAAGTGGGGTGGACACTATCCTTATTCACTGTGACACCACACAAAATGGTGGACACTCTATCCTTAGTTACTGTTATACAAGATGGTGGACACTTCATCCCTTTTTCTTCCCCCCTTTCTTATAGGAGCAGGGTCAGAAACCTGATGACTTCTACTGCCATCTTCTGCTGGAGGGCACGGGCATTATGGTGTGCACTGGTAACAGCTTTGGACAAGCAGTGGGGACTTACCACTTCAGGTAGGTCATTATCGTCCTCTGCGGGGACAAGTGTCAAGTGAATAAAAAGACTGGATTGGAAATAATAGAGGAATGTGGGAGATACCAACAACATTCCAGAGTTCCCCCATAATCAGTATGGAGTGCCCCATAGAGATTGTCAGCCTGAGAGTGCCCCTATAATCAGTGCAGAGACTCCCACAGGTATTAACAATCTCTATATGGGCCCCCAGGTTGACCAGTTGGCTCTCCATCTTGTCTCGTAGGATCACTCTTCTCCATCCCATCGATGAACTGAGATCCATCCTCCAGAAGATCACAGAATTCCACACACAGTTTATGGCAGAATATTCCTGAGTGTCAGTGATCTGGCGATACTCCCCTCCTGTCACACACACCAACGTCCCAGCCCACACTCCTAGGTGACACCAGACCTCTCACTACCCAAATTTGAAGCCACCATGAAGCCCCTGTAGATAATGGACTCTGGGGCAGATCAGCTCTTCAATAAACACATCTGATGTCATTTACGTTTCCTTGTCGCTCATGTAACATGTAAAATAACGACAAAAAATACAACCCCCCCCCATATAAAAAGTAATTATGTAATACATGGGGGGGGGGGCGACATCATAATAAGAAAGCCACCACACAGAATATATGATAGCCAGAACATATGAGAATTTGGGGATTACAAGAGGGGATCCATAGTTTTTTGCAAGATTCAAAAACAGAAGGGATCCATAGCCAGAGGGAAGTATTCAACCAGATGAGATACATAGAAGAAATCCATAGACAAGGGGTTCATAGCTAGAAGAGATTAAAAGCCAGAGGAGATCCATAGAGTGAGGAGATCCATGATCAGAAGAGACTGATAACTGAGGCGATCCATAGAGAGTAGAGATTCCAAGCCAGAGGGGACCCATAGCTAGAAGAGATTACAAACCAGAGCCGATCTATTGCCAGGGACAATCTATAGCCAAATAAAAGCTATAGTCAGAGCAGATCTATATCTAGAGACGATCCATAGTAAGAGCAGATCTATATCTAGAGACGATCTATAGTCAGAGCAGATCTATATCTAGAGACGATCCATAGTCAGAGCAGATCTATATCTAGAGACGATCTATAGCCAGAGCAGATCTATATCTAGAGACGATCCATAGTCAGAGCAGATCTATATCTAGAGACGATCTATAGCCAGAGCAGATCTATATCTAGAGACGATCCATAGTCAGAGCAGATCTATATCTAGAGACGATCTATAGTCAGAGCAGATCTATATCTAGAGACGATCTATAGCCAGAGCAGATCTATAATTAGAGACGATCCATAGTCAGAGCAGATCTATAGTCAGAGCAGATCTATATCTAGAGACGATCCATAGTCAGAGCAGATCTATATCTAGAGACGATCTATAATCAGAGCAGATCTATATCTAGAGATTATCTATAGTCAGAGCAGATCTATATCTAGAGATTATCTATAGTCAGAGCAGATCTATATCTAGAGACGATCCATAGTCAGAGCAGATCTATAGCTAGAGACGATCCATAGTCAGAGCCGATCTATATCTAGAGACGATCCATAGTCAGAGCCGATCTATATCTAGAGACGATCTATAATCAGAGCAGATCTATATCTAGAGACGATCTATAATCAGAGCAGATCTATATCTAGAGACGATCTATAATCAGAGCAGATCTATATCTAGAGATTATCTATAGTCAGAGCAGATCTATAGACAGAGCAGATCTATATCTAGAGACGATCTATAATCAGAGCAGATCTATATCTAGAGACGATCTATAATCAGAGCAGATCTATATCTAGAGATGATCCATAGTCAGAGCAGATCTATAGTCAGAGCAAATCTATAGCTAGAAACGATCTATAGTCAGAGCAGATCTATCTTTAGAGAAGATCTATAGTCAGAGCAGATCTATCTTTAGAGAAGATCTATAGTCAGAGCAGATCTATAGTCAGAGCAGATCTATAGTGCCTTGCAAAAGTATTCGGCCCCCTGGAACTTTTCAACCTTTTGCCACATTTCAGGCTTCAAACATAAAGATATAAAATTTTAATGTGGAATGAAATTTATTGGTTATTTTAAACTTTTGTAAAAAATAAAAAACTGAAAAGTGGGGCGTGCAATATTATTCGGCCCCTTTACTTTCAGTGCAGCAAACTCAGTCCAGAAGTTCAGTGAGGATCTCTGAATGATCCAATGTTGTCCTAAATGACTGATGATGATAAATATAATCCACCTGTGTGTACAAGTCTCCGTATAAATGCACCTGCTCTGGGATAGGTTCAGGGTTCTGTATAAAGTGCAGAGAGCATCATGAAGACCAAGGAACACACCAGGCAGGTCCGTGATACTGTTGTGGAGAAGTTTAAAGCCGGATTTGGATACAAAAAGATTTCCCAAACTTTAAACATCCCAAGGAGCACTGTGCAAGCGATCATATTGTAATGGAAGGAGTATCAGACCACTGCAAATCTACCAAGACCCGGCCGTCCCTCTAAACTTTCATCTCAAACAAGGAGAAGACTGATCAGAGATGCAGCCAAGAGGCCCATGATCACTCTGGATGAACTGCAGAGATCTACAGCTGAGGTGGGAGAGTCTGTCCATAGGACAACAATCAGTCGTACACTGCACAAATCTGGCCTTTATGGAAGAGTGGCAAGAAGAAAGCCATTTCTCAAAGATATCCATAAAAAGTCACCTGGGAGACACCAAACATGTGGAAGAAGGTGCTCTGCTCAGATGGAACCAAAATCCAACTTTTTGGCCACAATGCAAAACGATATGTTTGGCGTAAAAGCAACACAGCTCATCCCCCTGAACACACCATCCCCACTGTCACACATGGTGGTGGTAGCATCATGGTTTGGGCCTGCTTTTCTTCAGCAGGGACAGGGAAGATGGTTAAAATTGATGGGAAGATGGATGGAGCCAAATACAGGACCATTCTGGAAGAAAACCTGTTGGAGTCTGCAAAAGACCTGAGACTGGGACGGAGATTTATCTTCCAACAAGACAATGATCCCAAACATAAAGCAAAATCTACAATGGAATGGTTCACAAATAAACGTATCCAGGTGTTAGAATGGCCAAGTCAAAGTCCAGACCTGAATCCAATCGAGAATCTGTGGAAAGAGCTGAAAACTGCTGTTCACAAACGCTCTCCATCCAACCTCACTGAGCTCCAGCTGTTTTCCAAGGAAGAATGGGCAAGAACTGATAGAGACAACCCCAAGCGACTTGTAGCTGTAATCGCAGCCAAAGGGGGCGCTACAAAGTATTAACTTAAGGGGGCCGAATAATATCGCACGCCCCACTTTTCAGTTTTTTATTTTTTACAAAAGTTTAAAATAACCAATAAATTTCGCTCCACTTCACGATTGTGTCCCACTTGTTGTTGATTCTTCACCAAAAAATTAAAATTTTATATCCTTATGTTTGAAGCCTGAAATGTGGCAAAAGGTTGAAAAGTTCAAGGGGGCTGAATACTTTCGCAAGGCACTGTATATCTAGAGATGATCTATAGTCAGAGCGGATCTATAGTCAGAGCAGATCTATAGTCAGAGCAGATCTATAGTCAGAGCGGATCTATAGTCAGAGCGGATCTATAGTCAGAGTGTATCCTTACTGTTCATTAAAATTCAGTGTTTGTGAAAAGGTAAAATCAATGCAAGGGACAAAATGTGTCCTGCTGTGTCCCGGGCCCCAGTGTATGCTGACTGAGGAGCCAGATCAGGGCCCATGAGTTTGGGTTTTTCACATCCAGCAGATTTCAGTCCTCTTCCATACACGTGGATGGTTTCTACAGGAGATGTTTCACTCCTTCTGCATTCTCTTGAGTGGGATGGTCACAGAAACGTCTATAACAAATCTGACGTGTGTGAATATATCCTTACTGCCCTCACAGTCCCAGGTGAAGTCTTTAGTCAGGGCCCAGACTTCGTAGAGAGTGCTGCAGTACCAACATCCACCACATGAGGGTGCAAGTCACCCAAAAATCCAGGATGGGCACTAGAGGGGCCCATGTGATGCTGATTATACCAACTCCACTAATTGACAGATCAGGAAGAGGTGCCCCCTACAGGTCAAAGGCCGCCCGCCTCACTGTGTATGGAAAGGCCAACAAGCAGGTCTTTACAATGTTCTGCTACAATGTGTCAGCACAGTGTTTTAGATGATGGCAGGTAGTCGGTTCTCTCTCATCTCCTTGCCAAAAACCCCTCCGGACCCAGAACCAGACATTGTCCTTGTGAATCTCTTCAGTGTGATATGATGATCTATGGAGGGGATGACAATATATATGCCTGTAGCCTGGATACAAGATGAGATACGGCAGGACATGGAGGTATACAGGTTCTGTATGGTATCCTGCAGTACATTTACCACAGATGTTACAGCTGGGCCTGTAGTCTGGATACAAGATGAGATACAGGCAGGACATGGAGGTATATAGGATCTGTATGGTATCCTGCAGTACATTTACCACAGATGTTACAGCCGGGCCTGTAGTCTGGATACAAGATGAGATACGGCAGGACATGGAGGTATACAGGATCTGTATGGTATCCTGCAGTATATTTACCACAGATGTTACAGCTGGGCCTGTAGTCTGGATACAAGATGAGATACGGCAGGACATGGAGGTATACAGGTTCTGTATGGTATCCTGCAGTACATTTACCACAGATGTTACAGCTGGGCCTGTAGCCTGGATACAAGATGAGATACGGCAGGACATGGAGGTATACAGGATTTGTATGGTATCCTGCAGTACATTTACCACAGATGTTACAGCCTATAGTCTGGATACAAGATGAGATACGGCAGGACATGGAGGTATACAGGTTCTGTATGGTATCCTGCAGTACATTTACCACAGATGTTACAGCTGGGCCTGTAGTCTGGATACAAGATGAGATACAGCAGGACATGGAGGGATACAGGTTCTGTATGGTATCCTGCAGTACATTTACCACAGATGTTACAGCTGGGCCTGTAGTCTGGATACAAGATGATGAGATACGGCAGGACATGGAGGTATACAGGCTCTGTATGGTATCCTGCAGTACATTTACCACAGATGTTACAGCTGGGCCTGTAGTCTGGATACAAGATGAGATACGGCAGGACATGGAGGTATACAGGCTCTGTATGGTATCCTGCAGTACATTTACCACAGATGTTACAGCTGGGCCTGTAGTCTGGATACAAGATGAGATACGACAGGACATGGAGGTATACAGGCTCTGTATGGTATCCTGCAGTACATTTACCACAGATGTTACAGCCGGGCCTGTAGTCTGGATACAAGATGAGATACGGCAGGACATGGAGGTATACAGGTTCTGTATGGTGTCCTGCAGTACATTTACCACAGATGTTACAGCCGGGCCTGTAGTCTGGATACAAGATGAGATACGGCAGGACATGGAGGTATACAGGATCTGTATGGTATCCTGCAGTACATTTACCACAGATGTTACAGCCGGGCCTGTAGTCTGGATACAAGATGAGATACGGCAGGACATGGAGGTATACAGGGTCTGTATGGTATCCTGCAGTACATTTACCACAGATGTTACAGCCGGGCCTGTAGTCTGGATACAAGATGAGATACGGCAGGACATGGAGGTATACAGGATTTGTATGGTATCCTGCAGTACATTTACCACGGATGTTACAGCTGGGCCTGTAGCCTGGATACAAGATGAGATACGGCAGGACATGGAGGTATACAGGCTCTGTATGGTATCCTGCAGTACATTTACCACAGATGTTACAGCTGGGCCTGTAGTCTGGATACAAGATGAGATACGACAGGACATGGAGGTATACAGGTTCTGTATGGTATCCTTCAGTACATTTACCACAGATGTTACAGCCGGGCCTGTAGTCTGGATACAAGATGAGATACGGCAGGACATGGAGGTATACAGGTTCTGTATGGTATCCTGCAGTACATTTACCACAGATGTTACAGCTGGGCCTGTAGCCTGGATACAAGATGAGATACGGCAGGACATGGAGGTATACAGGCTCTGTATGGTATCCTGCAGTACATTTACCACAGATGTTACAGCTGGGCCTGTAGTCTGGATACAAGATGAGATACGACAGGACATGGAGGTATACAGGTTCTGTATGGTATCCTTCAGTACATTTACCACAGATGTTACAGCCGGGCCTGTAGTCTGGATACAAGATGAGATACGGCAGGACATGGAGGTATACAGGCTCTGTATGGTATCCTGCAGTACATTTACCACAGATGTTACAGCCGGGCCTGTAGTCTGGATACAAGATGAGATACTGCAGGACATGGAGGTATACAGGTTCTGTATGGTATCCTGCAGTACATTTACCACAGCTGGACCTGTAGTCTGGATACAAGATGAGATACGGCAGGACATGGAGGTATACAGGTTCTGTATGGTATCCTGCAGTACATTTACCACAGATGTTACAGCTGGGCCTGTAGCCTGGATACAAGATGAGATACGGCAGGACATGGAGGTATACAGGTTCTGTATGGTATCCTGCAGTACATTTACCACAGATGTTACAGCCGGGCCTGTAGTCTGGATACAAGATGAGATACGGCAGGACATGGAGGTATACAGGCTCTGTATGGTATCCTGCAGTACATTTACCACAGATGTTACAGCTGGGCCTGTAGTCTGGATACAAGATGAGATACAGGCAGGACATGGAGGTATACAGGTTCTGTATGGTATCCTGCAGTACATTTACCACAGATGTTACAGCTGGGTCTGTAGTCTGGATACAAGATGAGATACGGCAGGACATGGAGGTATACAGGTTCTGTACGGTATCCTGCAGTACATTTACCACAGATGTTACAGCTGGGCCTGTAGTCTGGATACAAGATGAGATACGGCAGGACATGGAGGTATACAGGTTCTGTATGGTATCCCGCAGTACATTTACCACAGATGTTACAGCTGGGCCTGTAGTCTGGGTACAAGATGAGATACGGCAGGACATGGAGGTATACAGGTTCTGTATGGTATCCTGCAGTACATTTACCACAGATGTTACAGCTGGGCCTGTAGCCTGGATACAAGATGAGATACGGCAGGACATGGAGGTATACAGGTTCTGTATGGTATCCTGCAGTACATTTACCACAGATGTTACAGCTGGGCCTGTAGTCTGGATACAAGATGAGATACAGGCAGGACATGGAGGTATATAGGATCTGTATGGTATCCTGCAGTACATTTACCACAGATGTTACAGCCGGGCCTGTAGTCTGGATACAAGATGAGATACGGCAGGACATGGAGGTATACAGGATCTGTATGGTATCCTGCAGTATATTTACCACAGATGTTACAGCTGGGCCTGTAGTCTGGATACAAGATGAGATACGGCAGGACATGGAGGTATACAGGTTCTGTATGGTATCCTGCAGTACATTTACCACAGATGTTACAGCTGGGCCTGTAGCCTGGATACAAGATGAGATACGGCAGGACATGGAGGTATACAGGATTTGTATGGTATCCTGCAGTACATTTACCACAGATGTTACAGCCTATAGTCTGGATACAAGATGAGATACGGCAGGACATGGAGGTATACAGGCTCTGTATGGCATCCTGCAGTACATTTACCACAGATGTTACAGCTGGGCCTGTAGTCTGGATACAAGATGAGATACGGCAGGACATGGAGGTATACAGGATCTGTATGGTATCCTGCAGTACATTTACCACAGATGTTACAGCTGGACCTGTAGTCTGGATACAAGATGAGATACGGCAGGACATGGAGGTATACTGGTTCTGTATGGTATCCTGCAGTACATTTACCACAGATGTTACAGCTGGGCCTGTAGTCTGGATACAAGATGAGATACAGCAGGACATGGAGGTATACAGGCTCTGTATGGTATCCTGCAGTACATTTACCACAGATGTTACAGCCTCGCCTGTAGTCTGGATACAAGATGAGATACGGCAGGACATGGAGGTATACAGGGTCTGTATGGTATCCTGCAGTACATTTACCACAGATGTTACAGCTGGGCCTGTAGTCTGGATACAGGATGAGATACAGCAGGACATGGAGGGATACAGGTTCTGTATGGTATCCTGCAGTACATTTACCACAGATGTTACAGCTGGGCCTGTAGTCTGGATACAAGATGATGAGATACGGCAGGACATGGAGGTATACAGGCTCTGTATGGTATCCTGCAGTACATTTACCACAGATGTTACAGCTGGGCCTGTAGTCTGGATACAAGATGAGATACGGCAGGACATGGAGGTATACAGGCTCTGTATGGTATCCTGCAGTACATTTACCACAGATGTTACAGCTGGGCCTGTAGTCTGGATACAAGATGAGATACGACAGGACATGGAGGTATACAGGTTCTGTATGGTATCCTGCAGTACATTTACCACAGATGTTACAGCCGGGCCTGTAGTCTGGATACAAGATGAGATACGGCAGGACATGGAGGTATACAGGCTCTGTATGGTATCCTGCAGTACATTTACCACAGATGTTACAGCCGGGCCTGTAGTCTGGATACAAGATGAGATACTGCAGGACATGGAGGTATACAGGTTCTGTATGGTGTCCTGCAGTACATTTACCACAGATGTTACAGCCGGGCCTGTAGTCTGGATACAAGATGAGATACGGCAGGACATGGAGGTATACAGGATCTGTATGGTATCCTGCAGTACATTTACCACAGATGTTACAGCCGGGCCTGTAGTCTGGATACAAGATGAGATACGGCAGGACATGGAGGTATACAGGTTCTGTATGGTATCCTGCAGTACATTTACCACAGATGTTACAGCTGGGCCTGTAGCCTGGATACAAGATGAGATACGGCAGGACATGGAGGTATACAGGTTCTGTATGGTATCCTGCAGTACATTTACCACAGATGTTACAGCTGGGCCTGTAGTCTGGATACAAGATGAGATACGGCAGGACATGGAGGTATACAGGCTCTGTATGGTATCCTGCAGTACATTTACCACAGATGTTACAGCTGGGCCTGTAGTCTGGATACAAGATGAGATACGGCAGGACATGGAGGTATACAGGTTCTGTATGGTATCCTGCAGTACATTTACCACAGATGTTACAGCTGGGCCTGTAGTCTGGATACAAGATGAGATACAGCAGGACATGGAGGTATACAGGTTCTGTATGATGGTATCCTGCAGTACATTTACCGCAGATGTTACAGCTGGGCCTGTAGCCTGGATACAAGATGAGATATGGCAGGACATGGAGGTATACAGGCTCTGTATGGTATCCTGCAGTACATTTACCACAGATGTTACAGCTGGGCCTGTAGTCTGGATACAAGATGAGATACGGCAGGACATGGAGGTATACAGGTTCTGTATGGTATCCTGCAGTACATTTACCACAGATGTTACTGCCGGGCCTGTAGCCTGGATACAAGATGAGATACAGGCAGGACATGGAGGTATACAGGCTCTGTATGGTATCCTGCAGTACATTTACCACAGATGTTACAGCGGGGCCTGTAGTCTGGATACAAGATGAGATACGGCAGGACATGGAGGTATACAGGTTCTGTATGGTATCCTGCAGTACATTTACCACAGATGTTACAGCCGGGCCTGTAGCCTGGATACAAGATGAGATACGGCAGGACATGGAGGTATACAGGTTCTGTATGGTATCCTGCAGTACATTTACCACAGATGTTACAGCCGGGCCTGTAGCCTGGATACAAGATGAGATACGGCAGGACATGGAGGTATACAGGTTCTGTATGGTATCCTGCAGTACATTTACCACAGATGTTACAGCTGGGTCTGTAGTCTGGATACAAGATGAGATACGGCAGGACATGGAGGTATACAGGCTCTGTATGGTATCCTGCAGTACATTTACCACAGATGTTACAGCTGGGCCTGTAGTCTGGATACAAGATGAGATACGGCAGGACATGGAGGTATACAGGATCTGTATGGTATCCTGCAGTACATTTACCACAGATGTTACAGCCGGGCCTGTAGTCTGGATACAAGATGAGATACGGCAGGACATGGAGGTATACAGGTTCTGTATGGTATCCTGCAGTACATTTACCACAGATGTTACAGCCGGGCCTGTAGCCTGGATACAAGATGAGATACGGCAGGACATGGAGGTATACAGGATCTGTATGGTATCCTGCAGTACATTTACCACAGATGTTACAGCCGGGCCTGTAGCCTGGATACAAGATGAGATACGGCAGGACATGGAGGTATACAGGATCTGTATGGTGTCCATACCTCCCAACCGTCCTGGATTCTGGGTTCTGTCCCGGTCGGTGGGAGGTATGTCTCAGATTCAATTTATCAGCATCCTCTCCAGACCCAGATGATGTCGGACAGCCCGTCTCTCACCCCCTGTGTGTTCCGGCGCCGGGAGCTGTAGATATGATGTGATGATGTCACTCACATCGCGCCTACAGAGGATAAATATGGCAACTTTCATTTTCATTTCTGGGATGTGTTATGGGGTCAGAGGGGCCACTGGCTGCAGTTAGCGGCAGGTCAAAGACGCTTCATAGTCACATGTTCACACAATACACAAGAACAGCTTCAGCATATAGTGGGTAAAACTGCATTGTGTTGAATGTGAACACAGCCTTATGAGACCCCTGACCTCGCTCCCCCGTCCGTCAGTCTGGAGCTACACATAACATAGCACAGGTCCATGGTGGAAATGACCCCTTGTTGTTTAGCCCTGCCCCTTTGCTGCCTCTTTTTCTGGGGTAGGGGGCAGCACTGGGGTCCAGGCACAGTGTAAGTGTGTTGGAGGTTATTTTGGGACCTTATGAGATCCAAAAGTGACCAATGAGAGTCCAAGACATCGGATGCTTCATCTTTATTGGTTACATCTCAGACAGTCTCATATTTTTAGCCCTTGTCCACATCAGCAGCAAATCATTGTATAAAAAATTACCAGCAGGGGGCGCATCCATCACCCCAGAATAAAATCTCTGCCATGTCCCCCACCTCCCAGGACTAATAGGGCACCTACACTGGCCGGAGGAGGACGATCAGTTTCATTTATTTTGCATAGCAGCGTCATCCAGTGATTTCAGTATATTGAGCAGTGAAAGTGTGGGGGAGGGGCCACAGAAGGGGTGGAGTCAGGGTTGGGCCCTTTGTCTAATCAAGGCTCTGCAGGTATGGCACTAGATGGCAGATCATGGGGGGCACAACGCTTCGGGAGAAGACCAGGCATGAAGATACAAAGACTCCTTTACATCTCCTCATGTGAAGCATTTTATAGGCACAAGTTAACCGTGTAAATTAAGGCGAATAGCGAGATGTTACCATGTCACATAGAATAGGGGGCGCTATCTGCAGGGTATCATCAGCTGGGGGCCCATGACTAGAACATGCTCAACAATGATGAACTTCTCCAAACACAAAATGTGGGGAAGTTCCAGGGACCAAAACCTAAATGGGATGACATAAAAGTGGTGGGGTGGTCCAGGTAGCCGCGCTCACCAGGACAGATTTGGCACAAGTAATACTGACAAGTAGAAAAGTGCAGAGACAAGAACTACAAGAATTAAGACTCCATCTACGGCTTCCTCTGCAAGTCCTCATCATAATCTATTCCAACATGGCGGCTCTAGAGTGGAGGGGTCAGCACCGTCATCTAGGAATACTCCTGGACAAACTTCTGATGGAAATCCTTCAGCCGCTCCAAGAGACTCTTCAGCTTGTCAGTAGGTGGGAGGATGGTCATCCTGAAGAGGCAAGAAGAAGTGAACATTGTCCTCAGAGCAAGAGACAAACGACTGCTGGTACAAGGTTCTGACCTACCTGAAGTGGTGGGTTCCTTCTCGTTGGCCAAACCCACTTCCTGGTACAACACAGATACCAGTCTCTTCCAATAACTTCATACAGAAGAACATGTCCGGGGCCTGACCTTCAGCCTGGGAAGAAGAGGGCGAGAAGTTGTCAGTGTGAAGTGTAAAATATCTGGAACACGAAGATCTGGACTCCACCACCAAGAAGAAGGACATCTCCATGAAGTTGGAGTCACATAGGTCCCATCTCAGAGGGCCTCCATCCTTCTGACCTTGGCATTGACTCCTGGACTCCATCACGTGACGGAACAGACCATGTTATGGGAACAATCCAAGAGAACATTATGTGGAGTGGTCTCCTGATTCCTGTCTCCTCTTGACATACCTGGGCCAGTTTGACTGCTCGCTCTGGAATCTCGATCCTTGGAAAGGAGTACATGGCTCCCTGGACAGGATTACACTGGATCCCAGGGGCTTGATTTAGGATTTCTTCAGTGAGCCGCGCCTTCTTTGCCAGATTACCAAGCACAGTTTGTTTCTCCTGGAAATTAAGAACGAGTTGGAATGATGGCCCACACTGTCACTAATAGTTCTACCACCACCATTCGTCTAGTGCTCTACACACTGCGCACTTTCAACGGTCTTACCGCGAGAAACTGCTTGTAGGACGGCTCTCCAGGCTGAGGTGGGTTCACAATCACATCCAGAAGTGCCTGCCCTGGAACAGGGGGGCACAGGCGCACAGACACCAGCTTGGTCAACTGCTGCTTCACAGCTGGGTCCATATTGACCACCTCCATGTAGCCACCCCGGAAACCGCACCTGGGGAAAATATAAGATCTTTATTGGGGACCTCCACAGAATGGACTCCTAGCAGATCTGTATGGTCTGGACAGTACTCACTCGCCCATGAATCCCTTGGAGGTGGAGTGAAATGAAGCCAATTCGACCACATCTGAGTACTTGGGGCCCATCTCAAAGAGAACCTTCTTGAAGGAGTGGAAGGTGCAGCCTTTGGCATAGACATTGTCCTGATAGACCTGCAGAGGAGCAGTGTCAGCGAGAGCCACAATACAAGGGGCAAAAATGGGCAAGATGGGGAGGGCATAGCACAAGTCTTGTGCAGTGTGTGTGTGGCTGGGGGGGCTGCAGGACTACTGACCTCATCAGCCATCAGAAACAGGTTCTCTTCAGCAGCAAAGCGGATTACGTCCTCAATGCATTTTCTGCTCTGCACCTGACCTGAGGGTGCAAGGAAAGGAATTCTGTCATGCCTGATATCGGACCCCCCCCCCCATTGCCAGGGACTTCATCACATCTACCAGAGACATAGGGTACGGACCCCCCCCATTACTAGGGGCTTCATCATATCTACCAGAGACATAGGGTACGGACCCCCCACCATTGCCAGGGACTTCATCATATCTACCAGAGACATAGGGTACGGACCCCCCACCATTGCCAGGGACTTCATCATATCTACCAGAGACATAGGGTACGGAACCCCCCACCATTGCCAGGGACTTCATCACATCTATCAGAGACATAGGGTACGGACCCCACACCCCCCCCCCCCATTACCAGGGGCTTCATCATATCTACTAGAGACGTAGGGTATTGACCCCAGAACCCCCATCCCCCACCATTACCAGGGGCTTCATCATCATCTCCCTATCACTGGGGCCCAAATCATGGTGGGTTACCTGTTGGGTTGCCCGGGTTGATGATGCACAGGGCCTTGGGGTTGCAGTGTTTCCGCGCCTCTTCCAGCACCCTCCGCAGCTCCTTGATGTTCAGTGCCCAGCAGTTCTCCTCATCCAGGTAATAATTCACCTGCACCGCGCCGAGTTCCGCAAGGGCCGCCGAGTACAGTGGGTACTGGGGGATGGGAATGAGGACGCCGGTCCGAGAGCTTCCCTGACCAGACACCAACAGCTTCAGCATAGTCTGGAGGAGAGGACACAGCAGTGGGGAAGAATGAGGCTACAGCACTGCAAGGGTTAGCACCACCTATCATCACCATCCATGTGGATGAGGTGAGGGCCACCCACAGATCCCCCCATAGCCCCTGGAGATGCCCACACTGGCGACATGATGCGGCATTTTCTTCATTCAGAGATTTAGATTTTAGATTTTTTGGAGGAAAGAATAAAAAGAAAAGAAAAAATTCAGGAGCCAAAATAAATGGGGGAGGGGGAGATGAAGAAATGGCAAAGGAGGTGGAATGTGCAGCCTGCGGGAGGGGACGTGGTGGCAGCCGGTGCCAGGAGCCTGGACGAGGACAATGCCGGAGATCAGACATCTGGGACAGAACATCCCAGGCAGAGGGGAGATAAAAGACCCATTGACTCCGCGACCATGCAGATCGTGTGGAGACCTTGTCATCATCATCATCATCGCCGTCGTCATCATCATCATCAGTCCCGGGGCTCTGCACCACTTGTTATCATTAGCTATAAAGCAGGCACATGATACTCGGCTGATACATGTCACCGGCACCGGTCCTGACACTGGCATGCAGAGGTATATAAACCTGCAGGGAGGTCTGACAACTGCTACAACCTCATAATAATCACCACAAGGCTCAGCCATTCTTCCCTCCCCCGCTACACGTCCTGCTCCTCCCACCTCACCAATCATCTACACAAGAAGCTCGATAAATCTGGAGGATCCCTTTACGTCAGGTCTGGTGAAGGGTCATGTGTGAGGTCCCAGCAGATCTCCTCCGTGCAGGGTTACAGTAGCTGAGGAGGGCAGACTCTTACCACAATGGAGTCACTGGCACCAGTAGACAGGTAAATGTTGTCAGGACTGGAGGGGATCCCACCATCTCTCCGCTCTATGTACTTAGACACATCCTGCCGGATGACCTCGATACCGGGACTGGCGCTGTAGGACCCTGCGAAGAATAGAAGGAAGCTGTGAAGACCTCACCTCCAGTATATGACCTCGACGCTACCTATAACATGTCAACATCATAGCAGGCCTCAACTCCAGTATATGACCTCGACGATACCTACACACATGGATCAAATTGTTGGTCTCCTCCCTCGTTTAATGAAAGAAAACCCCACAATGGTCACAGAAATAACTTGAATCTGACAAAAGTAATAATATATAAAAATTCTATGAAAATGAACAAATGAAAGTCAGACATTGCTTTCCAACCAGGCTTCAACATGACACAGGCCTGGACAGAAATGAGGGTTCCCTTAATATTTAGTTGCACAACCTTTTGAGGCAATCCCTGCAATCAGACGATTCCTGTAACTGGCAATGAGACTTCTGCACCTCTCAGCAGGGATTTTGGCCGCTCCTCATGAGCAAACTGCTCCAGTTGTCTCGGGTGTGAAGGGTGCCTTTTCCAGACGGCATGTTTCAGCTCCTTCCAAAGATGCTCAATAGGATTTAGGTCCGGGCTCATAGAAGGCCACTTCAGAATAGTCCAATGTTTTCCTCTTAGCCATTCTTGGGTGTTTTTAGCTGTGTTTTGTGTCATTATCCTGTTACAAGACCCATGACCTGTGACTGAGACCAAGCTTTCTGACACTGGGCAGCACATTTCTCTCTAGAACCCCTTGATAGTCTTGAGATTTCATTGTACCCTACACAGATGCAGCAAAGCAGCCCCAGAACATAACAGAGCCTCCTCCATGTCTCACAGCAGGGACAGTGTTCTTTTCAAAATAGGCTTCATTTTTCCGTCTGTGAACATAGAGCTGATGTGCCTTGCCAAAAATTTAGATTTTTGTCTCATCTGTCCATAGGACATTCTCCCAGAAGCTTTGTGGCTTGTCAACATGGAGTTTGGCAAATTCCAGTCTGTCAGATCCAAGTTATTTCTGTGACCATTGTGGGGTTTTCTTTCTTTAAACGAGGGAGGGGACCAACAATTTTGTCCACGTCTGTATAACATGTCAACGTCATACCAGACCTCACCACCAGTATATGACCCTGACACTACCTATAACATGTCAACGTCATACCAGACCTCACCACCAGTATATGACCCTGACACTACCTATAACATGTCAACGTCATACCAGACCTCACCACCCGTATATGACCCCGACACTACCTATAACATGTCAATGTCACAGCAGACCCGGCACCAGAGTGAAGCCATTACGGTGAGGCGCCCGTCTTTACTCACCAATGCTGTTGCCCCCACAAGCCTGCAGGATCCGCATCGCCTTCTGCTTCACATCATCCGGAAACTTATTGTCATTCAGGAGTTCGGGGGTACAAGCAGATGGCGCTGACCTGCAAGAGAAACACCCCAGGGTCACAATCAGAGGAATGGCCCTGTAAAGGCAGCTCACCTGGTGGAGGCCGTGTGTACTGCAGTCTCACCTGCCTGAGGTAAGTGATCGGCTTCTGGCCCATGGCGTGAGCGTCCCCAATGTTTGCTTTAATGACTTCTGTAAACGGCTTCTTCACACCCTACAAGTAAGAAAGAGTGAAAATGTAGTCTATAATGCACAGTACAACTTCTCTTCATATAGGTGCAGTACAACTTCTCTTGTCCTGTATATATGGACAGTGCACAGTACTACTTCTATTTTATATACAGTGATGGCCAAAAGTATTGGCACCCCTGCAATTCTGTCAGATAATACTCAATTTCTTCCAGAAAATGATTGCAATCACAAATGCTTTGGTAATAATATCTTCATTTAATTTGTCGTCAATGGAAAACCACAAAAAGAATTGTCAAAAAGCCAAATTGGATATAATTCCACACCAAACATAAAAAAGGGGGTGGACAAAAGTATTGGCACCCTTTGAAAAATCATGTGATGCTTCTCTAATTTGTGTCATTAACAGCACCTGTTACTTACCTGTGGCACATAACAGGTGGTGGCAATAACTAAATCACACTTGCAGCCAGCTGAAATGGATTAAAGTTGACTCAACCTCTGTCCTGTGTCCTTGTGTGTACCACATTGAGCATGGTGAAAAGAAAGAAGACCAAAGAACTGTCTGAGGACTTGAGAAGCAAAATTGTGAGGAAGCATGAGCAATCTCAAGGCTACAAGTCCATCTCCAAAGACCTGAATGTTCCTGTGTCTACCGTGCGCAGTGTCATCAAGAAGTGTAAAGCCCATGGCACTGTGGCTAACCTCCCTAGATGTGGACGGAAAAGAAAGATTGTGCGGATGGCGGCTAAAGAACCTCGACTAACATCCAAACAAGTTCTAGCTGCCCTGCAGTCCGAGGGTACAACAGTGTCAGCCCGTACTATCCGTCGGCGTCTGAATGAAAAGGGACTCTATGGTAGGATACCCAGGAAGACCCCACTTCTGACCCAGAGACATAAAAAAGCCAAAACTTACCTGAGAAAGCCAAAAACTTTTTGGAAGAATGTTCTCTGGTCAGATGAGACAAAAGTAGAGCTTTTTGGGAAAAGGCATCAACATAGAGTTTACAGGAAAAAAAAAGAGGCCTTCAAAGAAAAGAACACGGTCCCTACAGTCAGACATGGCGGAGGTTCCCTGATGTTTTGGGGTTGCTTTGCTGCCTCTGGCACTGGACTGCTTGACCGTGTGCATGGCATTATGAAGTCTGCAGCATAATGTAGGGCCCAGTGTGAGAAAGCTGGGTCTCCCTCAGAGGTCATGGGTCTTCCAGCAGGACAATGACCCAAAACACACTACAAAAAGCACTAGAAAATGGTTTGAGAGAAAGCACTGGAGACTTGTAAAGTGGCAGCAATGAGTCCAGACCTGAATCCCATAGAACACCCAAGGAGAGATCTCACAATGGCAGTTTGGAGAAGGCGCCCTTCACATCTCAGGGACCTGGAGAAATTCCAGCAGAGCATTGGAAGAAACTCATTGATGGTTACCGGAAGCGGTTGTTCGCAGTTATTTTGTCTAAAGGTTGTGCTACCAAGCAGGGCTGTGGAGTCGGAGTCGGTGCCTATTTTGGTGGAGTCGGAGTCGGTATAAAATGGACCGACTCCAACTCCCAAAATATATAATAAATTGGTACAGTTAGTAGTACAATGCAGTATGTGCTGAATATATTTTCATAAGAATTTGGGAAAATGATGAAATGTCCTGTAAAGGTCTGTTCTATTCCTCATATAATGATGGGACTGAGTTCTGCGTGAACCTATAAGGTTTAGCAGTGTCCCCCCAGGGCTGTGGAATCGGTGCCTATTTTGGTGGAGTCGGAGTTGGAGTCGGAGTCAGGGGAAATTGAGGAGTCGGAGTCGGGGCTTTGGCGTACCGACTCCACAGCCCTGCTACCAAGTATTAGGCTGAGGGTGCCAATACTTTTGTCCGGCCCATTTTTGGAGTTTTGTGTAAAATGATCAATGATTTGACTTTTTTTTCATTCTCTTTTGTGTTTTTTCATTGCAAGCAAAATAAATGAAGATATTATTACCAAAGCATTTGTGATTGCAGTCATTTTCTGGAAGACATTGAGTATTATCTGACAGAATTGCAGGGGTGCCAATACTTTTGGCCAGCACTGTATATGGACAGTGCACAGTACTACTTCTATTTTATATATATGGACAGTGCACAGTACTACTTCTCTCCTCCTGTATATATGGACAGTGCACAGTACCACTTCTATTGTCCTGTATATACAGACACTGCACAGTACCACTTCTCTTATACTGTATATATGGACAGTGCACAGTACTACTGCTCTAATACTGTATATACGGACAGTGCACAGTACTACTGCTCTAATACTGTATATACGGACAGTGCACAGTACTACTGCTCTAATACTGTATATACGGACAGTGCACAGTACTACTGCTAATACTGTATATATGGACAGTGCACAGTACTACTGCTCTAATACTGTATATACGGACAGTGCACAGTACCACTGCTCTAATACTGTATATACGGACAGTGCACAGTACCACTTCTCTTATCCTGTATATACGGACAGTGCACAGTACTACTGCTCTAATACTGTATATACGGACAGTGCACAGTACTACAGCTCTAATACTGTATATACGGACAGTGCACAGTACTACTGCTCTAATACTGTATATATGGACAGTGCACAGTACTACTGCTCTAATACTGTATATATGGTCAGTGCACAGTACTACTGCTCTAATACTGTATATATGGACAGTGCACAGTACTACTGCTCTAATACTGTATATACGGACAGTGCACAGTACTACTGCTCTAATACTGTATATATGTACACTGCACAGTACTACTGCTCTAATACTGTATATACGGACAGTGCACAGTACTACTGCTCTAATACTGTATATACGGACAGTGCACAGTACTACTGCTCTAATACTGTATATATGTACACTGCACAGTACTACTGCTCTAATACTGTATATACGGACAGTGCACAGTACTACTGCTCTAATATTGTATATATGGACAGTGCACAGTACTACTGCTCTAATACTGTATATACGGACAGTGCACAGTACTACTGCTCTAATACTGTATATACGGACAGCGCACAGTACTACTGCTCTAATACTGTATATATGGTCAGTGCACAGTACTACTGCTCTAATACTGTATATATGGACAGTGCACAATACTACAGCTCTAATACTGTATATACGGACAGTGCACAGTACTACTGCTCTAATACTGTATATATGGACAGTGCACAGTACTACTGCTCTAATATTGTATATATGGACAGTGCACAGTACTACTGCTCTAATACTGTATATATGGACAGTGCACAGTACTACTGCTCTAATACTGTATATACGGACAGTGCACAGTACTACTGCTCTAATACTGTATATATGGACAGTGCACAGTACTACTGCTCTAATACTGTATATATGGACAGTGCACAGTACTACTGCTCTAATACTGTATATATGGACAGTGCACAGTACTACTGCTCTAATACTGTATATACGGACAGTGCACAGTACTACTGCTCTAATACTGTATATATGGACAGTGCACAGTACTACTGCTCTAATACTGTATATACGGACAGTGCACAGTACTACTGCTCTAATACTGTATATACGGACAGTGCACAGTACTACTGCTCTAATACTGTATATATGGACAGTGCACAGTACTACTGCTCTAATACTGTATATATGGACAGTGCACAGTACTACTGCTCTAATACTGTATATATGGACAGTGCACAGTACTACTGCTCTAATACTGTATATATGGACAGTGCACAGTACTACTGCTCTAATACTGTATATACGGACAGTGCACAGTACTACTGCTCTAATACTGTATATATGGACAGTGCACAGTACTACAGCTCTAATACTGTATATACGGACAGTGCACAGTACTACTGCTCTAATACTGTATATACGGACAGTGCACAGTACTACTGCTCTAATACTGTATATACGGACAGAGCACAGTACTACTGCTCTAATACTGTATATATGGTCAGTGCACAGTACTACTGCTCTAATACTGTATATACGGACAGTGCACAGTACTACTGCTCTAATACTGTATATACGGACAGAGCACAGTACTACTGCTCTAATACTGTATATACGGACAGTGCACAGTACTACTGCTCTAATACTGTATATACGGACAGAGCACAGTACTACTGCTCTAATACTGTATATACGGACAGTGCACAGTACTACTGCTCTAATATTGTATATATGGACAGTGCACAGTACTACTGCTCTAATACTGTATATATGGACAGTGCACAGTACTACTGCTCTAATACTGTATATATGGACAGTGCACAGTACTACAGCTCTAATACTGTATATATGGTCAGTGCACAGTACTACTGCTCTAATACTGTATATACGGACAGTGCACAGTACTACTGCTCTAATACTGTATATACGGACAGAGCACAGTACTACTGCTCTAATACTGTATATACGGACAGTGCACAGTACTACTGCTCTACTACTGTATATACGGACAGAGCACAGTACTACTGCTCTAATACTGTATATACGGACAGTGCACAGTACTACAGCTCTAATACTGTATATATGGACAGTGCACAGTACTACAGCTCTAATACTGTATATATGGACAGTGCACAGTACTACTGCTCTAATACTGTATATATGGACAGTGCACAGTACTACTGCTCTAATACTGTATATATGTACAGTGCACAGTACTACTGCTCTAATACTGTATATATGGTCAGTGCACAGTACTACTGCTCTAATACTGTATATATGGTCAGTGCACAGTACTACAGCTCTAATACTGTATATATGGACAGTGCACAGTACTACTGCTCTAATACTGTATATATGGACAGTGCACAGTACTACTGCTCTAATACTGTATATATGGACAGTGCACAGTACTACTGCTCTAATACTGTATATATGGTCAGTGCACAGTACTACAGCTCTAATACTGTATATATGGACAGTGCACAGTACTACTGCTCTAATACTGTATATACGGACAGTGCACAGTACTACTGCTCTAATACTGTATATATGGACAGTGCACAGTACTACAGCTCTAATACTGTATATATGGACAGTGCACAGTACTACTGCTCTAATACTGTATATATGGACAGTGCACAGTACTACTGCTAATACTGTATATATGGACAGTGCACAGTACTACTGCTCTAATACTGTATATACGGACAGTGCACAGTACTACTGCTAATACTGTATATATGGACAGTGCACAGTACTACTGCTCTAATACTGTATATATGGACAGTGCACAGTACTACAGCTCTAATACTGTATATATGGGCAGTGCACAGTACTACTGCTCTAATACTGTATATATGGTCAGTGCACAGTACTACTGCTCTAATACTGTATATACGGACAGCGCACAGTACTACTGCTCTAATACTGTATATATGGACAGTGCACAGTACTACTGCTCTAATACTGTATATATGGGCAGTGCACAGTACTACTGCTCTAATACTGTATATATGGACAGTGCACAGTACTACTGCTCTAATACTGTATATATGGGCAGTGCACAGTACTACTGCTCTAATACTGTATATATGGTCAGTGCACAGTACTACTGCTCTAATACTGTATATACGGACAGCGCACAGTACTACTGCTCTAATACTGTATATACGGACAGTGCACAGTACTACTGCTCTAATACTGTATATACGGACAGAGCACAGTACTACTGCTCTAATACTGTATATACGGACAGTGCACAGTACTACAGCTCTAATACTGTATATATGGACAGTGCACAGTACTACTGCTCTAATACTGTATATATGGACAGTGCACAGTACTACTGCTCTAATACTGTATATACGGACAGTGCACAGTACTACTGCTAATACTGTATATATGGACAGTGCACAGTACTACTGCTCTAATACTGTATATACGGACAGTGCACAGTACTACTGCTCTAATACTGTATATATGGACAGTGCACAGTACTACTGCTCTAATACTGTATATATGGACAGTGCACAGTACTACTGCTCTAATACTGTATATATGGACAGTGCACAGTACTACTGCTCTAATACTGTATATATGTACAGTGCACAGTACTACTGCTCTAATACTGTATATATGGTCAGTGCACAGTACTACAGCTCTAATACTGTATATACGGACAGTGCACAGTACTACTGCTCTAATACTGTATATATGTACAGTGCACAGTACTACTGCTCTAATACTGTATATACGGACAGTGCACAGTACTACTGCTCTAATACTGTATATATGGACAGTGCACAGTACTACTGCTCTAATACTGTATATATGGACAGTGCACAGTACTACTGCTCTAATACTGTATATATGGACAGTGCACAGTACTACTGCTCTAATATTGTATATACGGACAGTGCACAGTACTACTTCTCTTCTCCTGCATATATGGACAGTGCACAGTACTACTGCTATAATACTGTATATATGGACAGTGCACAGTACTACTGCTCTAATACTGTATATATGGACAGTGCACAGTACTACTGCTCTAATACTGTATATACGGACAGTGCACAGTACCACTTCTCTCCTCCTGTATATATGGACAGTGCACAGTACTACTGCTCTAATACTGTATATATGGACAGTGCACAGTACTACTTCTCTTGCTCCTGGGAGGTGAGGTGTTAAGTGGCAGGGCACCCAGGGCCCGGGTACAGAGGCCGCCCATTGCCCCCTGATCTCTGCCCCATCGGTGGTCACATTCCTCTGCAGTCAGCGTTTATCTCTGCGCAGGTGAAGGAGATGACTTATTAATCCTGAGCAAACACAGGGGTGTGAGTATCGGCAGCCAACCGTCTCGCAACGCCGCTATCAGCCCGCCAAGTGCAAGGGCAAGACACGTCACCGTATCCTGGTGTCATCAAGACATCGCCTGCGCCCTACTGTTAGACATGTGACCTTGCTCACTGTCATAGTGGGGGCCTCGGGCACAGCCGCACATCACATACTGCCCACTGTCATAGTGGGTGCCCCGGGCACAGCCGCACATAACATACTGCCCACTGTCATAGTGGGGCCGCGGGCACAGCCGCACATAACATACTGCCCACTGTCATAGTGGGGGGCCCCTGGCACAGCCGCACATCACATACTGCCCACTGTCATAGTGGGGGCCCCGGGCACAGCCGCACATCACATACTGCCCACTGTCATAGTGGGGGCCCGGGGCACAGCCGCACATCACATACTGCCCACTGTCATAGTGGGGGCCCCGGGCACAGCCGCACATCACATACTGCCCGCTGTCATAATGGCTGCACCCAGCACAGCCGCACATCACACACTGCCCACTGTCATAGTAGTGGCCCCGGGCACAGCCGCACATCACATACTGCCCACTGTCATAGTGGGTGCCCCGGGCACAGCCGCACATCACATACTGCCCACTGTCATAGTGGGGGCCCTGGGCACAGCCGCACATCACATACTGCCCACTGTCATAGTAGGGGCCCCGGGCACAGCCGCACATCACATACTGCCCACTGTCATAATGGGTGCACCCAGCACAGCCGCACATCACATACTGCCCACTGTCATAGTGGGGGCCCCGGGCACAGCCGCACATCACATACTGCCCACTGTCATAGTAGGGGCCCCGGGCACAGCCGCACATCACATACTGCCCACTGTCATAGTGGGGGCCCCGGGCACAGCCGCACATCACATACTGCCCACTGTCATAGTGGGTGCCCCGGGCACAGCCGCACATCACATACTGCCCACTGTCATAGTGGGGGCCCCGGGCACAGCCGCACATCACATACTGCCCACTGTCATAGTGGGGGCCCCGGGCACAGCCGCACATCACATACTGCCCACTGTCATAGTGGGGGCCCCGGGCACAGCCGCACATCACATACTGCCCACTGTCATAGTGGGTGCCCCAGGCACAGCCGCACATCACATACTGCCCACTGTCATAGTGGGGGCCCCGGGCACAGCCGCACATCACATACTGCCCACTGTCATAGTGGGGGCCCCTGGCACAGCCGCACATCACATACTGCCCACTGTCATAGTGGGGGCCCCAGGCACAGCCACACATCACATACTGCCCACTGTCATAGTGGGGGCCCCGGGCACAGCCGCACATCACATACTGCCCACTATCATAGTGGGGGCCCCGGGCACAGCCGCATATCACATACTGCCCACTGTCATAGTGGGGGCCCCAGGCACAGCCGCACATCACATACTGCCCACTGTCATAGGGGGGCCCCGGGCACAGCCGCACATCACATACTGCCCACTGTCATAATGGGTGCACCCAGCACAGCCGCACATCACATACTGCCCACTGTCATAGTGGGGGCCCCGGGCACAGCCGCACATCACATACTGCCCACTGTCATAGTGGGGGCCCCGGGCACAGCCGCACATCACATACTGCCCACTGTCATAGTGGGGGCCCCGGGCACAGCCGCACATCACATACTGCCCACTGTCATAGTGGGTGCCCCAGGCACAGCCGCACATCACATACTGCCCACTGTCATAGTGGGGGCCCCGGGCACAGCCGCACATCACATACTGCCCACTGTCATAGTGGGGGCCCCTGGCACAGCCGCACATCACATACTGCCCACTGTCATAGTGGGGGCCCCAGGCACAGCCACACATCACATACTGCCCACTGTCATAGTGGGGGCCCCGGGCACAGCCGCACATCACATACTGCCCACTATCATAGTGGGGGCCCCGGGCACAGCCGCATATCACATACTGCCCACTGTCATAGTGGGGGCCCCAGGCACAGCCGCACATCACATACTGCCCACTGTCATAGGGGGGGCCCCGGGCACAGCCGCACATCACATACTGCCCACTGTCATAATGGGTGCACCCAGCACAGCCGCACATCACATACTGCCCACTGTCATAGTGGGGGCCCCGGGCACAGCCGCACATCACATACTGCCCACTGTCATAATGGGTGCCCCGGGCACAGCCGCACATCACATACTGCCCACTGTCATAATGGGGGGCCCCGGGCACAGCCGCACATCACATACTGCCCACTGTCATAGTGGGGGCCCCGGGCACAGCCGCACATAACATACTGCCCACTGTCATAGTGGGGGGCCCCTGGCACAGCCGCACATCACATACTGCCCACTGTCATAGTGGGGGACCCGGGCACAGCCGCACATCACATACTGCCCACTGTCATAGTGGGGGCCCCGGGCACAGCCGCACATAACATACTGCCCACTGTCATAGTGGGGCCCCGGGCACAGCCGCACATCACATACTGCCCACTGTCATAGTGGGGGCCCCGGGCACAGCCGCACATCACATACTGCCCACTGTCATAGTGGGGCCCCGGGCACAGCCGCACATCACATACTGCCCACTGTCATAGTGGGGGGCCCCTGGCACAGCCGCACATCACATACTGCCCACTGTCATAGTGGGGGCCCGGGGCACAGCCGCACATCACATACTGCCCACTGTCATAATGGGTGCCCCGGGCACAGCCGCACATCACATACTGCCCACTGTCATAGTGGGGGCCCGGGGCACAGCCGCACATCACATACTGCCCACTGTCATAGGGGGGCCCCAAAGACATCCAGAGCCGAGGACACAGCCAGTGCTGCTCTCAGCTGAGCGTCTGTTGCAATGTGTCCAGCAGCAGCTGCACCACTCTCTCTGCTGGTTTCTTAGGCTTGGTTCACATCTCTATAGGCGATTCGGCCGCACATTCTTGTATGAAGGACTTTTCTCTCCGCTGGTTTCAGTATAAAAAAGGCAGAAACTCGGCGGACCCTATTATATAGAGTATGTAGCCAATAATAGTCTATATGTAGCCCATTATAATCTATATGTAGTCCATATTAATCTATATGTAGTCCATTATAGTCTATATGTAGCCCATTATAATCTATATGTAGTCCATCATAGTCTATATGTAGCCCATATTAATCAATATGTATTCCATTATAGTCTATGAGTAGTTCACTATAATCTATATGTGGCCCATTATAATCTATATGTAGCCCATTATAATCTATATGTAGCCCATTATAATCTATAAGTAGCCCATTATAGTCTATATGTAGCCCATTATAATCTATATGTAGCCCATTATAATCTAGATGTAGTTCATTATAATCTATATGTGGCCCATTATAATCTATATGTAATCCAATATAATCTATATGTAGCCCATTATAATCTATATGTAGCCCATTATAATCTATAAGTAGCCCATTATAGTCTATATGTAGCCCATTATAATCTAGATGTAGTTCATTATAGTCTATTTGTAGTTCTTTATAGTCTATATGTAGCTCATTATAATCTATATGTAGTCTATTATAGTCTATATGTAGTCCATTATAGTCTATATGTAGCTCATTATAGTCTATATGTAGCCCATTATAATCTAGATGTAGTTCATTATAATCTATATGTGGCCCATTATAATCTATATATAATCCAATATAATCTATATGTCGCCCATTATAATCTATATGTAGCCCATTATAGTCTATATGTAGCTCATTATAATCTATATGTAGCCCATTATAGTCTATATGTAGCTCATTATAGTCCATATGTAGTTCATTATAATCTATATGTAGCCCATTATAATCTATATGTAATCCATTATCATCTATATGTAGCCCATTATAATCTATATGTAGCCCATTATAATCTATATGGAATCCATTATAATCTATATGTAGCCCATTATAATCTATATCTAGCCCATTATAGTCTATATGTAGCTCATTATAGTCTTTATGTAGCCCATTATAATCTATATGTAGCCCATTATAATCTATATGTAGTTTATTATAGTCTATATGTAGTTCATTATAGTCTATATGTAGTTCACTATAATCTATATGTGGCCCATTATAATATATATGTAATCCATTATAATCTATATGTAGCCCATTACAGTCTATATGTAGCTCATTATAGTCTATATGTAGTTCATTGTAGTCTATGCATAATCCATTATAGTCTACATACAATCTATTATATTCTATATGTAGTCCATCATAGTATATATGTAGTCCGTTATAGTCTACATGTAATCTATTATATTCTTAGTGTAGTCCATTACAGTCTATGGGGTTTGCGGGTAACCTCTTTTTTTATTGGGCGGCTCTCCATCTTTCCAGTCCCCATGTGGACCCAAACGACGGTGAGCCAAATGCTAGAGTGAACCGAGCGTTACAATGTATCAGTCTGATCACGTCCCCCTCCCCCTATAGCCTAACAGATAAGGTTATGGGGGTGAATAACACAGAATATCACATGAATGGCGCTCGGACACATCACAGGAGCAATCACCGACATACAGCTCTGAGGTATGGCACTATATAGTGACCGCACAGTAGTCAGAAATCCTACAGGGCAGTAGTCAGACACTGGATAGTCAGTCACTGTATTATAGTCAGACACTGGATAGTCACTGTACAATAGTCAGACACTGGATAGTCACTGTACAATAGTCAGACACTGGATAGTCACTGTACAATAGTCAGACACTCAATAGTCAGTCACTATACAGTAGTCAGACACTGAATAGTCACTGTACAATAGTCAGACACTGGATAGTCACTGTACAGTAGTCAGACACTGGAAAGTCAGTCAATGTACAGTAGTCAGACACTGAATAGTCACTGTACAGTAGTCATACACTGGATAGTCACTGTACAGTAGTCATACACTGGATAGTAATTCACTGTATAGTAGTCAGACACTGGATAGTCACTGTACAGTAGTCAGACACTGGATAGTCATTGTACAGTAATCAAAAACTGGATAGTCAGTCACTGTACAGTAGTCAGACACTGGATAGTCACTGTACAGTAGTCAGACACTGGATATTCAGTCACTGTACAGTAGTCAGACACTGGATAGTCACTGTACAGTAGTCAGACACTGGATATTCAGTCACTGTACAGTAGTCAGACACTGGATAATCAGTCACTGTACAGTAGTCAGACACTGGATAGTCACTGGACAGTAGTCAGACACTGGATAGTCAGTCACTGTACAGTAGTCAGACACTGGATAGTCACTGTACAGTAGTCAGACACTGGATAGTCAGTCACTGTACAGTAGTCAGACACTGGATAGTCAGTCACTGTACAGTAGTCAGTCACTGGATAGTCAGTCACTGTACAGTAGTCAGACACTGGATAGTCACTGTACAGTAGTCAGACACTGGATAGTTAGTCAATGTACAGTAGTCAGACACTGGATAGACACTGTCCAGTAGTCAGACACTGGATAGTCAGTCACTATACAGTAGCCAGACACTGGATAGTCAGTCACTGTACAGTAGTCAGACACTGGATAGTCAGTCTCTGTACAGTAGTCAGACACTGGATAGTCAGTCACTGTACAGTAGTCAGACACTGGATAGTCAGTCACTGCACAATAGTCAGACACTGGATAGTCACTGTAAAGTAGTCAGACACTGGATAGTTAGTCAATGTACAGTAGTCAGACACTGGATAGTCACTGTACAGTAGTCAGACACTGGATAGACACTGTCCAGTAGTCAGACACTGGATAGTCAGTCACTGTACAGTAGTCAGACACTGGATAGTCACTGTAAAGTAGTCAGACACTGGATAGTCAGTCACTGCACAGTAGTCGGACACTGGATAGTCACTGTACAGTAGTCAGACACTGGATAGTCAGTCACTGCACAGTAGTCAGACACTGGATAGTCACTGTACAGTAGTCAGACACTGGATAGTCAGTCACTGTACAGTAGTCAGACACTGGATAGTCAGTCACTGTACAGTAGTCAGACACTGGATAGTCAGTCACTGCACAGTAGTCAGACACTGGATAGTCACTGTAAAGTAGTCAGACACTGGATAGTTAGTCAATGTACAGTAGTCAGACACTGGATAGTCACTGTAAAGTAGTCAGACACTGGATAGACACTGTCCAGTAGTCAGACACTGGATAGTCAGTCACTGTACAGTAGTCAGACACTGGATAGTCACTGTACAGTAGTCAGACACTGGATAGTCAGTCACTGTACAGTAGACAGTGGATAGTCACTGTACAGTAGTCAGACACTGGATAGTCAGTCACTGTACAGTAGTCAGACACTGGATAGTCACTGTACAGTAGTCAGACACTGGATAGTCACAGTACAATAGTCAGAAACTGGATAGTCAATGTACAATAGTCAGACAGTGGATAGTCAGTCACTGTACAGTAGTCAGACAGTGGATAGTCACCGTACAGTAGTCAGACACTGGATAGTCAGTCACTGTACAGTAGTCAGACACTGGATAGTCAGTCACTGTACAGTAGTCAGACACTGGATAGTCAGTCACTGTACAGTAGTCAGAGACTGGATAGTCAGTCACTGTACAGTAGTCAGACACTGGATAGTCACTGGACAGTAGTCAGACACTGGATAGTCACTGTACAGTAGTCAGACACTGGATAGTTAGTCAATGTACAGTAGTCAGACACTGGATAGTCACTGTACAGTAGTCAGACACTGGATAGTCAGTCACTGTACAGTAGTCAGACACTGGATAGTCAGTCACTGTACAGTAGTCAGAGACTGGATAGTCAGTCACTGTACAGTAGTCAGACACTGGATAGTCACTGTACAGTAGTCAGACACTGGATAGTCACTGTACAGTAGTCAGACACTGGATAGTCAGTCACTGTGCAGTAGACACTGGATAGTCAGTCACTGTACAGTAGTCAGACACTGGATAGTCACTGTACAGTAGTCAGACACTGGATAGTTAGTCAATGTACAGTAGTCAGACACTGGATAGTCAGTCACTGTACAGTAGTCAGACACTGGATAGTCAGTCACTGTACAGTAGTCAGACACTGGATAGTCAGTCACTTCACAGTAGTCAGACACTGGATAGTCAGTCAATGTACAATAGTCAGACACTGGATAGTCACTGTACAGTAGTCAGACACTGGATAATCAGTCACTTCACAGTAGTCAGACACTGGATAGTCACTGTACAGTAGTCAGACACTGGATAGTCATTGTACAGTAATCAGACACTGGATAGTCAGTCACTGTACAGTAGTCAGACACTGGATAGTCACTGTACAGTAGGCAGACACTGGATAGTCACTGTACAGTAGTCAGACACTGGATAGTCACTGTACAGTAGGCAGACACTGTATAGTCACTGTACAGTAGTCAGACACTGGATAGTCACTGTACAGTAGTCAGACACTGGATAATCAGTCGCTGTACAGTAGTCAGACACTGGATAGTCACTGTACAGTAGTCAGACACTGGATAGTCACTGTACAGTAGTCAGACACTGGATAGTCACTGTACAGTAGTCAGACACTGGATAGTCACTGTACAGTAGTCAGACACTGGATAGTCAGTCACTGTACAGTAGCCAGACACTGGATAGTCAGTCACTGTACAGTAGTCAGTCAGTGGATATTCAGTCACTGTACAACAGGCAGACACTGGATAGTCACTGTACAGTAGTCAGACACTGGATAGTTAGTCAATGTACAGTAGTCAGACACTGGATAGTCACTGTACAGTAGTCAGACACAGGATAGACACTGTCCAGTAGTCAGACACTGGATAGTCAGTCACTATACAGTAGCCAGACACTGGATAGTCAGTCACTGTACAGTAGTCAGACACTGAATAGTCACTGTACAGTAGTCAGACACTGGATGGTCACTGTACAGTAGTCAGACACTGGATAGTCAGTCACTGTACAGTAGTCAGACACTGGATAGTCAGTCACTGTACAGTAGTCAGACACTGGATAATCACTGTACAGTAGTCAGACACTGGATAGTCAGTCACTGTACAGTAGTCAGACACTGGATAGTCACTGTAAAGTAGTCAGACACTGGATAGTCAGTAACTGCACAGTAGTCGGACACTGGATAGTCACCGTACAGTAGTCAGACACTGGATAGTCAGTCACTGCACAGTAGTCAGACACTGGATAGTCACTGTACAGTAGTCAGACACTGGATAGTCACTGTAAAGTAGTCAGACACTGGATAGTTAGTCAATGTACAGTAGTCAGACACTGGATAGTCACTGTACAGTAGTCAGACACTGGATAGACACTGTCCAGTAGTCAGACACTGGATAGTCAGTCACTGTACAGTAGTCAGACACTGGATAGTCACTGTACAGTAGTCAGACACTGGATAGTCAGTCACTGTACAGTAGACAGTGGATAGTCACTGTACAGTAGTCAGACACTGGATAGTCAGTCACTGTACAGTAGTCAGACACTGGATAATCAGTCACTGTACAGTAGTCAGACACTGGATAGTCACTGTACAGTAGTCAGACACTGGATAGTCACAGTACAATAGTCAGACACTGGATAGTCAATGTACAATAGTCAGACAGTGGATAGTCAGTCACTGTACAGTAGTCAGACAGTGGATAGTCACCGTACAGTAGTCAGACACTGGATAGTCAGTCACTGTACAGTAGTCAGACACTGGATAGTCAGTCACTGTACAGTAGTCAGACACTGGATAGTCAGTCACTGTACAGTAGTCAGAGACTGGATAGTCAGTCACTGTACAGTAGTCAGACACTGGATAGCCACTGTACAGTAGTCAGACACTGGATAGTCACTGTACAGTAGTCAGACACTGGATAGTTAGTCAATGTACAGTAGTCAGACACTGGATAGTCACTGTACAGTAGTCAGACACTGGATAGTCAGTCACTGTACAGTAGTCAGAGACTGGATAGTCAGTCACTGTACAGTAGTCAGACACTGGATAGTCACTGTACAGTAGTCAGACACTGGATAGTCACTGGACAGTAGTCAGACACTGGATAGTCAGTCACTGTACAGTAGACACTGGATAGTCAGTCACTGTACAGTAGTCAGACACTGGATAGTCACTGTACAGTAGTCAGACACTGGATAGTTAGTCAATGTACAGTAGTCAGACACTGGATAGTCAGTCACTGTACAGTAGTCAGACACTGGATAGTCAGTCACTGTACAGTAGTCAGACACTGGATAGTCAGTCACTTCACAGTAGTCAGACACTGGATAGTCAGTCAATGTACAATAGTCAGACACTGGATAGTCACTGTACAGTAGTCAGACACTGGATAATCAGTCACTTCACAGTAGTCAGACACTGGATAGTCACTGTACAGTAGTCAGACACTGGATAGTCAGTCACTGTACAGTAGTCAGACACTGGATAGTCACTGTACAGTAGTCAGACACTGGATAGTCATTGTACAGTAATCAGACACTGGATAGTCAGTCACTGTACAGTAGTCAGACACTGGATAGTCACTGTACAGTAGTCAGACACTGGATAGTCACTGTACAGTAGTCAGACACTGGATAGTCAGTCACTGTACAGTAGTCAGACACTGGATAATCAGTCACTGTACAGTAGTCAGACACTGGATAGTCACTGTACAGTAGTCAGACACTGGATAGTCACTGTACAGTAGTCAGACACTGGATAGTCAGTCACTGTACAGTAGTCAGACACTGGATAATCAGTCACTGTACAGTAGTCAGACACTGGATAGTCACTGTACAGTAGTCAGACACTGGATAGTCACTGTACAGTAGTCAGACACTGGATAGTCACTGTACAGTAGTCAGTCACTGGATATTCAGTCACTGTACAGCAGGCAGACACTGGATAGTCACTGTACAGTAGTCAGACACTGGATAGTTAGTCAATGTACAGTAGTCAGACACTGGATAGTCACTGTACAGTAGTCAGACACAGGATAGACACTGTCCAGTAGTCAGACACTGGATAGTCAGTCACTATACAGTAGCCAGACACTGGATAGTCAGTCACTGTACAGTAGTCAGACACTGAATAGTCACTGTACAGTAGTCAGACACTGGATGGTCACTGTACAGTAGTCAGACACTGGATAGTCAGTCACTGTACAGTAGTCAGACACTGGATAGTCAGTCACTGTACAGTAGTCAGACACTGGATACTCAGTCACTGTACAGTAGTCAGACACTGGATAATCAGTCACTGTACAGTAGTCAGACACTGGATAGTCACTGGACAGTAGTCAGACACTGGATAGTCAGTCACTGTACAGTAGTCAGACACTGGATAGTCACTGTACAGTAGTCAGACACTGGATAGTCAGTCACTGTACAGTAGTCAGACACTGGATAGTCAGTCACTGTACAGTAGTCAGTCACTGGATAGTCAGTCACTGTACAGTAGTCAGACACTGGATAGTCACTGTACAGTAGTCAGACACTGGATAGTTAGTCAATGTACAGTAGTCAGACACTGGATAGACACTGTCCAGTAGTCAGACACTGGATAGTCAGTCACTATACAGTAGCCAGACACTGGATAGTCAGTCACTGTACAGTAGTCAGACACTGGATAGTCAGTCTCTGTACAGTAGTCAGACACTGGATAGTCAGTCACTGTACAGTAGTCAGACACTGCATAGTCAGTCACTGCACAATAGTCAGACACTGGATAGTCACTGTAAAGTAGTCAGACACTGGATAGTTAGTCAATGTACAGTAGTCAGACACTGGATAGTCACTGTACAGTAGTCAGACACTGGATAGACACTGTCCAGTAGTCAGACACTGGATAGTCAGTCACTGTACAGTAGTCAGACACTGGATAGTCACTGTAAAGTAGTCAGACACTGGATAGTCAGTCACTGCACAGTAGTCGGACACTGGATAGTCACTGTACAGTAGTCAGACACTGGATAGTCAGTCACTGCACAGTAGTCAGACACTGGATAGTCACTGTACAGTAGTCAGACACTGGATAGTCAGTCACTGTACAGTAGTCAGACACTGGATAGTCAGTCACTGTACAGTAGTCAGACACTGGATAGTCAGTCACTGCACAGTAGTCAGACACTGGATAGTCACTGTAAAGTAGTCAGACACTGGATAGTTAGTCAATGTACAGTAGTCAGACACTGGATAGTCACTGTACAGTAGTCAGACACTCAATAGTCAGTCACTATACAGTAGTCAGACACTGAATAGTCACTGTACAATAGTCAGACACTGGATAGTCACTGTACAGTAGTCAGACACTGGAAAGTCAGTCAATGTACAGTAGTCAGACACTGAATAGTCACTGTACAGTAGTCATACACTGGATAGTCACTGTACAGTAGTCATACACTGGATAGTAATTCACTGTATAGTAGTCAGACACTGGATAGTCACTGTACAGTAGTCAGACACTGGATAGTCATTGTACAGTAATCAAAAACTGGATAGTCAGTCACTGTACAGTAGTCAGACACTGGATAGTCACTGTACAGTAGTCAGACACTGGATATTCAGTCACTGTACAGTAGTCAGACACTGGATAGTCACTGTACAGTAGTCAGACACTGGATATTCAGTCACTGTACAGTAGTCAGACACTGGATAATCAGTCACTGTACAGTAGTCAGACACTGGATAGTCAGTCACTGCACAGTAGTCAGACACTGGATAGTCAGTCACTATACAGTAGCCAGACACTGGATAGTCAGTCACTGTACAGTAGTCAGACACTGAATAGTCACTGTACAGTAGTCAGACACTGGATGGTCACTGTACAGTAGTCAGACACTGGATAGTCAGTCACTGTACAGTAGTCAGACACTGGATAGTCAGTCACTGTACAGTAGTCAGACACTGGATACTCAGTCACTGTACAGTAGTCAGACACTGGATAATCAGTCACTGTACAGTAGTCAGACACTGGATAGTCACTGGACAGTAGTCAGACACTGGATAGTCAGTCACTGTACAGTAGTCAGACACTGGATAGTCACTGTACAGTAGTCAGACACTGGATAGTCAGTCACTGTACAGTAGTCAGACACTGGATAGTCAGTCACTGTACAGTAGTCAGTCACTGGATAGTCAGTCACTGTACAGTAGTCAGACACTGGATAGTCACTGTACAGTAGTCAGACACTGGATAGTTAGTCAATGTACAGTAGTCAGACACTGGATAGACACTGTCCAGTAGTCAGACACTGGATAGTCAGTCACTATACAGTAGCCAGACACTGGATAGTCAGTCACTGTACAGTAGTCAGACACTGGATAGTCAGTCTCTGTACAGTAGTCAGACACTGGATAGTCAGTCACTGTACAGTAGTCAGACACTGCATAGTCAGTCACTGCACAATAGTCAGACACTGGATAGTCACTGTAAAGTAGTCAGACACTGGATAGTTAGTCAATGTACAGTAGTCAGACACTGGATAGTCACTGTACAGTAGTCAGACACTGGATAGACACTGTCCAGTAGTCAGACACTGGATAGTCAGTCACTGTACAGTAGTCAGACACTGGATAGTCACTGTAAAGTAGTCAGACACTGGATAGTCAGTCACTGCACAGTAGTCGGACACTGGATAGTCACTGTACAGTAGTCAGACACTGGATAGTCAGTCACTGCACAGTAGTCAGACACTGGATAGTCACTGTACAGTAGTCAGACACTGGATAGTCAGTCACTGTACAGTAGTCAGACACTGGATAGTCAGTCACTGTACAGTAGTCAGACACTGGATAGTCAGTCACTGCACAGTAGTCAGACACTGGATAGTCACTGTAAAGTAGTCAGACACTGGATAGTTAGTCAATGTACAGTAGTCAGACACTGGATAGTCACTGTACAGTAGTCAGACACTGGATAGACACTGTCCAGTAGTCAGACACTGGATAGTCAGTCACTGTACAGTAGTCAGACACTGGATAGTCACTGTACAGTAGTCAGACACTGGATAGTCAGTCACTGTACAGTAGACAGTGGATAGTCACTGTACAGTAGTCAGACACTGGATAGTCAGTCACTGTACAGTAGTCAGACACTGGATAATCAGTCACTGTACAGTAGTCAGACACTGGATAGTCACTGTACAGTAGTCAGACACTGGATAGTCACAGTACAATAGTCAGAAACTGGATAGTCAATGTACAATAGTCAGACAGTGGATAGTCAGTCACTGTACAGTAGTCAGACAGTGGATAGTCACCGTACAGTAGTCAGACACTGGATAGTCAGTCACTGTACAGTAGTCAGACACTGGATAGTCAGTCACTGTACAGTAGTCAGACACTGGATAGTCAGTCAATGTACAGTAGTCAGAGACTGGATAGTCAGTCACTGTACAGTAGTCAGACACTGGATAGTCACTGTACAGTAGTCAGACACTGGATAGTTAGTCAATGTACAGTAGTCAGACACTGGATAGTCACTGTACAGTAGTCAGACACTGGATAGTCAGTCACTGTACAGTAGTCAGACACTGGATAGTCAGTCACTGTACAGTAGTCAGAGACTGGATAGTCAGTCACTGTACAGTAGTCAGACACTGGATAGTCACTGTACAGTAGTCAGACACTGGATAGTCACTGTACAGTAGTCAGACACTGGATAGTCAGTCACTGTGCAGTAGACACTGGATAGTCAGTCACTGTACAGTAGTCAGACACTGGATAGTCACTGTACAGTAGTCAGACACTGGATAGTCAATGTACAGTAGTCAGACACTGGATAGTCAGTCACTGTACAGTAGTCAGACACTGGATAGTCAGTCACTGTACAGTAGTCAGACACTGGATAGTCAGTCACTTCACAGTAGTCAGACACTGGATAGTCAGTCAATGTACAATAGTCAGACACTGGATAGTCACTGTACAGTAGTCAGACACTGGATAATCAGTCACTTCACAGTAGTCAGACACTGGATAGTCACTGTACAGTAGTCAGACACTGGATAGTCATTGTACAGTAATCAGACACTGGATAGTCAGTCACTGTACAGTAGTCAGACACTGGATAGTCACTGTACAGTAGGCAGACACTGGATAGTCACTGTACAGTAGTCAGACACTGGATAGTCACTGTACAGTAGGCAGACACTGGATAGTCACTGTACAGTAGTCAGACACTGGATAGTCACTGTACAGTAGTCAGACACTGGATAATCAGTCGCTGTACAGTAGTCAGACACTGGATAGTCACTGTACAGTAGTCAGACACTGGATAGTCACTGTACAGTAGTCAGACACTGGATAGTCACTGTACAGTAGTCAGACACTGGATAGTCACTGTACAGTAGTCAGACACTGGATAGTCAGTCACTGTACAGTAGCCAGACACTGGATAGTCAGTCACTGTACAGTAGTCAGTCACTGGATATTCAATCACTGTACAGCAGGCAGACACTGGATAGTCACTGTACAGTAGTCAGACACTGGATAGTTAGTCAATGTACAGTAGTCAGACACTGGATAGTCACTGTACAGTAGTCAGACACAGGATAGACACTGTCCAGTAGTCAGACACTGGATAGTCAGTCACTATACAGTAGCCAGACACTGGATAGTCAGTCACTGTACAGTAGTCAGACACTGAATAGTCACTGTACAGTAGTCAGACACTGGATGGTCACTGTACAGTAGTCAGACACTGGATAGTCAGTCACTGTACAGTAGTCAGACACTGGATAGTCAGTCACTGTACAGTAGTCAGACACTGGATAATCACTGTACAGTAGTCAGACACTGGATAGTCAGTCACTGTACAGTAGTCAGACACTGGATAGTCACTGTAAAGTAGTCAGACACTGGATAGTCAGTAACTGCACAGTAGTCGGACACTGGATAGTCACCGTACAGTAGTCAGACACTGGATAGTCAGTCACTGCACAGTAGTCAGACACTGGATAGTCACTGTACAGTAGTCAGACACTGGATAGTCACTGTAAAGTAGTCAGACACTGGATAGTTAGTCAATGTACAGTAGTCAGACACTGGATAGTCACTGTACAGTAGTCAGACACTGGATAGACACTGTCCAGTAGTCAGACACTGGATAGTCAGTCACTGTACAGTAGTCAGACACTGGATAGTCAGTCACTGTACAGTAGTCAGACACTGGATAGCCACTGTACAGTAGTCAGACACTGGATAGTCACTGTACAGTAGTCAGACACTGGATAGTTAGTCAATGTACAGTAGTCAGACACTGGATAGTCACTGTACAGTAGTCAGACACTGGATAGTCAGTCACTGTACAGTAGTCAGACACTGGATAGTCAGTCACTGTACAGTAGTCAGAGACTGGATAGTCAGTCACTGTACAGTAGTCAGACACTGGATAGTCACTGTACAGTAGTCAGACACTGGATAGTCACTGTACAGTAGTCAGACACTGGATAGTCAGTCACTGTACAGTAGACACTGCATAGTCAGTCACTGTACAGTAGTCAGACACTGGATAGTCACTGTACAGTAGTCAGACACTGGATAGTTAGTCAATGTACAGTAGTCAGACACTGGATAGTCAGTCACTGTACAGTAGTCAGACACTGGATAGTCAGTCACTGTACAGTAGTCAGACACTGGATAGTCAGTCACTTCACAGTAGTCAGACACTGGATAGTCAGTCAATGTACAATAGTCAGACACTGGATAGTCACTGTACAGTAGTCAGACACTGGATAATCAGTCACTTCACAGTAGTCAGACACTGGATAGTCACTGTACAGTAGTCAGACACTGGATAGTCAGTCACTGTACAGTAGTCAGACACTGGATAGTCACTGTACAGTAGTCAGACACTAGATAGTCATTGTACAGTAATCAGACACTGGATAGTCAGTCACTGTACAGTAGTCAGACACTGGATAGTCACTGTACAGTAGTCAGACAATGGATAGTCACTGTACAGTAGTCAGACACTGGATAGTCAGTCACTGTACAGTAGTCAGACACTGGATAATCAGTCACTGTACAGTAGTCAGACACTGGATAGTCACTGTACAGTAGTCAGACACTGGATAGTCACTGTACAGTAGTCAGACACTGGATAGTCACTGTACAGTAGTCAGACACTGGATAGTCACTGTACAGTAGTCAGACACTGGATAGTCACTGTACAGTAGTCAGTCACTGGATATTCAGTCACTGTACAGCAGGCAGACACTGGATAGTCACTGTACAGTAGTCAGACACTGGATAGTTAGTCAATGTACAGTAGTCAGACACTGGATAGTCACTGTACAGTAGTCAGACACAGGATAGACACTGTCCAGTAGTCAGACACTGGATAGTCAGTCACTATACAGTAGCCAGACACTGGATAGTCAGTCACTGTACAGTAGTCAGACACTGAATAGTCACTGTACAGTAGTCAGACACTGGATGGTCACTGTACAGTAGTCAGACACTGGATAGTCAGTCACTGTACAGTAGTCAGACACTGGATAGTCAGTCACTGTACAGTAGTCAGACACTGGATATTCAGTCACTGTACAGTAGTCAGACACTGGATAATCAGTCACTGTACAGTAGTCAGACACTGGATAGTCACTGGACAGTAGTCAGACACTGGATAGTCAGTCACTGTACAGTAGTCAGACACTGGATAGTCACTGTACAGTAGTCAGACACTGGATAGTCAGTCACTGTACAGTAGTCAGACACTGGATAGTCAGTCACTGTACAGTAGTCAGTCACTGGATAGTCAGTCACTGTACAGTAGTCAGACACTGGATAGTCACTGGACAGTAGTCAGACACTGGATAGTTAGTCAATGTACAGTAGTCAGACACTGGATAGACACTGTCCAGTAGTCAGACACTGGATAGTCAGTCACTATACAGTAGCCAGACACTGGATAGTCAGTCACTGTACAGTAGTCAGACACTGGATAGTCAGTCTCTGTACAGTAGTCAGACACTGGATAGTCAGTCACTGTACAGTAGTCAGACACTGCATAGTCAGTCACTGCACAATAGTCAGACACTGGATAGTCACAGTAAAGTAGTCAGACACTGGATAGTTAGTCAATGTACAGTAGTCAGACACTGGATAGTCACTGTACAGTAGTCAGACACTGGATAGACACTGTCCAGTAGTCAGACACTGGATAGTCAGTCACTGTACAGTAGTCAGACACTGGATAGTCACTGTAAAGTAGTCAGACACTGGATAGTCAGTCACTGCACAGTAGTCGGACACTGGATAGTCACTGTACAGTAGTCAGACACTGGATAGTCAGTCACTGCATAGTAGTCAGACACTGGATAGTCACTGTACAGTAGTCAGACACTGGATAGTCAGTCACTGTACAGTAGTCAGACACTGGATAGTCAGTCACTGTACAGTAGTCAGACACTGGATAGTCAGTCACTGCACAGTAGTCAGACACTGGATAGTCACTGTAAAGTAGTCAGACACTGGATAGTTAGTCAATGTACAGTAGTCAGACACTGGATAGTCACTGTACAGTAGTCAGACACTGGATAGACACTGTCCAGTAGTCAGACACTGGATAGTCAGTCACTGTACAGTAGTCAGACACTGGATAGTCACTGTACAGTAGTCAGACACTGGATAGTCAGTCACTGTACAGTAGACAGTGGATAGTCACTGTACAGTAGTCAGACACTGGATAGTCAGTCACTGTACAGTAGTCAGACACTGGATAATCAGTCACTGTACAGTAGTCAGACACTGTATAGTCACTGTACAGTAGTCAGACACTGGATAGTCACAGTACAATAGTCAGAAACTGGATAGTCAATGTACAATAGTCAGACAGTGGATAGTCAGTCACTGTACAGTAGTCAGACAGTGGATAGTCACCGTACAGTAGTCAGACACTGGATAGTCAGTCACTGTACAGTAGTCAGACACTGGATAGTCAGTCACTGTACAGTAGTCAGACACTGGATAGTCAGTCACTGTACAGTAGTCAGAGACTGGATAGTCAGTCACTGTACAGTAGTCAGACACTGGATAGTCACTGTACAGTAGTCAGACACTGGATAGTCACTGTACAGTAGTCAGACACTGGATAGTTAGTCAATGTACAGTAGTCAGACACTGGATAGTCACTGTACAGTAGTCAGACACTGGATAGTCAGTCACTGTACAGTAGTCAGACACTGGATAGTCAGTCACTGTACAGTAGTCAGAGACTGGATAGTCAGTCACTGTACAGTAGTCAGACACTGGATAGTCATTGTACAGTAGTCAGACACTGGATAGTCACTGTACAGTAGTCAGACACTGGATAGTCAGTCACTGTGCAGTAGACACTGGATAGTCAGTCACTGTACAGTAGTCAGACACTGGATAGTCACTGTACAGTAGTCAGACACTGGATAGTTAGTCAATGTACAGTAGTCAGACACTGGATAGTCAGTCACTGTACAGTAGTCAGACACTGGATAGTCAGTCACTGTACAGTAGTCAGACACTGGATAGTCAGTCACTTCACAGTAGTCAGACACTGGATAGTCAGTCAATGTACAATAGTCAGACACTGGATAGTCACTGTACAGTAGTCAGACACTGGATAATCAGTCACTTCACAGTAGTCAGACACTGGATAGTCACTGTACAGTAGTCAGACACTGGATAGTCATTGTACAGTAATCAGACACTGGATAGTCAGTCACTGTACAGTAGTCAGACACTGGATAGTCACTGTACAGTAGGCAGACACTGGATAGTCACTGTACAGTAGTCAGACACTGGATAGTCACTGTACAGTAGGCAGACACTGGATAGTCACTGTACAGTAGTCAGACACTGGATAATCAGTCGCTGTACAGTAGTCAGACACTGGATAGTCACTGTACAGTAGTCAGACACTGGATAGTCACTGTACAGTAGTCAGACACTGGATAGTCACTGTACAGTAGTCATACACGGGATAGTCACTGTACAGTAGTCAGACACTGGATAGTCAGTCACTGTACAGTAGCCAGACACTGGATAGTCAGTCACTGTACAGTAGTCAGTCACTGGATATTCAGTCACTGTACAGCAGGCAGACACTGGATAGTCACTGTACAGTAGTCAGACACTGGATAGTTAGTCAATGTACAGTAGTCAGACACTGGATAGTCACTGTACAGTAGTCAGACACAGGATAGACACTGTCCAGTAGTCAGACACTGGATAGTCAGTCACTATACAGTAGCCAGACACTGGATAGTCAGTCACTGTACAGTAGTCAGACACTGAATAGTCACTGTACAGTAGTCAGACACTGGATGGTCACTGTACAGTAGTCAGACACTGGATAGTCAGTCACTGTACAGTAGTCAGACACTGGATAGTCAGTCACTGTACAGTAGTCAGACACTGGATAATCACTGTACAGTAGTCAGACACTGGATAGTCAGTCACTGTACAGTAGTCAGACACTGGATAGTCACTGTAAAGTAGTCAGACACTGGATAGTCAGTAACTGCACAGTAGTCGGACACTGGATAGTCACCGTACAGTAGTCAGACACTGGATAGTCAGTCACTGCACAGTAGTCAGACACTGGATAGTCACTGTACAGTAGTCAGACACTGGATAGTCACTGTAAAGTAGTCAGACACTGGATAGTTAGTCAATGTACAGTAGTCAGACACTGGATAGTCACTGTACAGTAGTCAGACACTGGATAGACACTGTCCAGTAGTCAGACACTGGATAGTCAGTCACTGTACAGTAGTCAGACACTGGATAGTCACTGTACAGTAGTCAGACACTGGATAGTCAGTCACTGTACAGTAGACAGTGGATAGTCACTGTACAGTAGTCAGACACTGGATAGTCAGTCACTGTACAGTAGTCAGACACTGGATAATCAGTCACTGTACAGTAGTCAGACACTGGATAGTCACTGTACAGTAGTCAGACACTGGATAGTCACAGTACAATAGTCAGACACTGGATAGTCAATGTACAATAGTCAGACAGTGGATAGTCAGTCACTGTACAGTAGTCAGACAGTGGATAGTCACCGTACAGTAGTCAGACACTGGATAGTCAGTCACTGTACAGTAGTCAGACACTGGATAGTCAGTCACTGTACAGTAGTCAGACACTGGATAGTCAGTCACTGTACAGTAGTCAGAGACTGGATAGTCAGTCACTGTACAGTAGTCAGACACTGGATAGCCACTGTACAGTAGTCAGACACTGGATAGTCACTGTACAGTAGTCAGACACTGGATAGTTAGTCAATGTACAGTAGTCAGACACTGGATAGTCACTGTACAGTAGTCAGACACTGGATAGTCAGTCACTGTACAGTAGTCAGACACTGGATAGTCAGTCACTGTACAGTAGTCAGAGACTGGATAGTCAGTCACTGTACAGTAGTCAGACACTGGATAGTCACTGTACAGTAGTCAGACACTGGATAGTCACTGTACAGTAGTCAGACACTGGATAGTCAGTCACTGTACAGTAGACACTGGATAGTCAGTCACTGTACAGTAGTCAGACACTGGATAGTCACTGTACAGTAGTCAGACACTGGATAGTTAGTCAATGTACAGTAGTCAGACACTGGATAGTCAGTCACTGTACAGTAGTCAGACACTGGATAGTCAGTCACTGTACAGTAGTCAGACACTGGATAGTCAGTCACTTCACAGTAGTCAGACACTGGATAGTCAGTCAATGTACAATAGTCAGACACTGGATAGTCACTGTACAGTAGTCAGACACTGGATAATCAGTCACTTCACAGTAGTCAGACACTGGATAGTCACTGTACAGTAGTCAGACACTGGATAGTCAGTCACTGTACAGTAGTCAGACACTGGATAGTCACTGTACAGTAGTCAGACACTGGATAGTCATTGTACAGTAATCAGACACTGGATAGTCAGTCACTGTACAGTAGTCAGACACTGGATAGTCACTGTACAGTAGTCAGACACTGGATAGTCACTGTACAGTAGTCAGACACTGGATAGTCAGTCACTGTACAGTAGTCAGACACTGGATAATCAGTCACTGTACAGTAGTCAGACACTGGATAGTCACTGTACAGTAGTCAGACACTGGATAGTCACTGTACAGTAGTCAGACACTGGATAGTCACTGTACAGTAGTCAGACACTGGATAGTCAGTCACTGTACAGTAGTCAGACACTGGATAATCAGTCACTGTACAGTAGTCAGACACTGGATAGTCACTGTACAGTAGTCAGACACTGGATAGTCACTGTACAGTAGTCAGACACTGGATAGTCACTGTACAGTAGTCAGTCACTGGATATTCAGTCACTGTACAGCAGGCAGACACTGGATAGTCACTGTACAGTAGTCAGACACTGGATAGTTAGTCAATGTACAGTAGTCAGACACTGGATAGTCACTGTACAGTAGTCAGACACAGGATAGACACTGTCCAGTAGTCAGACACTGGATAGTCAGTCACTATACAGTAGCCAGACACTGGATAGTCAGTCACTGTACAGTAGTCAGACACTGAATAGTCACTGTACAGTAGTCAGACACTGGATGGTCACTGTACAGTAGTCAGACACTGGATAGTCAGTCACTGTACAGTAGTCAGACACTGGATAGTCAGTCACTGTACAGTAGTCAGACACTGGATAATCACTGTACAGTAGTCAGACACTGGATAGTCAGTCACTGTACAGTAGTCAGACACTGGATAGTCACTGTAAAGTAGTCAGACACTGGATAGTCAGTAACTGCACAGTAGTCGGACACTGGATAGTCACCGTACAGTAGTCAGACACTGGATAGTCAGTCACTGCACAGTAGTCAGACACTGGATAGTCACTGTACAGTAGTCAGACACTGGATAGTCACTGTAAAGTAGTCAGACACTGGATAGTTAGTCAATGTACAGTAGTCAGACACTGGATAGTCACTGTACAGTAGTCAGACACTGGATAGACACTGTCCAGTAGTCAGACACTGGATAGTCAGTCACTGTACAGTAGTCAGACACTGGATAGTCACTGTACAGTAGTCAGACACTGGATAGTCAGTCACTGTACAGTAGACAGTGGATAGTCACTGTACAGTAGTCAGACACTGGATAGTCAGTCACTGTACAGTAGTCAGACACTGGATAATCAGTCACTGTACAGTAGTCAGACACTGGATAGTCACTGTACAGTAGTCAGACACTGGATAGTCACAGTACAATAGTCAGACACTGGATAGTCAATGTACAATAGTCAGACAGTGGATAGTCAGTCACTGTACAGTAGTCAGACAGTGGATAGTCACCGTACAGTAGTCAGACACTGGATAGTCAGTCACTGTACAGTAGTCAGACACTGGATAGTCAGTCACTGTACAGTAGTCAGACACTGGATAGTCAGTCACTGTACAGTAGTCAGAGACTGGATAGTCAGTCACTGTACAGTAGTCAGACACTGGATAGCCACTGTACAGTAGTCAGACACTGGATAGTCACTGTACAGTAGTCAGACACTGGATAGTTAGTCAATGTACAGTAGTCAGACACTGGATAGTCACTGTACAGTAGTCAGACACTGGATAGTCAGTCACTGTACAGTAGTCAGACACTGGATAGTCAGTCACTGTACAGTAGTCAGAGACTGGATAGTCAGTCACTGTACAGTAGTCAGACACTGGATAGTCACTGTACAGTAGTCAGACACTGGATAGTCACTGTACAGTAGTCAGACACTGGATAGTCAGTCACTGTGCAGTAGACACTGGATAGTCAGTCACTGTACAGTAGTCAGACACTGGATAGTCACTGTACAGTAGTCAGACACTGGATAGTCAATGTACAGTAGTCAGACACTGGATAGTCAGTCACTGTACAGTAGTCAGACACTGGATAGTCAGTCACTGTACAGTAGTCAGACACTGGATAGTCAGTCACTTCACAGTAGTCAGACACTGGATAGTCAGTCAATGTACAATAGTCAGACACTGGATAGTCACTGTACAGTAGTCAGACACTGGATAATCAGTCACTTCACAGTAGTCAGACACTGGATAGTCACTGTACAGTAGTCAGACACTGGATAGTCATTGTACAGTAATCAGACACTGGATAGTCAGTCACTGTACAGTAGTCAGACACTGGATAGTCACTGTACAGTAGGCAGACACTGGATAGTCACTGTACAGTAGTCAGACACTGGATAGTCACTGTACAGTAGGCAGACACTGGATAGTCACTGTACAGTAGTCAGACACTGGATAGTCACTGTACAGTAGTCAGACACTGGATAATCAGTCGCTGTACAGTAGTCAGACACTGGATAGTCACTGTACAGTAGTCAGACACTGGATAGTCACTGTACAGTAGTCAGACACTGGATAGTCACTGTACAGTAGTCAGACACTGGATAGTCACTGTACAGTAGTCAGACACTGGATAGTCAGTCACTGTACAGTAGCCAGACACTGGATAGTCAGTCACTGTACAGTAGTCAGTCACTGGATATTCAATCACTGTACAGCAGGCAGACACTGGATAGTCACTGTACAGTAGTCAGACACTGGATAGTTAGTCAATGTACAGTAGTCAGACACTGGATAGTCACTGTACAGTAGTCAGACACAGGATAGACACTGTCCAGTAGTCAGACACTGGATAGTCAGTCACTATACAGTAGCCAGACACTGGATAGTCAGTCACTGTACAGTAGTCAGACACTGAATAGTCACTGTACAGTAGTCAGACACTGGATGGTCACTGTACAGTAGTCAGACACTGGATAGTCAGTCACTGTACAGTAGTCAGACACTGGATAGTCAGTCACTGTACAGTAGTCAGACACTGGATAATCACTGTACAGTAGTCAGACACTGGATAGTCAGTCACTGTACAGTAGTCAGACACTGGATAGTCACTGTAAAGTAGTCAGACACTGGATAGTCAGTAACTGCACAGTAGTCGGACACTGGATAGTCACCGTACAGTAGTCAGACACTGGATAGTCAGTCACTGCACAGTAGTCAGACACTGGATAGTCACTGTACAGTAGTCAGACACTGGATAGTCACTGTAAAGTAGTCAGACACTGGATAGTTAGTCAATGTACAGTAGTCAGACACTGGATAGTCACTGTACAGTAGTCAGACACTGGATAGACACTGTCCAGTAGTCAGACACTGGATAGTCAGTCACTGTACAGTAGTCAGACACTGGATAGTCAGTCACTGTACAGTAGTCAGACACTGGATAGCCACTGTACAGTAGTCAGACACTGGATAGTCACTGTACAGTAGTCAGACACTGGATAGTTAGTCAATGTACAGTAGTCAGACACTGGATAGTCACTGTACAGTAGTCAGACACTGGATAGTCAGTCACTGTACAGTAGTCAGACACTGGATAGTCAGTCACTGTACAGTAGTCAGAGACTGGATAGTCAGTCACTGTACAGTAGTCAGACACTGGATAGTCACTGTACAGTAGTCAGACACTGGATAGTCACTGTACAGTAGTCAGACACTGGATAGTCAGTCACTGTACAGTAGACACTGCATAGTCAGTCACTGTACAGTAGTCAGACACTGGATAGTCACTGTACAGTAGTCAGACACTGGATAGTTAGTCAATGTACAGTAGTCAGACACTGGATAGTCAGTCACTGTACAGTAGTCAGACACTGGATAGTCAGTCACTGTACAGTAGTCAGACACTGGATAGTCAGTCACTTCACAGTAGTCAGACACTGGATAGTCAGTCAATGTACAATAGTCAGACACTGGATAGTCACTGTACAGTAGTCAGACACTGGATAATCAGTCACTTCACAGTAGTCAGACACTGGATAGTCACTGTACAGTAGTCAGACACTGGATAGTCAGTCACTGTACAGTAGTCAGACACTGGATAGTCACTGTACAGTAGTCAGACACTAGATAGTCATTGTACAGTAATCAGACACTGGATAGTCAGTCACTGTACAGTAGTCAGACACTGGATAGTCACTGTACAGTAGTCAGACAATGGATAGTCACTGTACAGTAGTCAGACACTGGATAGTCAGTCACTGTACAGTAGTCAGACACTGGATAATCAGTCACTGTACAGTAGTCAGACACTGGATAGTCACTGTACAGTAGTCAGACACTGGATAGTCACTGTACAGTAGTCAGACACTGGATAGTCACTGTACAGTAGTCAGACACTGGATAGTCACTGTACAGTAGTCAGACACTGGATAGTCACTGTACAGTAGTCAGTCACTGGATATTCAGTCACTGTACAGCAGGCAGACACTGGATAGTCACTGTACAGTAGTCAGACACTGGATAGTTAGTCAATGTACAGTAGTCAGACACTGGATAGTCACTGTACAGTAGTCAGACACAGGATAGACACTGTCCAGTAGTCAGACACTGGATAGTCAGTCACTATACAGTAGCCAGACACTGGATAGTCAGTCACTGTACAGTAGTCAGACACTGAATAGTCACTGTACAGTAGTCAGACACTGGATGGTCACTGTACAGTAGTCAGACACTGGATAGTCAGTCACTGTACAGTAGTCAGACACTGGATAGTCAGTCACTGTACAGTAGTCAGACACTGGATATTCAGTCACTGTACAGTAGTCAGACACTGGATAATCAGTCACTGTACAGTAGTCAGACACTGGATAGTCACTGGACAGTAGTCAGACACTGGATAGTCAGTCACTGTACAGTAGTCAGACACTGGATAGTCACTGTACAGTAGTCAGACACTGGATAGTCAGTCACTGTACAGTAGTCAGACACTGGATAGTCAGTCACTGTACAGTAGTCAGTCACTGGATAGTCAGTCACTGTACAGTAGTCAGACACTGGATAGTCACTGGACAGTAGTCAGACACTGGATAGTTAGTCAATGTACAGTAGTCAGACACTGGATAGACACTGTCCAGTAGTCAGACACTGGATAGTCAGTCACTATACAGTAGCCAGACACTGGATAGTCAGTCACTGTACAGTAGTCAGACACTGGATAGTCAGTCTCTGTACAGTAGTCAGACACTGGATAGTCAGTCACTGTACAGTAGTCAGACACTGCATAGTCAGTCACTGCACAATAGTCAGACACTGGATAGTCACAGTAAAGTAGTCAGACACTGGATAGTTAGTCAATGTACAGTAGTCAGACACTGGATAGTCACTGTACAGTAGTCAGACACTGGATAGACACTGTCCAGTAGTCAGACACTGGATAGTCAGTCACTGTACAGTAGTCAGACACTGGATAGTCACTGTAAAGTAGTCAGACACTGGATAGTCAGTCACTGCACAGTAGTCGGACACTGGATAGTCACTGTACAGTAGTCAGACACTGGATAGTCAGTCACTGCATAGTAGTCAGACACTGGATAGTCACTGTACAGTAGTCAGACACTGGATAGTCAGTCACTGTACAGTAGTCAGACACTGGATAGTCAGTCACTGTACAGTAGTCAGACACTGGATAGTCAGTCACTGCACAGTAGTCAGACACTGGATAGTCACTGTAAAGTAGTCAGACACTGGATAGTTAGTCAATGTACAGTAGTCAGACACTGGATAGTCACTGTACAGTAGTCAGACACTGGATAGACACTGTCCAGTAGTCAGACACTGGATAGTCAGTCACTGTACAGTAGTCAGACACTGGATAGTCACTGTACAGTAGTCAGACACTGGATAGTCAGTCACTGTACAGTAGACAGTGGATAGTCACTGTACAGTAGTCAGACACTGGATAGTCAGTCACTGTACAGTAGTCAGACACTGGATAATCAGTCACTGTACAGTAGTCAGACACTGTATAGTCACTGTACAGTAGTCAGACACTGGATAGTCACAGTACAATAGTCAGAAACTGGATAGTCAATGTACAATAGTCAGACAGTGGATAGTCAGTCACTGTACAGTAGTCAGACAGTGGATAGTCACCGTACAGTAGTCAGACACTGGATAGTCAGTCACTGTACAGTAGTCAGACACTGGATAGTCAGTCACTGTACAGTAGTCAGACACTGGATAGTCAGTCACTGTACAGTAGTCAGAGACTGGATAGTCAGTCACTGTACAGTAGTCAGACACTGGATAGTCACTGTACAGTAGTCAGACACTGGATAGTCACTGTACAGTAGTCAGACACTGGATAGTTAGTCAATGTACAGTAGTCAGACACTGGATAGTCACTGTACAGTAGTCAGACACTGGATAGTCAGTCACTGTACAGTAGTCAGACACTGGATAGTCAGTCACTGTACAGTAGTCAGAGACTGGATAGTCAGTCACTGTACAGTAGTCAGACACTGGATAGTCATTGTACAGTAGTCAGACACTGGATAGTCACTGTACAGTAGTCAGACACTGGATAGTCAGTCACTGTGCAGTAGACACTGGATAGTCAGTCACTGTACAGTAGTCAGACACTGGATAGTCACTGTACAGTAGTCAGACACTGGATAGTTAGTCAATGTACAGTAGTCAGACACTGGATAGTCAGTCACTGTACAGTAGTCAGACACTGGATAGTCAGTCACTGTACAGTAGTCAGACACTGGATAGTCAGTCACTTCACAGTAGTCAGACACTGGATAGTCAGTCAATGTACAATAGTCAGACACTGGATAGTCACTGTACAGTAGTCAGACACTGGATAATCAGTCACTTCACAGTAGTCAGACACTGGATAGTCACTGTACAGTAGTCAGACACTGGATAGTCATTGTACAGTAATCAGACACTGGATAGTCAGTCACTGTACAGTAGTCAGACACTGGATAGTCACTGTACAGTAGGCAGACACTGGATAGTCACTGTACAGTAGTCAGACACTGGATAGTCACTGTACAGTAGGCAGACACTGGATAGTCACTGTACAGTAGTCAGACACTGGATAATCAGTCGCTGTACAGTAGTCAGACACTGGATAGTCACTGTACAGTAGTCAGACACTGGATAGTCACTGTACAGTAGTCAGACACTGGATAGTCACTGTACAGTAGTCATACACGGGATAGTCACTGTACAGTAGTCAGACACTGGATAGTCAGTCACTGTACAGTAGCCAGACACTGGATAGTCAGTCACTGTACAGTAGTCAGTCACTGGATATTCAGTCACTGTACAGCAGGCAGACACTGGATAGTCACTGTACAGTAGTCAGACACTGGATAGTTAGTCAATGTACAGTAGTCAGACACTGGATAGTCACTGTACAGTAGTCAGACACAGGATAGACACTGTCCAGTAGTCAGACACTGGATAGTCAGTCACTATACAGTAGCCAGACACTGGATAGTCAGTCACTGTACAGTAGTCAGACACTGAATAGTCACTGTACAGTAGTCAGACACTGGATGGTCACTGTACAGTAGTCAGACACTGGATAGTCAGTCACTGTACAGTAGTCAGACACTGGATAGTCAGTCACTGTACAGTAGTCAGACACTGGATAATCACTGTACAGTAGTCAGACACTGGATAGTCAGTCACTGTACAGTAGTCAGACACTGGATAGTCACTGTAAAGTAGTCAGACACTGGATAGTCAGTAACTGCACAGTAGTCGGACACTGGATAGTCACCGTACAGTAGTCAGACACTGGATAGTCAGTCACTGCACAGTAGTCAGACACTGGATAGTCACTGTACAGTAGTCAGACACTGGATAGTCACTGTAAAGTAGTCAGACACTGGATAGTTAGTCAATGTACAGTAGTCAGACACTGGATAGTCACTGTACAGTAGTCAGACACTGGATAGACACTGTCCAGTAGTCAGACACTGGATAGTCAGTCACTGTACAGTAGTCAGACACTGGATAGTCACTGTACAGTAGTCAGACACTGGATAGTCAGTCACTGTACAGTAGACAGTGGATAGTCACTGTACAGTAGTCAGACACTGGATAGTCAGTCACTGTACAGTAGTCAGACACTGGATAATCAGTCACTGTACAGTAGTCAGACACTGGATAGTCACTGTACAGTAGTCAGACACTGGATAGTCACAGTACAATAGTCAGACACTGGATAGTCAATGTACAATAGTCAGACAGTGGATAGTCAGTCACTGTACAGTAGTCAGACAGTGGATAGTCACCGTACAGTAGTCAGACACTGGATAGTCAGTCACTGTACAGTAGTCAGACACTGGATAGTCAGTCACTGTACAGTAGTCAGACACTGGATAGTCAGTCACTGTACAGTAGTCAGAGACTGGATAGTCAGTCACTGTACAGTAGTCAGACACTGGATAGCCACTGTACAGTAGTCAGACACTGGATAGTCACTGTACAGTAGTCAGACACTGGATAGTTAGTCAATGTACAGTAGTCAGACACTGGATAGTCACTGTACAGTAGTCAGACACTGGATAGTCAGTCACTGTACAGTAGTCAGACACTGGATAGTCAGTCACTGTACAGTAGTCAGAGACTGGATAGTCAGTCACTGTACAGTAGTCAGACACTGGATAGTCACTGTACAGTAGTCAGACACTGGATAGTCACTGTACAGTAGTCAGACACTGGATAGTCAGTCACTGTACAGTAGACACTGGATAGTCAGTCACTGTACAGTAGTCAGACACTGGATAGTCACTGTACAGTAGTCAGACACTGGATAGTTAGTCAATGTACAGTAGTCAGACACTGGATAGTCAGTCACTGTACAGTAGTCAGACACTGGATAGTCAGTCACTGTACAGTAGTCAGACACTGGATAGTCAGTCACTTCACAGTAGTCAGACACTGGATAGTCAGTCAATGTACAATAGTCAGACACTGGATAGTCACTGTACAGTAGTCAGACACTGGATAATCAGTCACTTCACAGTAGTCAGACACTGGATAGTCACTGTACAGTAGTCAGACACTGGATAGTCAGTCACTGTACAGTAGTCAGACACTGGATAGTCACTGTACAGTAGTCAGACACTGGATAGTCATTGTACAGTAATCAGACACTGGATAGTCAGTCACTGTACAGTAGTCAGACACTGGATAGTCACTGTACAGTAGTCAGACACTGGATAGTCACTGTACAGTAGTCAGACACTGGATAGTCAGTCACTGTACAGTAGTCAGACACTGGATAATCAGTCACTGTACAGTAGTCAGACACTGGATAGTCACTGTACAGTAGTCAGACACTGGATAGTCACTGTACAGTAGTCAGACACTGGATAGTCACTGTACAGTAGTCAGACACTGGATAGTCAGTCACTGTACAGTAGTCAGACACTGGATAATCAGTCACTGTACAGTAGTCAGACACTGGATAGTCACTGTACAGTAGTCAGACACTGGATAGTCACTGTACAGTAGTCAGACACTGGATAGTCACTGTACAGTAGTCAGTCACTGGATATTCAGTCACTGTACAGCAGGCAGACACTGGATAGTCACTGTACAGTAGTCAGACACTGGATAGTTAGTCAATGTACAGTAGTCAGACACTGGATAGTCACTGTACAGTAGTCAGACACAGGATAGACACTGTCCAGTAGTCAGACACTGGATAGTCAGTCACTATACAGTAGCCAGACACTGGATAGTCAGTCACTGTACAGTAGTCAGACACTGAATAGTCACTGTACAGTAGTCAGACACTGGATGGTCACTGTACAGTAGTCAGACACTGGATAGTCAGTCACTGTACAGTAGTCAGACACTGGATAGTCAGTCACTGTACAGTAGTCAGACACTGGATAATCACTGTACAGTAGTCAGACACTGGATAGTCAGTCACTGTACAGTAGTCAGACACTGGATAGTCACTGTAAAGTAGTCAGACACTGGATAGTCAGTAACTGCACAGTAGTCGGACACTGGATAGTCACCGTACAGTAGTCAGACACTGGATAGTCAGTCACTGCACAGTAGTCAGACACTGGATAGTCACTGTACAGTAGTCAGACACTGGATAGTCACTGTAAAGTAGTCAGACACTGGATAGTTAGTCAATGTACAGTAGTCAGACACTGGATAGTCACTGTACAGTAGTCAGACACTGGATAGACACTGTCCAGTAGTCAGACACTGGATAGTCAGTCACTGTACAGTAGTCAGACACTGGATAGTCACTGTACAGTAGTCAGACACTGGATAGTCAGTCACTGTACAGTAGACAGTGGATAGTCACTGTACAGTAGTCAGACACTGGATAGTCAGTCACTGTACAGTAGTCAGACACTGGATAATCAGTCACTGTACAGTAGTCAGACACTGGATAGTCACTGTACAGTAGTCAGACACTGGATAGTCACAGTACAATAGTCAGACACTGGATAGTCAATGTACAATAGTCAGACAGTGGATAGTCAGTCACTGTACAGTAGTCAGACAGTGGATAGTCACCGTACAGTAGTCAGACACTGGATAGTCAGTCACTGTACAGTAGTCAGACACTGGATAGTCAGTCACTGTACAGTAGTCAGACACTGGATAGTCAGTCACTGTACAGTAGTCAGAGACTGGATAGTCAGTCACTGTACAGTAGTCAGACACTGGATAGCCACTGTACAGTAGTCAGACACTGGATAGTCACTGTACAGTAGTCAGACACTGGATAGTTAGTCAATGTACAGTAGTCAGACACTGGATAGTCACTGTACAGTAGTCAGACACTGGATAGTCAGTCACTGTACAGTAGTCAGACACTGGATAGTCAGTCACTGTACAGTAGTCAGAGACTGGATAGTCAGTCACTGTACAGTAGTCAGACACTGGATAGTCACTGTACAGTAGTCAGACACTGGATAGTCACTGTACAGTAGTCAGACACTGGATAGTCAGTCACTGTACAGTAGACACTGGATAGTCAGTCACTGTACAGTAGTCAGACACTGGATAGTCACTGTACAGTAGTCAGACACTGGATAGTTAGTCAATGTACAGTAGTCAGACACTGGATAGTCAGTCACTGTACAGTAGTCAGACACTGGATAGTCAGTCACTGTACAGTAGTCAGACACTGGATAGTCAGTCACTTCACAGTAGTCAGACACTGGATAGTCAGTCAATGTACAATAGTCAGACACTGGATAGTCACTGTACAGTAGTCAGACACTGGATAATCAGTCACTTCACAGTAGTCAGACACTGGATAGTCACTGTACAGTAGTCAGACACTGGATAGTCAGTCACTGTACAGTAGTCAGACACTGGATAGTCACTGTACAGTAGTCAGACACTGGATAGTCATTGTACAGTAATCAGACACTGGATAGTCAGTCACTGTACAGTAGTCAGACACTGGATAGTCACTGTACAGTAGTCAGACACTGGATAGTCACTGTACAGTAGTCAGACACTGGATAGTCAGTCACTGTACAGTAGTCAGACACTGGATAATCAGTCACTGTACAGTAGTCAGACACTGGATAGTCACTGTACAGTAGTCAGACACTGGATAGTCACTGTACAGTAGTCAGACACTGGATAGTCAGTCACTGTACAGTAGTCAGACACTGGATAGTCAGTCACTGTACAGTAGTCAGTCACTGGATAGTCAGTCACTGTACAGCAGGCAGACACTGGATAGTCACTGTACAGTAGTCAGACACTGGATAGTTAGTCAATGTACAGTAGTCAGACACTGGATAGTCACTGTACAGTAGTCAGACACTGGATAGACACTGTCCAGTAGTCAGACACTGGATAGTCAGTCACTATACAGTAGCCAGACTCTGGATAGTCAGTCACTGTACAGTAGTCAGACACTGAATAGTCACTGTACAGTAGTCAGACACTGGATAGTCACTGTACAGTAGTCAGACACTGGATAGTCACTGTAAAGTAGTCAGACACTGGATAGTCAGTAACTGCACAGTAGTCGGACACTGGATAGTCACCGTACAGTAGTCAGACACTGGATAGTCAGTCACTGCACAGTAGTTAGACACTGGATAGTCACTGTACAGTAGTCAGACACTGGATAGTCAGTCACTGTACAGTAGTCAGACACTGGATAGTCAGTCACTGTACAGTAGTCAGACACTGGATAGTCAGTCACTGCACAGTAGTCAGACACTGGATAGTCACTGTAATGTAGTCAGACATTGGACAGTTAGTCAATGTACAGTAGTCAGACACTGGATAGTCACTGTACAGTAGTCAGACACTGGATAGACACTGTCCAGTAGAGAGACACTGGATAGTCAGTCACTGTACAGTAGTCAGACACTGGATAGTCACTGTACAGTAGTCAGACACTTCATAGTCAGTCACTGTACAGTAGACACTGGATAGTCACTGTACAGTAGTCAGACACTGGATAATCAGTCACTGTACAGTAGTCAGACACTGGATAGTCACTGTACAGTAGTCAGACACTGGATAGTCACAGTACAATAGTCAGACACTGGATAGTCAATGTACAATAGTCAGACACTGGATAGTCAATGTACAATAGTCAGACACTGGATAGTCAATGTACAATAGTCAGACACTGGATAGTCAGTCACTGTACAGTAGTCAGACACTGGATAGCCACTGTACAGTAGTCAGACACTGGGTAGTCAGTCACTGTACAGTAGTCAGACACTGGACAGTCACTGTACAGTAGTCAGACACTGGATAGTCAGTCACTGTAAAGTAGTCAGACACTGGATAGTCAGTCACTGTACAGTAGTCAGACACTGGATAGTCAGTCACTGTACAGTAGTCAGACACTGGATAATCAGTCACTGTACAGTAGTCAGACACTGGATAGTCACTGTACAGTAGTCAGACACTGGATAGTCAGTCACTGTACAGTAGTCAGACACTGGATAATCAGTCACTGTACAGTAGTCAGACACTGGATAGTCAATGTACAATAGTCAGACACTGGATAGTCAATGTACAATAGTCAGACACTGGATAGTCAGTCACTGTACAGTAGTCAGACACTGGATAGCCACTGTACAGTAGTCAGACACTGGGTAGTCAGTCACTGTACAGTAGTCAGACACTGGACAGTCACTGTACAGTAGTCAGACACTGGATAGCCACTGTACAGTAGTCAGACACTGGGTAGTCAGTCACTGTACAGTAGTCAGACACTGGACAGTCACTGTACAGTAGTCAGACACTGGATAGTCAGTCACTGTAAAGTAGTCAGACACTGGATAGTCAGTCACTGTACAGTAGTCAGACACTGGATAGTCAGTCACTGTACAGTAGTCAGACACTGGATAGTCAGTCACTGTACAGTAGTCAGAGACTGGATAGTCACTGTACAGTAGTCAGACACTGGATAGTTAGTCAATGTACAGTAGTCAGACACTGGATAGTCAGTCACTGTACAGTAGACACTGGATAGTCAGTGACTGTACAGTAGTCAGACACTGGATAGTCACTGTACAGTAATCAGACACTGGATAGTTAGTCAATGTACAGTAGTCAGACACTGGATAGTCAGTCACTGTACAGTAGTCAGACACAGGATAGTCAGTCACTGTACAGTAGTCAGACACTGGATAGTCAGTCACTTTACAGTAGTCAGACACTGGATAGTCAGTCAATGTACAATAGTCAGACACTGGATAGTCACTGTACAGTAGTCAGACACTGGATAGACACTGTCCAGTAGTCAGACACTGGATAGTCAGTCACTGTACAGTAGTCAGACAGTGGATAGTCACTGTACAGTAGTCAGACACTGGATAATCACTGTACAGTAGTCAGATACTGGATAGTCAGTCACTGTACAGTAGTCAAACACTGGATAGTCAGTCACTGCACAGTAGTCAGACACTGGATAGTCACTGTAAAGTAGTCAGACACAGGATAGTTAGTCAATGTACAGTAGTCAGACACTGGATAGTCACTGTACAGTAGTCAGACACTGGATAGACACTGTCCAGTAGTCAGACACTGGATAGTCAGTCACTGTACAGTAGTCAGACACTGGATAGTCACTGTACAGTAGTCAGACACTGGATAGTCAGTCACTGTACAGTAGACACTGGATAGTCACTGTACAGTAGTCAGACACTGGATAGTCAGTCACTGTACAGTAGTCAGACACTGGATAATCAGTCACTGTACAGTAGTCAGACACTGGATAGTCAATGTACAGTAGTCAGACACTGGATAGTCACAGTACAATAGTCAGACACTGGATAGTCAATGTACAATAGTCAGACACTGGATAGTCAGTCACTGTACAGTAGTCAGACACTGGATAGTCACTGTACAGTAGTCAGACACTGGATAGTCAGTCACTGTACAGTAGTCAGACACTGGATAGTCAGTCACTGTACAGGAGTCAGACACTGGATAGTCAGTCACTGTACAGTAGTCAGAGACTGGATAGTCAGTCACTGTACAGTAGTCAGACACTGGATAGTCACTGTACAGTAGTCAGACACTGGATAGACACTGTCCAGTAGTCAGACACTGGATAGTCAGTCACTGTACAGTAGTCAGACAGTGGATAGTCACTGTACAGTAGTCAGACACTGGATAATCACTGTACAGTAGTCAGATACTGGATAGTCAGTCACTGTACAGTAGTCAAACACTGGATAGTCAGTCACTGCACAGTAGTCAGACACTGGATAGTCACTGTAAAGTAGTCAGACACAGGATAGTTAGTCAATGTACAGTAGTCAGACACTGGATAGTCACTGTACAGTAGTCAGACACTGGATAGACACTGTCCAGTAGTCAGACACTGGATAGTCAGTCACTGTACAGTAGTCAGACACTGGATAGTCACTGTACAGTAGTCAGACACTGGATAGTCAGTCACTGTACAGTAGACACTGGATAGTCACTGTACAGTAGTCAGACACTGGATAGTCAGTCACTGTACAGTAGTCAGACACTGGATAATCAGTCACTGTACAGTAGTCAGACACTGGATAGTCAATGTACAGTAGTCAGACACTGGATAGTCACAGTACAATAGTCAGACACTGGATAGTCAATGTACAATAGTCAGACACTGGATAGTCAGTCACTGTACAGTAGTCAGACACTGGATAGTCACTGTACAGTAGTCAGACACTGGATAGTCAGTCACTGTACAGTAGTCAGACACTGGATAGTCAGTCACTGTACAGGAGTCAGACACTGGATAGTCAGTCACTGTACAGTAGTCAGAGACTGGATAGTCAGTCACTGTACAGTAGTCAGACACTGGATAGTCACTGTACAGTAGTCAGACACTGGATAGTCACTGTACAGTAGTCAGACACTGGATAGTTAGTCAATGTACAGTAGTCAGACACTGGATAGTCACTGTACAGTAGTCAGACACTGGATAGTCATTGTACAGTAGTAAGACACTGGATAGTCAGTCACTGTACAGTAGTCAGACACTGGATAATCAGTCACTGTACAGTAGTCAGACACTGGATAGTCACTATACAGTAGTCAGACACTGGATAGTCAGTCACTGTACAGTAGTCAGACACTGGATAGTCAGTCACTGTACAGTAGTCAGTCACTGGATAGTCAGTCACTGTACAGTAGTCAGACACTGGATAGTCACTGTACATTAGTCAGACACTAGATAGTTAGTCAATGTACAGTAGTCAGACACTGGATAGTCAGTCACTGTACAGTAGTCAGACACTGGATAATCAGTCACTGTACAGTAGTCAGACACTGGATAGTCACTGTACAGTAGTCAGACACTGGATAGTCAGTCACTGTACAGTAGTCAGACACTGGATAGTCACTGTACAGTAGTCAGACACTGGATAGTTAGTCAATGTACAGTAGTCAGACACTGGATAGTCAGTCACTGTACAGTAGTCAGTCACTGGATAGTCAGTCACTGTACAGTAGTCTGACACTGGATAGTCACTGTACAGTAGTCAGACACTGGATAGTTAGTCAATGTACAGTAGTCAGACACTGGATAGTCAGTCACTATACAGTAGCCAGACACTGGATAGTCAGTCACTGTACAGAAGTCAGACACTGGATAGTCACTGTACAGTAGTCAGACACTGGATAGTCAGTCACTGTAAAGTAGACACTGGATAGTCAGTCACTGTACACTAGTCAGACACTGGATAGTCACTGTACAGTAGTCAGACACTGGATAGTTAGTCAATGTACAGTAGTCAGACACTGGATAGTCAGTCACTGTACAGTAGTCAGACACTGGATAGTCAGTCACTTTACAGTAGTCAGACACTGGATAGTCACTGTACAGTAGTCAGGCACTGGATAGTCACTGTACAGTAGTCAGACACTGGACAGTCACTGTACAGTAGTCAGACACTGGATAGTCAGTCACTGTAAAGTAGTCAGACACTGGATAGTCAGTCACTGTACAGTAGTCAGACACTGGATAGTCAGTCACTGTACAGTAGTCAGACACTGGATAATCAGTCACTGTACAGTAGTCAGACACTGGATAGTCACTGTACAGTAGTCAGACACTGGATAGTCAGTCACTGTACAGTAGTCAGACACTGGATAATCAGTCACTGTACAGTAGTCAGACACTGGATAGTCAATGTACAATAGTCAGACACTGGATAGTCAATGTACAATAGTCAGACACTGGATAGTCAGTCACTGTACAGTAGTCAGAAACTGGATAGCCACTGTACAGTAGTCAGACACTGGGTAGTCAGTCACTGTACAGTAGTCAGACACTGGACAGTCACTGTACAGTAGTCAGACACTGGATAGCCACTGTACAGTAGTCAGACACTGGGTAGTCAGTCACTGTACAGTAGTCAGAGACTGGATAGTCACTGTACAGTAGTCAGACACTGGATAGTTAGTCAATGTACAGTAGTCAGACACTGGATAGTCACTGTACAGTAGTCAGACACTGGATAGTCAGTCACTGTACAGTAGACACTGGATAGTCAGTCACTGTACAGTAGTCAGACACTGGATAGTCACTGTACAGTAATCAGACACTGGATAGTTAGTCAATGTACAGTAGTCAGACACTGGATAGTCAGTCACTGTACAGTAGTCAGACACAGGATAGTCAGTCACTGTACAGTAGTCAGACACTGGATAGTCAGTCACTTTACAGTAGTCAGACACTGGATAGTCAGTCAATGTACAATAGTCAGACACTGGATAGTCACTGTACAGTAGTCAGACACTGGATAGACACTGTCCAGTAGTCAGACACTGGATAGTCAGTCACTGTACAGTAGTCAGACAGTGGATAGTCACTGTACAGTAGTCAGACACTGGATAATCACTGTACAGTAGTCAGATACTGGATAGTCAGTCACTGTACAGTAGTCAAACACTGGATAGTCAGTCACTGCACAGTAGTCAGACACTGGATAGTCACTTTAAAGTAGTCAGACACAGGATAGTTAGTCAATGTACAGTAGTCAGACACTGGATAGTCACTGTACAGTTGTCAGACACTGGATAGACACTGTCCAGTAGTCAGACACTGGATAGTCAGTCACTGTACAGTAGTCAGACACTGGATAGTCACTGTACAGTAGTCAGACACTGGATAGTCAGTCACTGTACAGTAGACACTGGATAGTCACTGCACAGTAGTCAGACACTGGATAGTCAGTCACTGTACAGTAGTCAGACACTGGATAATCAGTCACTGTACAGTAGTCAGACACTGGATAGTCAATGTACAGTAGTCAGACACTGGATAGTCACTGTACAATAGTCAGACACTGGATAGTCAATGTACAATAGTCAGACACTGGATAGTCAGTCACTGTACAGTAGTCAGACACTGGATAGTCACTGTACAGTAGTCAGACACTGGATAGTCAGTCACTGTACAGTAGTCAGACACTGGATAGTCAGTCACTGTACAGGAGTCAGACACTGGATAGTCAGTCACTGTACAGTAGTCAGAGACTGGATAGTCAGTCACTGTACAGTAGTCAGACACTGGATAGTCACTGTACAGTAGTCAGACACTGGATAGTCACTGTACAGTAGTCAGACACTGGATAGTCAGTCACTGTACAGTAGTCAGACACTGGATAGTCAGTCACTGTACAGTAGTCAGACACTGGATAGTCAGTCACTTCACAGTAGTCAGACACTGGATAGTCAGTCAATGTACAATAGTCAGACACTGGATAGTCACTGTACAGTAGTCAGACACTGGATAATCAGTCACTTCACAGTAGTCAGACACTGGATAGTCACTGTACAGTAGTCAGACACTGGATAGTCAGCCACTGTACAGTAGTCAGACACTGGATAGTCACTGTACAGTAGTCAGACACTGGATAGTCATTGTACAGTAATCAGACACTGGATAGTCAGTCACTGTACAGTAGTCAGACACTGGATAGTCACTGTACAGTAGTCAGACACTGGATAGTCACTGTACAGTAGTCAGACACTGGATAGTCAGTCACTGTACAGTAGTCAGACACTGGATAATCAGTCACTGTACAGTAGTCAGACACTGGATAGTCACTGTACAGTAGTCAGACACTGGATAGTCACTGTACAGTAGTCAGACACTGGATAGTCAGTCACTGTACAGTAGTCAGACACTGGATAGTCAGTCACTGTACAGTAGTCAGTCACTGGATAGTCAGTCACTGTACAGCAGGCAGACACTGGATAGTCACTGTACAGTAGTCAGACACTGGATAGTTAGTCAATGTACAGTAGTCAGACACTGGATAGTCACTGTACAGTAGTCAGACACTGGATAGACACTGTCCAGTAGTCAGACACTGGATAGTCAGTCACTATACAGTAGCCAGACTCTGGATAGTCAGTCACTGTACAGTAGTCAGACACTGAATAGTCACTGTACAGTAGTCAGACACTGGATAGTCACTGTACAGTAGTCAGACACTGGATAGTCAGTCACTGTACAGTAGTCAGACACTGGATAGTCAGTCACTGTACAGTAGTCAGACACTGGATAATCACTGTACAGTAGTCAGAAACTGGATAGTCAGTCACTGTACAGTAGTCAGACACTGGATAGTCACTGTAAAGTAGTCAGACACTGGATAGTCAGTAACTGCACAGTAGTCGGACACTGGATAGTCACCGTACAGTAGTCAGACACTGGATAGTCAGTCACTGCACAGTAGTTAGACACTGGATAGTCACTGTACAGTAGTCAGACACTGGATAGTCAGTCACTGTACAGTAGTCAGACACTGGATAGTCAGTCACTGTACAGTAGTCAGACACTGGATAGTCAGTCACTGCACAGTAGTCAGACACTGGATAGTCACTGTAATGTAGTCAGACATTGGACAGTTAGTCAATGTACAGTAGTCAGACACTGGATAGTCACTGTACAGTAGTCAGACACTGGATAGACACTGTCCAGTAGAGAGACACTGGATAGTCAGTCACTGTACAGTAGTCAGACACTGGATAGTCACTGTACAGTAGTCAGACACTTCATAGTCAGTCACTGTACAGTAGACACTGGATAGTCACTGTACAGTAGTCAGACACTGGATAATCAGTCACTGTACAGTAGTCAGACACTGGATAGTCACTGTACAGTAGTCAGACACTGGATAGTCACAGTACAATAGTCAGACACTGGATAGTCAATGTACAATAGTCAGACACTGGATAGTCAATGTACAATAGTCAGACACTGGATAGTCAATGTACAATAGTCAGACACTGGATAGTCAGTCACTGTACAGTAGTCAGACACTGGATAGCCACTGTACAGTAGTCAGACACTGGGTAGTCAGTCACTGTACAGTAGTCAGACACTGGACAGTCACTGTACAGTAGTCAGACACTGGATAGTCAGTCACTGTAAAGTAGTCAGACACTGGATAGTCAGTCACTGTACAGTAGTCAGACACTGGATAGTCAGTCACTGTACAGTAGTCAGACACTGGATAATCAGTCACTGTACAGTAGTCAGACACTGGATAGTCACTGTACAGTAGTCAGACACTGGATAGTCAGTCACTGTACAGTAGTCAGACACTGGATAATCAGTCACTGTACAGTAGTCAGACACTGGATAGTCAATGTACAATAGTCAGACACTGGATAGTCAATGTACAATAGTCAGACACTGGATAGTCAGTCACTGTACAGTAGTCAGACACTGGATAGCCACTGTACAGTAGTCAGACACTGGGTAGTCAGTCACTGTACAGTAGTCAGACACTGGACAGTCACTGTACAGTAGTCAGACACTGGATAGCCACTGTACAGTAGTCAGACACTGGGTAGTCAGTCACTGTACAGTAGTCAGACACTGGACAGTCACTGTACAGTAGTCAGACACTGGATAGTCAGTCACTGTAAAGTAGTCAGACACTGGATAGTCAGTCACTGTACAGTAGTCAGACACTGGATAGTCAGTCACTGTACAGTAGTCAGACACTGGATAGTCAGTCACTGTACAGTAGTCAGAGACTGGATAGTCACTGTACAGTAGTCAGACACTGGATAGTTAGTCAATGTACAGTCGTCAGACACTGGATAGTCACTGTACAGTAGTCAGACACTGGATAGTCAGTCACTGTACAGTAGACACTGGATAGTCAGTCACTGTACAGTAGTCAGACACTGGATAGTCACTGTACAGTAATCAGACACTGGATAGTTAGTCAATGTACAGTAGTCAGACACTGGATAGTCAGTCACTGTACAGTAGTCAGACACAGGATAGTCAGTCACTGTACAGTAGTCAGACACTGGATAGTCAGTCACTTTACAGTAGTCAGACACTGGATAGTCAGTCAATGTACAATAGTCAGACACTGGATAGTCACTGTACAGTAGTCAGACACTGGATAGACACTGTCCAGTAGTCAGACACTGGATAGTCAGTCACTGTACAGTAGTCAGACAGTGGATAGTCACTGTACAGTAGTCAGACACTGGATAATCACTGTACAGTAGTCAGATACTGGATAGTCAGTCACTGTACAGTAGTCAAACACTGGATAGTCAGTCACTGCACAGTAGTCAGACACTGGATAGTCACTGTAAAGTAGTCAGACACAGGATAGTTAGTCAATGTACAGTAGTCAGACACTGGATAGTCACTGTACAGTAGTCAGACACTGGATAGACACTGTCCAGTAGTCAGACACTGGATAGTCAGTCACTGTACAGTAGTCAGACACTGGATAGTCACTGTACAGTAGTCAGACACTGGATAGTCAGTCACTGTACAGTAGACACTGGATAGTCACTGTACAGTAGTCAGACACTGGATAGTCAGTCACTGTACAGTAGTCAGACACTGGATAATCAGTCACTGTACAGTAGTCAGACACTGGATAGTCAATGTACAGTAGTCAGACACTGGATAGTCACAGTACAATAGTCAGACACTGGATAGTCAATGTACAATAGTCAGACACTGGATAGTCAGTCACTGTACAGTAGTCAGACACTGGATAGTCACTGTACAGTAGTCAGACACTGGATAGTCAGTCACTGTACAGTAGTCAGACACTGGATAGTCAGTCACTGTACAGGAGTCAGACACTGGATAGTCAGTCACTGTACAGTAGTCAGAGACTGGATAGTCAGTCACTGTACAGTAGTCAGACACTGGATAGTCACTGTACAGTAGTCAGACACTGGATAGTCACTGTACAGTAGTCAGACACTGGATAGTTAGTCAATGTACAGTAGTCAGACACTGGATAGTCACTGTACAGTAGTCAGACACTGGATAGTCATTGTACAGTAGTAAGACACTGGATAGTCAGTCACTGTACAGTAGTCAGACACTGGATAATCAGTCACTGTACAGTAGTCAGACACTGGATAGTCACTATACAGTAGTCAGACACTGGATAGTCAGTCACTGTACAGTAGTCAGACACTGGATAGTCAGTCACTGTACAGTAGTCAGTCACTGGATAGTCAGTCACTGTACAGTAGTCAGACACTGGATAGTCACTGTACATTAGTCAGACACTAGATAGTTAGTCAATGTACAGTAGTCAGACACTGGATAGTCAGTCACTGTACAGTAGTCAGACACTGGATAATCAGTCACTGTACAGTAGTCAGACACTGGATAGTCACTGTACAGTAGTCAGACACTGGATAGTCAGTCACTGTACAGTAGTCAGACACTGGATAGTCACTGTACAGTAGTCAGACACTGGATAGTTAGTCAATGTACAGTAGTCAGACACTGGATAGTCAGTCACTGTACAGTAGTCAGTCACTGGATAGTCAGTCACTGTACAGTAGTCTGACACTGGATAGTCACTGTACAGTAGTCAGACACTGGATAGTTAGTCAATGTACAGTAGTCAGACACTGGATAGTCAGTCACTATACAGTAGCCAGACACTGGATAGTCAGTCACTGTACAGAAGTCAGACACTGGATAGTCACTGTACAGTAGTCAGACACTGGATAGTCAGTCACTGTAAAGTAGACACTGGATAGTCAGTCACTGTACACTAGTCAGACACTGGATAGTCACTGTACAGTAGTCAGACACTGGATAGTTAGTCAATGTACAGTAGTCAGACACTGGATAGTCAGTCACTGTACAGTAGTCAGACACTGGATAGTCAGTCACTTTACAGTAGTCAGACACTGGATAGTCACTGTACAGTAGTCAGGCACTGGATAGTCACTGTACAGTAGTCAGACACTGGACAGTCACTGTACAGTAGTCAGACACTGGATAGTCAGTCACTGTAAAGTAGTCAGACACTGGATAGTCAGTCACTGTACAGTAGTCAGACACTGGATAGTCAGTCACTGTACAGTAGTCAGACACTGGATAATCAGTCACTGTACAGTAGTCAGACACTGGATAGTCACTGTACAGTAGTCAGACACTGGATAGTCAGTCACTGTACAGTAGTCAGACACTGGATAATCAGTCACTGTACAGTAGTCAGACACTGGATAGTCAATGTACAATAGTCAGACACTGGATAGTCAATGTACAATAGTCAGACACTGGATAGTCAGTCACTGTACAGTAGTCAGAAACTGGATAGCCACTGTACAGTAGTCAGACACTGGGTAGTCAGTCACTGTACAGTAGTCAGACACTGGACAGTCACTGTACAGTAGTCAGACACTGGATAGCCACTGTACAGTAGTCAGACACTGGGTAGTCAGTCACTGTACAGTAGTCAGAGACTGGATAGTCACTGTACAGTAGTCAGACACTGGATAGTTAGTCAATGTACAGTAGTCAGACACTGGATAGTCACTGTACAGTAGTCAGACACTGGATAGTCAGTCACTGTACAGTAGACACTGGATAGTCAGTCACTGTACAGTAGTCAGACACTGGATAGTCACTGTACAGTAATCAGACACTGGATAGTTAGTCAATGTACAGTAGTCAGACACTGGATAGTCAGTCACTGTACAGTAGTCAGACACAGGATAGTCAGTCACTGTACAGTAGTCAGACACTGGATAGTCAGTCACTTTACAGTAGTCAGACACTGGATAGTCAGTCAATGTACAATAGTCAGACACTGGATAGTCACTGTACAGTAGTCAGACACTGGATAGACACTGTCCAGTAGTCAGACACTGGATAGTCAGTCACTGTACAGTAGTCAGACAGTGGATAGTCACTGTACAGTAGTCAGACACTGGATAATCACTGTACAGTAGTCAGATACTGGATAGTCAGTCACTGTACAGTAGTCAAACACTGGATAGTCAGTCACTGCACAGTAGTCAGACACTGGATAGTCACTTTAAAGTAGTCAGACACAGGATAGTTAGTCAATGTACAGTAGTCAGACACTGGATAGTCACTGTACAGTAGTCAGACACTGGATAGACACTGTCCAGTAGTCAGACACTGGATAGTCAGTCACTGTACAGTAGTCAGACACTGGATAGTCACTGTACAGTAGTCAGACACTGGATAGTCAGTCACTGTACAGTAGACACTGGATAGTCACTGTACAGTAGTCAGACACTGGATAGTCAGTCACTGTACAGTAGTCAGACACTGGATAATCAGTCACTGTACAGTAGTCAGACACTGGATAGTCAATGTACAGTAGTCAGACACTGGATAGTCACAGTACAATAGTCAGACACTGGATAGTCAATGTACAATAGTCAGACACTGGATAGTCAGTCACTGTACAGTAGTCAGACACTGGATAGTCACTGTACAGTAGTCAGACACTGGATAGTCAGTCACTGTACAGTAGTCAGACACTGGATAGTCAGTCACTGTACAGGAGTCAGACACTGGATAGTCAGTCACTGTACAGTAGTCAGAGACTGGATAGTCAGTCACTGTACAGTAGTCAGACACTGGATAGTCACTGTACAGTAGTCAGACACTGGATAGTCACTGTACAGTAGTCAGACACTGGATAGTTAGTCAATGTACAGTAGTCAGACACTGGATAGTCAGTCACTGTACAGTAGTCAGACACTGGATAGTCAGTCACTGTACAGTAGTCAGTCACTGGATAGTCAGTCACTGTACAGTAGTCAGACACTGGATAGTCACTGTACAGTAGTCAGACACTAGATAGTTAGTCAATGTACAGTAGTCAGACACTGGATAGTCAGTCACTGTACAGTAGTCAGACACTGGATAATCAGTCACTGTACAGTAGTCAGACACTGGATAGTCACTGTACAGTAGTCAGACACTGGATAGTCAGTCACTGTACAGTAGTCAGACACTGGATAGTCACTGTACAGTAGTCAGACACTGGATAGTTAGTCAATGTACAGTAGTCAGACACTGGATAGTCAGTCACTGTACAGTAGTCAGTCACTGGATAGTCAGTCACTGTACAGTAGTCTGACACTGGATAGTCACTGTACAGTAGTCAGACACTGGATAGTTAGTCAATGTACAGTAGTCAGACACTGGATAGTCAGTCACTATACAGTAGCCAGACACTGGATAGTCAGTCACTGTACAGAAGTCAGACACTGGATAGTCACTGTACAGTAGTCAGACACTGGATAGTCAGTCACTGTAAAGTAGACACTGGATAGTCAGTCACTGTACAGTAGTCAGACACTGGATAGTCACTGTACAGTAGTCAGACACTGGATAGTTAGTCAATGTACAGTAGTCAGACACTGGATAGTCAGTCACTGTACAGTAGTCAGACACAGGATAGTCAGTCACTGTACAGTAGTCAGACACTGGATAGTCAGTCACTTTACAGTAGTCAGACACTGGATAGTCAGTCAATGTACAATAGTGAGACACTGGATAGTCACTGTACAGTAGTCAGACACTGGATAGTCAGTCACTGTAAAGTAGACACTGGATAGTCAGTCACTGTACAGTAGTCAGACACTGGATAGTCACTGTACAGTAGTCAGACACTGGATAGTTAGTCAATGTACAGTAGTCAGACACTGGATAGTCAGTCACTGTACAGTAGTCAGACACAGGATAGTCAGTCACTGTACAGTAGTCAGACACTGGATAGTCAGTCACTTTACAGTAGTCAGACACTGGATAGTCAGTCAATGTACAATAGTGAGACACTGGATAGTCACTGTACAGTAGTCAGACACTGGATAGACACTGTCCAGTAGTCAGACACTGGATAGTCAGTCACTGTACAGTAGTGAGACAGTGGATAGTCACTGTACAGTAGTCAGACACTGGATAATCACTGTACAGTAGTCAGACACTGGATAGTCAGTCACTGTACAGTAGTCAGACACTGGATAGTCACTATACAGTAGTCAGACACTGGATAGTCAGTCACTGTACAGTAGTCAGACACTGGATAGTCAGTCACTGTACAGTAGTCAGACACTGGATAGTCACTGTACAGTAGTCAGACACTGGATAGTTAGTCAATGTACAGTAGTCAGACACTGGATAGTCAGTCACTGTACAGTAGTCAGTCACTGGATAGTCAGTCACTGTACAGTAGTCTGACACTGGATAGTCACTGTACAGTAGTCAGACACTGGATAGTTAGTCAATGTACAGTAGTCAGACACTGGATAGTCAGTCACTGCACAGTAGTCAGACACTGGATAGTCACTGTACAGTAGTCAGACACTGGATAGTCAGTCACTGTACAGTAGTCAGACACTGGATAGTCACTGTACAGTAGTCAGACACTGGATAGTCACTGTACAGTAGTCAGACACTGGATAGTCAGTCACTGTACAGTAGTCAGACACTGGATAATCACTGTACAGTAGTCAGACACTGGATAGTCAGTCACTGTACAGTAGTCAGACACTGGATAGTCACTGTAAAGTAGTCAGACACTGGATAATCAGTCACTGCACAGTAGTAAGACACTGGATAGTCACTGTACAGTAGTCAGACACTGGATAGTCAGTCACTGCACAGTAGTCAGACACTGGATAGTCACTGCACAGTAGTCAGACACTGGATAGTCAGTCACTGCACAGTAGTCAGACACTGGATAGTCAGTCACTGCACAGTAGTCAGACACTGGATAGTCACTGTAAAGTAGTCAGACACTGGATAGTTAGTCAATGTACAGTAGTCAGACACTGGATAGTCACTGTACAGTAGTCAGACACTGGATAGACACTGTCCAGTAGTCAGACACTGGATAGTCAGTCACTGTACAGTAGTCAGACACTGGATAGTCACTGTACAGTAGTCAGCCACTGGATAGTCAGTCACTGTACAGTAGACACTGGATAGTCACTGTACAGTAGTCAGACACTGGATAGTCAGTCACTGTACAGTAGTCAGACACTGGATAATCAGTCACTGTACAGTAGTCAGACACTGGATAGTCACTGTACAGTAGTCAGACACTGGATAGTCACAGTACAGTAGTCAGACACTGGATAGTCACTGTACAGTAGTCAGAAACTGGATAGTCAGTCACTGTACAGTAGTCAGACACTGGATAGTCAGTCACTGTACAGTAGTCAGAGACTGGATAGTCAGTCACTGTACAGTAGTCAGACACTGGATAGTCACTGTACAGTAGTCAGACACTGGATAGTTAGTCAATGTACCGTAGTCAGACACTGGATAGTCACTGTACAGTAGTCAGACACTGGATAGTCAGTCACTGTACAGTAGACACTGGATAGTCAGTCACTGTACAGTAGTCAGACACTGGATAGTCACTGTACAGTAGTCAGACACTGGATAATCAGTCACTGTACAGTGGTCAGACACTGGATAGTAACTGTACAGTAGTCAGACACTGGAAAGTCAGTCACTGTACAGTAGACACTGGATAGTCACTGTACAGTAGTCAGACACTGGATAGTCAGTCACTGAACAGTAGTCAGACACTGGATAATCAGTCACTGTACAGTAGTCAGACACTGGATAGTCACTGTACAGTAGTCAGACACTGGATAGTCACAGTACAATAGTCAGACACTGGATAGTCAATGTACAATAGTCAGACACTGGATAGTCAGTCACTGTACAGTAGTCAGACACTGGATAGCCACTGTACAGTAGTCAGACACTGGGTAGTCAGTCACTGTACAGTAGTCAGACACTGGATAGTCACTGTACAGTAGTCAGACACTGGATAGTCAGTCACTGTACAGTAGTCAGACACTGGATAGTCAGTCACTGTACAGTAGTCAGACACTGGATAGTCAGTCACTGTACAGTAGTCAGACACTGGACAGTCAGTCACTGTACAGTAGTCAGAGACTGGATAGTCAGTCAATGTACAGTAGTCAGACACTGGATAGTCACTGTACAGTAGTCAGACACAGGATAGTTAGTCAATGTACAGTAGTCAGACACTGGATAGTCACTGTACAGTAGTCAGACACTGGATAGTCAGTCACTGTACAGTAGTCAGACACTGGATAATCACTGTACAGTAGTCAGACACTGGATAGTCAGTCACTGTACAGTAGTCAGACACTGGATAGTCAGTCACTGCACAGTAGTCGGACACTGGATAGTCACTGTACAGTAGTCAGACACTGGATAGTCAGTCACTGCACAGTAGTCTGACACTGGGTAGTCACTGTACAGTAGTCAGACACTGGATAGTCAGTCACTGTACAGTAGTCAGACACTGGATAGTCAGTCACTGCACAGTATTCAGACACTGGATAGTCACTGTAAAGTAGTCAGACACTGGATAGTTAGTCAATGTACAGTAGTCAGACACTGGATAGTCACTGTACAGTAGTCAGACACTGGATAGACACTGTCCAGTAGTCAGACACTGGATAGTCAGTCACTGTCCAGTAGTCAGACACTGGATAGTCACTGTACAGTAGTCAGACACTGGATAATCAGTCACTGTACAGTGGTCAGACACTGGATAGTAACTGTACAGTAGTCAGACACTGGATAGTCAGTCACTGTACAGTAGACACTGGATAGTCACTGTACAGTGGTCAGACACTGGATAGTCAGTCACTGTACAGTAGTCAGACACTGGATAATCAGTCACTGTACAGTAGTCAGACACTGGATAGTCACTGTACAGTAGTCAGACACTGGATATTCACAGTACAATAGTCAGACACTGGATAGTCAATGTACAATAGTCAGACACTGGATAGTCAGTCACTGTACAGTAGTCAGACACTGGATAGCCACTGTACAGTAGTCAGACACTGGGTAGTCAGTCACTGTACAGTAGTCAGACACTGGATAGTCACTGTACAGTAGTCAGACACTGGATAGTCAGTCACTGTACAGTAGTCAGACACTGGATAGTCAGTCACTGTACAGTAGTCAGACACTGGATAGTCAGTCACTGTACAGTAGTCAGACACTGGACAGTCAGTCACTGTACAGTAGTCAGAGACTGGATAGTCAGTCAATGTACAGTAGTCAGACACTGGATAGTCACTGTACAGTAGTCAGACACTGGATAGTCAGCCACTGTACAGTAGTCAGACACTGGATAGTCAGTCACTGTACAGTAGTCAGACACTGGATAATCACTGTACAGTAGTCAGACACTGGATAGTCAGTCACTGTACAGTAGTCAGACACTGGATAGTCAGTCACTGCACAGTAGTCGGACACTGGATAGTCACTGTACAGTAGTCAGACACTGGATAGTCAGTCACTGCACAGTAGTCTGACACTGGGTAGTCACTGTACAGTAGTCAGACACTGGATAGTCAGTCACTGTACAGTAGTCAGACACTGGATAATCAGTCACTGCACAGTATTCAGACACTGGATAGTCACTGTAAAGTAGTCAGACACTGGATAGTTAGGCAATGTACAGTAGTCAGACACTGGATAGTCACTGTACAGTAGTCAGACACTGGATAGACACTGTCCAGTAGTCAGACACTGGATAGTCAGTCACTGTCCAGTAGTCAGACACTGGATAGTCACTGTACAGTAGTCAGACACTGGATAATCAGTCACTGTACAGTGGTCAGACACTGGATAGTAACTGTACAGTAGTCAGACACTGGATAGTCAGTCACTGTACAGTAGACACTGGATAGTCACTGTACAGTGGTCAGACACTGGATAGTCAGTCACTGTACAGTAGTCAGACACTGGATAATCAGTCACTGTACAGTAGTCAGACACTGGATAGTCACTGTACAGTAGTCAGACACTGGATATTCACAGTACAATAGTCAGACACTGGATAGTCAATGTACAATAGTCAGACACTGGATAGTCAGTCACTGTACAGTAGTCAGACACTGGATAGCCACTGTACAGTAGTCAGACACTGGGTAGTCAATCACTGTACAGTAGTCAGACACTGGATAGTCACTGTACAGTAGTCAGACACTGGATAGTCAGTCACTGTACAGTAGTCAGACACTGGATAGTCAGTCACTGTACAGTAGTCAGACACTGGACAGTCAGTCACTGTACAGTAGTCAGAGACTGGATAGTCAGTCAATTTACAGTAGTCAGACACTGGATAGTCACTGTACAGTATTCAGACACAGGATAGTTAGTCAATGTACAGTAGTCAGACACTGGATAGTCACTGTACAGTAGTCAGACACTGGATAGTTAGTCACTGTACAGTAGTCAGACACTGGATAGTCACTGTACAGCAGTCAGACACTGGATAGTTAGTCAATGTACAGTAGTCAGACACTGGATAGTCAGTCACTGTACAGTAGTCATACACTAGATAGTCACTGTACAGTAGTCAGACACTGGATAGTCAGTCACTTTACAGTAGTCAGACACTGGATAGTCAGTCAATGTACAGTGGTCAGACACTGGATAGTAACTGTACAGTAGTCAGACACTGGATAGTAACTGGACAGTAGTCAGACACTGGATAGTCAGTCACTGTACAGTAGTCAGACACTGGATAGTCAGTCACTGTACAGTAGTCAGACACTGGATAGTCACTGTACAGTAGGCAGACACTGGATAGTCACTGTACAGTAGTCAGACACTGGATAATCAGTCACTGTACAGTGGTCAGACACTGGATAGTAACTGTACAGTAGTCAGACACTGGATAGTAACTGGACAGTAGTCAGACACTGGATAGTCAGTCACTGTACAGTAGTCAGACACTGGATAGTCAGTCACTGTACAGTAGTCAGACACTGGATAGTCACTGTACAGTAGGCAGACACTGGGTAGTCACTGTACAGTAGGCAGACACTGGATAGTCAGTCACTGTACAGTAGTCAGACACTGGATAGTCAGTCAATGTACAGTAGTCAGACACTGGATAGTCACTGTACAGTAGTCAGACACTGGATAGTCACTGTACAGTAGTCAGACACTGGATAGTCAGTCACTGTACAGTAATCAGACACTGGATAGTCAGTCACTGTACAGTAGTCAGACACTGGATAGTCACTGTACAGTAGTCAGACACTGGATAGTCACTGTACAGTAGTCAGACACTGGATAGTTAGTCAATGTACAGTAGTCAGACACTGGATAGTCACTATACAGTAGTCAGACACTGGATAGTCAGTCATTGTACAGTAGTCAGACACTGGATAGTCACTGTACAGTAGTCAGACACTGGATAGTTAGTCAATGTACAGTAGTCAGACACTGGATAGTCACTGTACAGTAGTCAGACACTGGATAGACACTGTCCAGTAGTCAGACACTGGATAGTCAGTCACTGTACAGTAGTCAGACACTGGATAGTCACTGTACAGTAGTCAGAAACTGGATAGTCACTGTACAGTAGTCAGACACTGGATAATCACTGTACAGTAGTCAGACACTGGATAGTCACTGTACAGTATTCAGCCGTCACACAGTTGTCAGTCGCTGGCCACACTGACTCACCAAAGGCTAGTAGGCCGGTACACAATCAGCAGTGTGAACAAAGCTGTAGGGAATCCTTCTGTCATACAGGCCCCGAGCTCTGCATATTGCACATCTAGACAGCTGATGAGTTGTTACAGTGTATCAGATCAGACAATGCTCCAGTAGCTAAACCTCTCCTTTCCTGACACACTGTAACAAGCCCATCAGCTGCGTGACTACAACTAGGTCAGGGGAGGACCCCAGCAATGAGGTCTCACTTACATGGGCCTGCCATACTTACATGGGCCTGCAGCAGTTCTGTCACATGATGGAGGCTCCACTTCCTTAAAGCCCTGACACATAACATAGGGCCCCACAGTCATAGATATAGAGCGCTCCAAATGGAGATAAATCCTTCTGGAGCTGCCGGGGTTAAATCTGGCCCCCAACACACAATGGGGTGAGGAGGGACCCTTGTGGCGCTGAAAAGACCGTCCTGGTTACCATGGCAATGAATGGCAGCGATGAGGCGGCAGGCTAATGAGGGCGAGAGGAACGCCAGGAATTCTGGGAACGGACCCCATTATCCTCACATTCCAGGGGCCACACAGGGTTAAAACTCATCGTCACTGCAGGGCCCAAATACTAAAAAATGTATCAAGACAGCAGAGCCCCCCAGATCTATAGAGCCCCCAACATCTACACAGGACCCCCCATATCTATAGAGCCCCCAACACCTACACAGTGTCCCCCATATCTATAGGGCCCCCAACATCTACACAGTGTCCCCCATATCTATAGAGCCCCCAACATCTTCACAGAGCCCCCCATATCTATAGAGCCCCCAACATCTACACAGAGCCCCCCATATCTATAGAGCCTCCAACATCTACACAGTGTCCCCCATATCTATAGAGCCCCCAACATCTACACAGTGTTCCCCATATCTATAGAGCCCCAACACCTACACAGGACCCCCCATATCTATAGAGCCCCCAACATCTACACAGTGTCCCCCATATCTATAGAGCCCCCAACATCTACACAGTGTCCCCCATATCTATAGAGCCCCCAACATCTACACAGTGCCCCCCATATCAATAGAGCCCCCAACATCTACACATTGTCCCCCATATCTAGAGCCCCCAACATCCACACAGTGTCCCCCATATTTATAGAGCACCCAACACCTAAACAGGGCCCCCCATATCTATAGAGTCCCCAACTCCTACACAGTGTCCCCCATATCTATAGAGCCCCCAACATCTACACAGTGCCCCCATATCTATAGAGCCCCCAACATCTACACAGTGTCCCCCATATCTATAGAGCCCCCAACATCTACAGTGCCCCCCATATCTATAGAGCCCCCAACATCTACACAGAGCCCCCCATATCTATAGAGCCTCCAACATCTACACAGTGTCCCCCATATCTATAGAGCCTCCAACATCTACACAGTGTCCCCCATATCTATAGAGCCCCCAACAGCTACACAGTGCCCCCCATATCTATAGAGCCCCCAACATCTACACAGTGTCCCCCATATCTATAGAGCCCCCAACATCTACAGTGCCCCCCATATCTATAGAGCCCCCAACATCTACACAGAGCCCCCCATATCTATAGAGCCTCCAACATCTACACAGTGTCCCCCATATCTATAGAGCCTCCAACATCTACACAGTGTTCCCCATATCTATAGAGCCCCAACACCTACACAGGACCCCCCATATCTATAGAGCCCCCAACATCTACACAGTGCCCCCCATATCTATAGAGCCCCCAACATCTACACAGTGTCCCCCATATCTATAGAGCCCCCAACATCTACACAGTGCCCCCCATATCAATAGAGCCCCCAACATCTACACAGTGCCCCCCATATCTAGAGCCCCCAACATCCACACAGTGTCCCCCATATCTATAGAGCACCCAACACCTAAACAGGGCCCCCCATATCTATAGAGCCCCCAACATCTACACAGAGCCCCCCATATCTATAGAGCCCCCAACATCTACACAGTGTCCCCCATATCTATAGAGCCCCCAACATCTACAGTGCCCCCCATATCTATAGAGCCCCCATCTACACAGAGCCCCCCATATCTATAGAGCCTCCAACATCTACACAGTGTCCCCCATATCTATAGAGCCCCCAACATCTACACAGTGTTCCCCATATCTATAGAGCCCCAACACCTACACAGGACCCCCCATATCTATAGAGCCCCCAACATCTACACAGTGCCCCCCATATCTATAGAGCCCCCAACATCTACACAGTGTCCCCCATATCAATAGAGCCCCCAACATCTACACAGTGCCCCCATATCAATAGAGCCCCCAACATCTACACAGTGCCCCCCATATCTAGAGCCCCCAACATCCACACAGTGTCCCCTATATCTATAGAGCACCCAACACCTAAACAGTGCCCCCATATCTATAGAGCCCCCAACATCTACACAGAGCCCCCCATATCTATAGAGCCTCCAACATCTACACAGTGTCGCCCATATCTATAGAGCCTCCAACATCTACACAGTGTCCCCCATATCTATAGAGCCCCCAACATCTACACAGTGCCCCCCATATCTAGAGCCCCCAACATCCACACAGTGTCCCCCATATCTATAGAGCACCCAACACCTAAACAGGGCCCCCCATATCTATAGAGCCCCCAACTCCTACACAGTGTCCCCCATATCTATAGAGCCCCCAAAATCTACAGTGCCCCCCATATCTATAGAGCCCCCAACATCTACACAGTGTCCCCCATATCTATAGAGCCCCCACATCTACACAGTGTCCCCCATATCTATAGAGCCCCCAACATCTACAGTGCCCCCCATATCTATAGAGCCCCCAATATCCACACAGTGTCCCCCATATCTATAGAGCCCCCAACATCTACACAGTGTCCCCCATATCTATAGAGCCCCCAACATCTACACAGTGCCCCCCATATCTAGAGCCCCCAACATCTACACAGTGTCCCCCATATCTATAGAGCCCCCAACATCTACACAGTGTCCCCCATATCTATAGAGCCCCCAACACCTACACAGGACCCCCCATATCTAGAGCCCCCAACATCTACACAGTGCCCCCCATATCTATAGAGCCCCCAACATCTACACAGTGTCCCCCATATCTATAGAGCCCCCAACATCTACACAGTGTCCCCCATATCAATAGAGCCCCCAACATCTACACAGTGCCCCCATATCAATAGAGCCCCCAACATCTACACAGTGCCCCCCATATCTAGAGCCCCAACACCTACACAGGACTCCCCATATCTATAGAGCACCCAACACCTAAACAGTGCCCCCATATCTATAGAGCCCCCAACATCTACACAGAGCCCCCCATATCTATAGAACCTCCAACATCTACACAGTGCCCCCCATATCAATAGAGCCCCCAACATCTACACAGTGCCCCCCATATCTAGAGCCCCCAACATCCACACAGTGTCCCCCATATCTATAGAGCACCCAACACCTAAACAGGGCCCCCCATATCTATAGAGCCCCCAACTCCTACACAGTGTCCCCCATATCTATAGAGCCCCCAAAATCTACACAGTGTCCCCCATATCTATAGAGCCCCCACATCTACACAGTGTCCCCCATATCTATAGAGCCCCCAACATCTACAGTGCCCCCCATATCTATAGAGCCCCCAATATCCACACAGTGTCCCCCATATCTATAGAGCCCCCAACATCTACACAGTGTCCCCCATATCTATAGAGCCCCCAACATCTACACAGTGCCCCCCATATCTAGAGCCCCCAACATCTACACAGTGTCCCCCATATCTATAGAGCACCCAACATCTACACAGTGTCCCCCATATCTATAGAGCCCCCAACATCTACACAGTGTCCCCCATATCTATAGAGCCCCCAACATCTACACAGAGCCCCCCATATCTATAGAGCCTCCAACATCTACACAGTGTCGCCCATATCTATAGAGCCCCCAACATCTACACAGTGTCCCCCATATCTATAGAGCCCCCAACATCTACACAGTGCCCCCCATATCTAGAGCCCCCAACATCTACACAGTGCTCCCCATATCTAGAGCCCCCAACATCCACACAGTGTTCCCCATATCTATAGAGCACCCAACACCTAAACAGGGCCCCCCATATCTATAGAGCCCCCAACATCTACACAGAGCCCCCCATATCTATAGATCCCCCAATATCCACAGTGTCCCCCATATCTATAGAGCCCCAACATCTACACAGTGTCCCCCATATCTATAGAGCCCCCAACATCTACACAGAGCCCCCCATATCTATAGAGCCCCCAACATCTACAGTGGCCCCCATATCTATAGAGCCCCCAATATCCACACAGTGTCCCCCATATCTATAGAGCCCCCAACATCTACACAGTGCCCCCCATATCTAGAGCCCCCAACATCTACACAGTGCCCCCCATATCTAGAGCCCCCAACATCTACACAGTGCCCCCCATATCTAGAGCCCCCAACATCTACACAGTGTCCCCCATATCTATAGAGACCCCAACACCTACACAGGACCCCCCATATCTATAGAGCCCCCAACATCTACACAGTGTCCCCCATATCTATAGAGCCCCCAACATCTACACAGTGTCCCCCATATCTATAGAGCCCCCAACATCTACACAGTGCCCCCCATATCTATAGAGCCCCCAACACCTACACAGGACCCCCCATATCTAGAGCCCCCAACATCTACACAGTGCCCCCCATATCTATAGAGCCCCCAACATCTACACAGTGTCCCCCATATCTATAGAGCCCCCAACATCTACACAGTGTCCCCCATATCAATAGAGCCCCCAACATCTACACAGTGCCCCCATATCAATAGAGCCCCCAACATCTACACAGTGCCCCCCATATCTAGAGCCCCAACACCTACACAGGACTCCCCATATCTATAGAGCACCCAACACCTAAACAGTGCCCCCATATCTATAGAGCCCCCAACATCTACACAGAGCCCCCCATATCTATAGAACCTCCAACATCTACACAGTGCCCCCCATATCAATAGAGCCCCCAACATCTACACAGTGCCCCCCATATCTAGAGCCCCCAACATCCACACAGTGTCCCCCATATCTATAGAGCACCCAACACCTAAACAGGGCCCCCCATATCTATAGAGCCCCCAACTCCTACACAGTGTCCCCCATATCTATAGAGCCCCCAAAATCTACACAGTGTCCCCCATATCTATAGAGCCCCCACATCTACACAGTGTCCCCCATATCTATAGAGCCCCCAACATCTACAGTGCCCCCCATATCTATAGAGCCCCCAATATCCACACAGTGTCCCCCATATCTATAGAGCCCCCAACATCTACACAGTGTCCCCCATATCTATAGAGCCCCCAACATCTACACAGTGCCCCCCATATCTAGAGCCCCCAACATCTACACAGTGTCCCCCATATCTATAGAGCACCCAACATCTACACAGTGTCCCCCATATCTATAGAGCCCCCAACATCTACACAGTGTCCCCCATATCTATAGAGCCCCCAACATCTACACAGAGCCCCCCATATCTATAGAGCCTCCAACATCTACACAGTGTCGCCCATATCTATAGAGCCCCCAACATCTACACAGTGTCCCCCATATCTATAGAGCCCCCAACATCTACACAGTGCCCCCCATATCTAGAGCCCCCAACATCTACACAGTGCTCCCCATATCTAGAGCCCCCAACATCCACACAGTGTTCCCCATATCTATAGAGCACCCAACACCTAAACAGGGCCCCCCATATCTATAGAGCCCCCAACATCTACACAGAGCCCCCCATATCTATAGATCCCCCAATATCCACAGTGTCCCCCATATCTATAGAGCCCCAACATCTACACAGTGTCCCCCATATCTATAGAGCCCCCAACATCTACACAGAGCCCCCCATATCTATAGAGCCCCCAACATCTACAGTGGCCCCCATATCTATAGAGCCCCCAATATCCACACAGTGTCCCCCATATCTATAGAGCCCCCAACATCTACACAGTGCCCCCCATATCTAGAGCCCCCAACATCTACACAGTGCCCCCCATATCTAGAGCCCCCAACATCTACACAGTGCCCCCCATATCTAGAGCCCCCAACATCTACACAGTGTCCCCCATATCTATAGAGACCCCAACACCTACACAGGACCCCCCATATCTATAGAGCCCCCAACATCTACACAGTGTCCCCCATATCTATAGAGCCCCCAACATCTACACAGTGTCCCCCATATCTATAGAGCCCCCAACACCTACACAGGACTCCCCATATCTATAGAGCCCCCAACATCTACACAGTGTCCTCCACTCACAGAATTCTCTGCTGCTCTCCTAGTTCATGAAGAGAATGCTAGTACTGCAGTGAATACTGACACTGCCCAGAGCAGTATAGCGGGAAGGGGCTGCAGTGAGATGATGTTGATTAACCCTTCAGTGCCTGTGTTACCTGCATGTTCTGTGTCACACCACATGATGCTCAGTGTCAGTTGCAGCAGGTATACAGAGTCACACCCCCACCTACATTATAGGAAGGGGGGAGGGACAGCAGAAGTTTCCCTGGACAGGAGATCACAGCAGAACATGAAGTAGCTGAGCTGTTAGTGTTGTGGGAGGAGGAAAACCCGCAACTTCCCCTCTAAACCTATGACACTACCGTAGGAACGCTGACACAGCAGAGCTCACTGTGTATTATACTGTGTAGTATGGAGGTATTATACAGGAATAGCAGAGCTGTGTATTCTAGGGTGTAGTGTGGAGGTATTATACTGGAATAGCAGAGCTGTGTATTATAGGGTGTAGTATGGAGGTATTATACAGGAATAGCAGAGCTGTATATTATAGGGTGTAGTGCGGAGGTATTATACAGGAATAGCAGAGCTGTGTATTATAGGGTGTAGTGCGGAGGTATTATACTGGAATAGCAGAGCTGTGTATTATAGGGTGTAGTATGGAGGTATTATACAGGAATAGCAGAGCTGTGTATTATAGGGTGTAGTGCGGAGGTATTATACAGGAATAGCAGGGCTATGTATTATAGGGTGTAGTGCGGAGGTATTATACCAGAATAGCAGAGCTGTATATTATAGGGTGTAGTGCGGAGATATTATACCGGAATAGCAGAGCTGTATATTATAGGGTGTAGTGTGGAGGTATTATACAGGAATAGCAGAGCTGTGTATTATAGGGTGTAGTGCGGAGGTATTATACAGGAATAGCAGAGCTATGTATTATAGGGTGTAGTGCGGAGGTATTATACCAGAATAGTAGAGCTGTATATTATAGGGTGTAGTGCGGAGATATTATACAGGAATAGCAGAGCTATGTATTATAGGGTGTAGTGCGGAGGTATTATACCGGAATAGCAGAGCTGTATATTATAGGGTGTAGTGTGGAGGTATTATACAGGAATAGCAGGGCTGTGTATTATAGGGTGTAGTGCGGAGGTATTATACAGGAATAGCAGAGCTGTATATTATAGGGTGTAGTGCGGAGGTATTATACAGGAATAGCAGAGCTGTGTATTATAGGGTGTAGTATGGAGGTATTATACAGGAATAGCAGAGCTGTATATTATAGGGTGTAGTGCGGAGGTATTATACCGGAATAGCAGAGCTGTATATTATAGGGTGTAGTGTGGAGGTATTATACCGGAATAGCAGAGCTGTATATTATAGGGTGTAGTGCGGAGGTATTATACAGGAATAGCTGAGCTGTATATTATAGGGTGTAGGATGGAGGTATTATACAGGAATAGCAGAGCTGTATATTATAGGGTGTAGTGCGGAGGTATTATACCGGAATAGCAGAGCTGTATATTATAGGGTGTAGTGTGGAGGTATTATACCGGAATAGCAGAGCTGTATATTATAGGGTGTAGTGTGGAGGTATTATACAGGAATAGCAGATTTGATTCTGAATGGGGGGCAGTAGGGGGCAGTATTCTCACCACTGACAGGTTTGGCGTCAGCTCAGAGGGTGAGCAGAGTGACCCCCGGATTATCTCCTGTCACACATATTAGGCGTCATAAACCGGGCACAGGTCACCCACATGTGTACTGAGCAAACAGGACGGGCCAGAGAGGAGGGAGCACTGCCAACCCCAGGGTACCCCAGTATAGGGAGCCCGGGAGGTCCAGGATACCCCAGTATAGGGAGCCCGGGAGGTCCAGTGTACCCCAGTATAGGGAGCCCGGGAGGTCCAGTGTACCCCAGTATAGGGAGCCCGGGAGGTCCAGTGTACCCCAGTATAGGGAGCCCGGGAGGTCCAGTGTACCCCAGTATAGGGAGCCCGGGAGGTCCAGTGTACCCCAGTATAGGGAGCCCGGGAGGTCCAGTGCACCCCAGTATAGGGAGCCCGGGAGGTCCAGGGTACCCCAGTATAGGGAGCCCGGGAGGTCCAGTGCACCCCAGTATAGGGAGCCCGGGAGGTCCAGTGTACCCCAGTATAGGGAGCCCGGGAGGTCCAGTGCACCCCAGTATAGGGAGCCCGGGAGGTCCAGTGTACCCCAGTATAGGGAGCCCGGGAGGTCCAGTGTATCCCAGTATAGGAAGCCCGGGAGGTCCAATGTACCCCAGTATAGGGAGCCCGGGAGGTCCAGTGTACCCCAGTATAGGAAGCCCGGGAGGTCCAGTGTACCCCAGTATAGGGAGCCCGGGAGGTCCAGGGTACCCCAATATGAGACCAGGAGGTACAGTGTATCCCTGTGGGAGACAGGAGGGTGACAATGGAGGCAGAGAGGTTAATGTCCGGTATGTGGGGGCTCTATGTATGGGGGTGTCCGGTATGTGGGGGCTCTATGTATGGAGGTGTCCGGTATGTGTGGGGCTCTATGTCTATGTATGGGAGTGTCCGGTATGTGGGGGGCTCTATGTCTATGTATGGAGGTGTCCGGTATGTGGGGGCTCTATGTATGGGGGTGTCCGGTATGTGGGGGGGCTCTATGTCTATGTATGGGGATGTCCGGTATGTGGGGGGCGCTATGTATGGGGGGTGTCCGGTATGTGGGGGGCTCTATGTATGGGGGTGTCCGGTATGTGGGGGCTCTATGTATGGGGGTGTCCGGTATGTGGGGGGCTCTATGTATGGGGGTGTCCGGTATGTGGGGGGCTCTATGTATGGGGATGTCCGGTATGTGGAGGGCTCTATGTATGGGGGTGTTCAGTATGTGGGGGGCTCTATGTCTATGTATGGGGGTGTCCGGTATGTGGAGGGCTCTATGTCTATATATGGGGGTGTCCAGTATGTGGAGGGCTCTATGTATGGGGGTGTCCGGTATGTGGGGGCTCTATGTCTATATATGGGGGTGTCCAGTATGTCGGGGGCTCTATGTATGGGGGTGTCCGGTATGTGGGGGGCTCTATGTATGGGGGTGTCCAGTATGTCGGGGGCTCTATGTATGGGGGTGTCCGGTATGTGGGGGGCTCTCTATGTATGGAGGTGTCCGGTATGTGGGGGGCTCTATGTATGGAGGTGTCCGGTATGTGGGGGCACTATGTATGGGGGTGTCCGGTATGTGGGGGGCTCTATGTCTATATATGGGGGTGTCCAGTATGTGGGGGGCTCTATGTATGGGGGTGTCCGGTATGTGGGGGGCTCTATGTCTATATATGGGGGTGTCCAGTATGTGGGGGCTCTATGTATGGGGGTGTCCGGTATGTGGGGGCTCTATGTCTATATATGGGGGTGTCCGGTATGTGGGGGGGCTCTATGTATGGGGGTGTCCGGTATGTGGGGGGCTCTATGTATGGGGGTGTCCGGTATGTGGGGGCTCTATGTCTATGTATGGGGGTGTCCGGTATGTGGGGGCCTCTATGTCTATGTATGGGAATGTCCGGTATGTGGGGGGCTCTATGTATGGGGGTGTCCGGTATGTGGGGGGCTCTATGTCTATGTATGGAGGTGTCCGGTATGTGGGGGCTCTATGTATGGGGGTGTCCGGTATGTGGGGGCCTCTATGTGTATGTATGGGGGTGTCCGGTATGTGGGGGGCTCTATGTATGGGAATGTCCGGTATGTGGGGGGGCTCTATGTCTATGTATGGGGGTGTCCGGTATGTGGGGGGCTCTATGTATGGGGGTGTCCGGTATGTGGGGGGGCTCTATGTATGGGGGTGTCCGGTATGTGGGGGGGCTCTATGTATGGGGGTGTCCGGTATGTGGGGGCTCTATGTATGGGGGTGTCCGGTATGTGGGGGGCTCTATGTATGGGGGTGTCCGGTATGTGGGGGCTCTATGTATGGGGGTGTCCGGTATATGGGGGGCTCTATGTATGGGGGTGTCCGGTATGTGGGGGACTCTATGTATGTGGGCTATACAGAAGTGTCTTATATACACTATGTCCCCCATCATGGAGGACCCCCACCACTACCAGACAGGACTGGAGTAGGGGGCACCACCTGCAGCCCCTGGCTCTGGATCACACTGGAGTCATGTGAGGGATTACCCCTAAGGTCAGTGGACACGCTGAGAGTCACACTCCTGTAATTAGCCCTCCCCCCCACCCAATTAGGGGGAGATTACAGACCCCACAGTGTAATGTGACCACATATAATAGCTGCGCCCGCCAGTGCTGAAGGGGTTAAACTGTGGCTCTTCTGCTTGTGGGTGGGGGGGGGTATTACTGAGCCAGGACTGGGGCGGCCCCAGATGTGAGGACCCAATGGTGGGCCGGGCGGTGGAGGACACTGGTGGGTCTGTGTATAGAGCAGCGGGAGGGGGGATGAAAGGAGGACAGACCGGAGGAGCGAGACCCCAAATAACAGGAGGCCGGGGCAGGGGGATATAGTGAGGTACGAGGCACGCTACACGTCCAGTATATTACACCACCCATGATAGAATCCTCCTACCCCTCTGTATATTACACCCCATCATATAATCCTCCTACCCTCTGTATATTACACCCCATCATATAATCCTCCTACCCTCTGTATATTACACCATCATATAATCCTCCTACCCTCTGTATATTACACCCCATCATATAATCTTCCTACCCTCTGTATATTACACCATCATATAATCCTCCTACCCTCTGTATATTACACCACCCTCATATAATCCTCCTACCCCTCTGTATATTACACCCCATCATATAATCCTCCTACCCTCTGTATATTACACCATCATATAATCCTCCTACCCTCTGTATATTACACCCCATCATATAATCCTCCTACCCTCTGTATATTACACCATCATATAATCCTCCTACCCTCTGTATATTACACCCCATCATATAATCTTCCTACCCTCTGTATATTACACCATCATATAATCTTCCTACCCTCTGTATATTACACCATCATATAATCCTCCTACCCTCTGTATATTACACCACCCTCATATAATCCTCCTACCCCTCTGTATATTACACCCCATCATATAATCCTCCTACCCTCTGTATATTACACCATCATATAATCCTCCTACCCTCTGTATATTACACCATCATATAATCCTCCTACCCTTTGTATATTACACCATCATATAATCCTCCTACCCCTCTGTATATTACACCCCATCATATAATCCTCCTACCCCTCCGTATATTACACCATCATATAATCCTCCTACCCCTCTGTATATTACACCCCATCATATAATTCTCCTACCCTCTGTATATTACACCATCATATAATCCTCCTACCCTCTGTATATTACACCATCATATAATCCTCCTACCCTCTGTATATTACACCACCCTCATATAATCCTCCTACCCCTCTGTATATTACACCCCATCATATAATCCTCCTACCCTCTGTATATTACACCCCATCATATAATCCTCCTACCCTCTGTATATTACACCATCATATAATCCTCCTACCCTCTGTATATTACACCCCATCATATAATCTTCCTACCCTCTGTATATTACACCATCATATAATCTTCCTACCCTCTGTATATTACACCATCATATAATCCTCCTACCCTCTGTATATTACACCACCCTCATATAATCCTCCTACCCCTCTGTATATTACACCCCATCATATAATCCTCCTACCCTCTGTATATTACACCATCATATAATCCTCCTACCCTCTGTATATTACACCATCATATAATCCTCCTACCCTTTGTATATTACACCATCATATAATCCTCCTACCCCTCTGTATATTACACCCCATCATATAATCCTCCTACCCCTCTGTATATTACACCATCATATAATCCTCCTACCCCTCTGTATATTACACCCCATCATATAATTCTCCTACCCTCTGTATATTACACCATCATATAATCCTCCTACCCTCTGTATATTACACCATCATATAATCCTCCTACCCTCTGTATATTACACCACCCTCATATAATCCTCCTACCCCTCTGTATATTACACCCCATCATATAATCCTCCTACCCTCTGTATATTACACCCCATCATATAATCCTCCTACCCTCTGTATATTACACCATCATATAATCCTCCTACCCTCTGTATATTACACCCCATCATATAATCCTCCTACCCCTCTGTATATTACACACTATCATATAATCCTCCTACCCTCTGTATATTACACCATCATATAATCCTCGTACCCTCTGTATATTACACCCCATCATATAATCCTCCTACCCCTCTGTATATTACACACTATCATATAATCCTCCTACCCTCTGTATATTACACCACCCTCATATAATCCTCCTACCTTCTGTATATTACACCCCATCATATAATCCTCCTACCCCTCTGTATATTACACCACCCATCATATAATCCTCCTACCCTCGGTATATTACACCCCATCATATAATCCTCCTACCCCTCTGTATATTACACCACCCATTATATAATCCTCCTACCCTCTGTATATTACACCACCCATCATATAATCCTCCTACCCTCTGCATATTACACCACCCTCATATAATCCTCCTACCCTCTGTATATTACACCCCATCATATAATCCTCCTACCCTCTGTATATTACACCCCATCATATAATCCTCCTACCCTCTGTATATTACATCACCCATCATATAATCCTCCTACCCTCTGCATATTACACCATGCTCATATAATCCTCCTACCCTCTGTATATTACACCCCATCATATAATCCTCCTACCCTCTGTATATTACACCCCATCATATAATCCTCCTACCCCTCTGTATATTACACCACCCTCATATAATCCTCCTACCCTCTGTATATTACACCATCATATAATCCTCCTACCCCTCTGTATATTACACCCCATCATATAATCCTCCTACCCTCTGTATATTACACCCCATCATATAATCCTCCTACCTTCTGTATATTACACCACCCATCATATAATCCTCCTACCCTCTGTATATTACACCCCATCATATAATCCTCCTACCTTCTGTATATTACACCACCCATCATATAATCCTCCTACCCCTCTGTATATTACACCACCCTCATATAATCCTCCTACCCTCTGTATATTACACCATCATATAATCCTCCTACCCCTCTGTATATTACACCCCATCATATAATCCTCCTACCCTCTGTATATTACACCCCATCATATAATCCTCCTACCCTCTGTATATTACACCACCCTCATATAATCCTCCTACCCTCTGTATATTACACCATCATATAATCCTCCTACCCTCTGTATATTACACCATCATATAATCCTCCTACCTTCTGTATATTACACCCCATCATATAATCCTCCTACCCTCTGTATATTACACCCCATCATATAATCCTCCTACCCTCTGTATATTACACCACCCTCATATAATCCTCCTACCCTCTGTATATTACACCCTATCATATAATCCTCCTACCCTCTGTATATTACACCACCCTCATATAATCCTCCTACCCTCTGTATATTACACCCTATCATATAATCCTCCTACCCTCTGTATATTACACCCTATCATATAATCCTCCTACCCTCTGTATATTACACCACCCTCATATAATCCTCCTACCCTCTGTATATTACACCCCATCATATAATCCTCCTACCCCTCTGTATATTACACCCTATCATATAATCCTCCTACCCTCTGTATATTACACCACCCTCATATAATCCTCCTACCCCTCTGTATATTAGTCTACACATCATATAATTCTCCTAGCCAGTAGTGAGGTACGAGGTAAAGTACATGTCCAGTAGTGACGTACAAAGTACAGTACATGTCCAGCGGTCAGTAGTGAGGTACGAGGCACAGTACACATCCAGTAGTGAGGTACGAGGCACAGTACACATCCAGTAGTGAGGTACGAGGCACAGTACATGTCCAGTAGTGAGGTACGAGGCACAGTACACATCCAGTAGTGAGGTACGAGGCACAGTACATGTCCAGTAGTGAGGTACGAGGCACAGTACACATCCAGTAGTGAGGTACGAGGCACAGTACATGTCCAGTAGTGAGGTACGAGGCACAGTACACGTCCACTAGTGAGGTATGAGGCACAGTACACATCCAGTAGTGAGGTACGAGGGACAGTACATGTCCAGTAGTGAGGTACGAGGGACAATATACGTCCAGTGGTCAGTTGTGAGGTACGAGGGACAGTACAAGTCCACTAGTGAGGTACGAGAGACAGTACAAGTCCACTAGTGAGGTACGAGGCACAGTACATGTCCACTAGTGAGGTACGAGGCACAGTACATGTCCACTAGTGAGGTACGAGGGACAGTATACGTCCACTAGTGAGGTACGAGGCACAGTATACGTCCACTAGTGAGGTACGAGGCACAGTACACGTCCACTAGTGAGGTACGAGGGACAGTACACGTCCACTAGTGAGGTACGAGGCACAGTACACGTCCACTAGTGAGGTACGAGGGACAGTACAAGTCCACTAGTGAGGTACGAGAGACAGTACAAGTCCACTAGTGAGGTACGAGGGACAGTACACGTCCACTAGTGAGGTACGAGGCACAGTACACGTCCAGTAGTGAGGTGCGAGGGACAGTACATGTCCACTAGTGAGGTACGAGGCACAGTACATGTCCACTAGTGAGGTACGAGGGACAGTATACGTCCACTAGTGAGGTACGAGGCACAGTATACGTCCACTAGTGAGGTACGAGGCACAGTACATGTCCACTAGTGAGGTACGAGGGACAGTACATGTCCACTAATGAGGTACGAGGGACATTACACGTCCACTAGTGAGGTACGAGGGACAGTACACGTCCACTAGTGAGGTACGAGGGACAGTATACGTCCACTAGTGAGGTACGAGGCACAGTATACGTCCACTAGTGAGGTACGAGGCACAGTACACGTCCACTAGTGAGGTACGAGAGACAGTACACGTCCACTAGTGAGGTACGAGGCACAGTACATGTCCACTAGTGAGGTACGAGGCACAGTACACGTCCAGTAGTGAGGTACGAGGCACAGTACATGTCCAGTAGTGAGGTACGAGGCACAGTACACGTCCACTAGTGAGGTACGAGGCACAGTACATGTCCAGTAGTGAGGTACGAGGCACAGTACACGTCCAGTAGTGAGGTACGAGAGACAGTACATGTCCAGTAGTGAGGTATGAGGCACAGTATACGTCCACTAGTGAGGTACGAGGGACAGTACACGTCCACTAGTGAGGTACGAGGCACAGTACACGTCCAGTAGTGAGGTGCGAGGGACAGTACATGTCCAGTAGTGAGGTACGAGGGACAGTACATGTCCAGTAGTGAGGTACGAGGGACAGTACACGTCCACTAGTGAGGTACGAGGCACAGTATACGTCCACTAGTGAGTTACGAGAGACAGTACATGTCCACTAGTGAGGTACGAGGCACAGTATACGTCCACTAGTGAGGTACGAGAGACAGTACATGTCCACTAGTGAGGTACGAGGCACAGTACATGTCCACTAGTGAGGTATGAGGCACAGTATACGTCCACTAGTGAGGTACGAGAGACAGTACACGTCCACTAGTGAGGTACGAGAGACAGTACATGTCCAATAGTGAGGTATGAGGCACAGTATACGTCCACTAGTGAGGTACGAGGGACAGTACATGTCCAGTAGTGAGGTACGAGAGACAGTACATGTCCACTAGTGAGGTACGAGGCACAGTATACGTCCACTAGTGAGGTACGAGAGACAGTACATGTCCACTAGTGAGGTATGAGGCACAGTATACGTCCACTAGTGAGGTACGAGGGACAGTACATGTCCAGTAGTGAGGTACGAGGCACAGTACACGTCCACTAGTGAGGTACGAGGCACAGTACACGTCCACTAGTGAGGTACGAGGGACAGTACATGTCCAGTAGTGAGGTACGAGGCACAGTACACGTCCACTAGTGAGGTACGAGGGACAGTACATGTCCAGTAGTGAGGTACGAGGCACAGTACACGTCCACTAGTGAGGTACGAGGCACAGTACACATCCACGCCAGTAGTGAGGTACGAGGCACGGACTACGGACTACTGACTACTACCACCCCCATGGTCTCACCTGCTGCAGCTCCTTCTCCAGCTCCACGGCTCTGGTGACGATGGGGCCCCGCACGGCGTACTCCACCTTCTTGATGGCGGGGTTCATGCTCTCCAGGGTTAGGATCCGCTCCGGCGTTCCATTCTCCGACATCCTGAGCCCTCGGTTCCGGTTCTGCTCTGCCAGCTGCGATCCTGAATGAGACCTGAAGGAAGACAGAAGAGGAGAACTAAGTGCTGCGGAGCTGGAAGCCCAGGAGCGAGCCCCCGAGGACACCCCAAGACGCAGCAGACTCATGACAACCAGAGGGGACCAGATCCAGCAGTGAGTTGTCAGCAGAAGAGTCAGCGATGACACGAGTGCAGGAATCTGAGAGAGAGGAGTGAGGAAGATGCGGAAGAGGAGGAGGGGGAGGGGAGGGCTGAGGGTGCACTCACTACTACACGTGTGCACGGCTGCCACTGGAAGAACCGGTCCAGGAACCTGCCCCAGCTCCTCACCAGGATGATGCCAGCCTGAGAGTGAGCCTGCAGCGATGTCACCAGCCTCATATACAGGGGAAGGAGGGAGGTAAGGAGGGCTCACCCCACATCTGCCCCCTCCCTCCCCAGGACTGGGGCAAGTCCCTGCCTGATATCTCCAGTCACAGGAAGAGGAACTTTGTCCCACTGGGCAGAGCGAGAGAAGAACCTGCAGTGCCCGGGGAAGCCGCCCCTGAAAGAGGAGGCAACGGGCAGCCCTCAGCTCATAATACCCCACAACATGGAATAATGCCCTTATTTTTATATTATTATACCACCCTCATATAATCCTCCTACCCTCTGTATATTACACCATCATATAATCCTCCTACCCTCTGTATATTACACCCCATCATATAATCCTCCTACCCTCTGTATATTACACCCCATCATATAATCCTCCTACCCCTCTGTATATTACACCCCATCATATAATCCTCCTACCCTCTGTATATTCCTCTGTATATTACACCCCATCATATAATCCTCCTACCCTCTGTATATTACACCCTATCATATAATCCTCCTACCCTCTGTATATTCCTCTGTATATTACACCCCATCATATAATCCTCCTACCCCTCTGTATATTACACCCCATCATATAATCCTCCTACCCTCTGTATATTCCTCTGTATATTACACCCCATCATATAATCCTCCTACCCTCTGTATATTACACCATCATATAATCCTCCTACCCTCTGTATATTCCTCTGTATATTACACCCCATCATATAATCCTCCTACCCCTCTGTATATTACACCCTATCATATAATCCTCCTACCCCTCTGTATATTACACCCTATCATATAATCCTCCTACCCTCTGTATATTACACCCCATCATATAATCCTCCTACCCTCTGTATATTACACCATCATATAATCCTCCTACCCTCTGTATATTACACCCCATCATATAATCCTCCTACCCTCTGTATATTACACCCCATCATATAATCCTCCTACCCTCTGTATATTACACCCCATCATATAATCCTCCTACCCCTCTGTATATTACACCCTATCATATAATCCTCCTACCCTCTGTATATTACACCCCATCATATAATCCTCCTACCCTCTGTATATTACACCATCATATAATCCTCCTACCCTCTGTATATTACACCCCATCATATAATCCTCCTACCCTCTGTATATTACACCCCATCATATAATCCTCCTACCCTCTGTATATTCCTCTGTATATTACACCCCATCATATAATCCTCCTACCCTCTGTATATTACACCCTATCATATAATCCTCCTACTCCTCTGTATATTACACCCCATCATATAATCCTCCTACCCTCTGTATATTCCTCTGTATATTACACCCCATCATATAATCCTCCTACCCTCTGTATATTACACCCTATCATATAATCCTCCTACCCCTCTGTATATTACACCCCATCATATAATCCTCCTACCCTCTGTATATTACACCCCATCATATAATCCTCCTACCCTCTGTATATTACACCCCATCATATAATCCTCCTACCCTCTGTATATTACACCATCATATAATCCTCCTACCCTCTGTATATTACACCCTATCATATAATCCTCCTACCCTCTGTATATTACACCCCATCATATAATCCTCCTACCCACTGTATATTACACCACCCTATCATATAATCCTCCTACCCTCTGTATATTACACCACCCTCATATAATCCTCCAACCCTCTGTATATTACACCATCATATAATCCTCCTATCCCTCTGTATATTACACCATCATCAGATAATCCTTTTTAGGATAATGAATAACCCTGCAGATACAGTCTGGTGAATATGGTACCTCTGTCTGATTGGCACTTGCCCCATGCTGGTTCTGTCCAGTAGTCTGCTGACTGCCTCTTGCCCCATGCTGGTTCTGTCCAGTAGTCTGCTGACTGCCTCTTGCCCCATGCTGGTTCTGTCCAGTAGTCTGCTGACTGCCTCTTGCCCCATGCTGGTTCTGTCCAGTAGTCTGCTGACTGCCTCTTGCCTCATGCAGTTTCTGTCCAGTAGTCTGCTGACTGCCTCTTGCCCCATGCTGGTTCTGTCCAGTAGTCTGCTGACTGCCTCTTGCCTCAAGCTGGTTCTGTCCAGTAGTCTGCTGACTGCCTCTTGCCTCATGCAGTTTCTGTCCAGTAGTCTGCTGACTGCCTCTTGTCCCATGCTGGTTCTGTCCAGTAGTCTGCTGACTGCCTCTTGCCCCATGCTGGTTCTGTCCAGTAGTCTGCTGACTGCCTCTTGCCTCATGCAGTTTCTGTCCAGTAGTCTGCTGACTGCCTCTTGCCCCATGCTGGTTCTGTCCAGTAGTCTGCTGACTGCCTCTTGCCTCATGCTGGTTCTGTCCAGTAGTCTGCTGATTGCCTCTTGTCCCATGCTGGTTCTGTCCAGTAGTCTGCTGACTGCCTCTTGCCCCATGCTGGTTCTGTCCAGTAGTCTGCTGACTGCCTCTTGCCTCATGCAGTTTCTGTCCAGTAGTCTGCCTCTTGCCTCTTGCTGGTTCTGTCCAGTAGTCTGCTGAATGCCTCTTGCCTCATGCTGGTTCTGTCCAGTAGTCTGCTGACTGCCTCTTGCCCCATGCTGGTTCTGTCCAGTAGTCTTCTGATTGCCTCTTGTCCCATGCTGGTTCTGTCCAGTAGTCTGCTGACTGCCTCTTGCCTCATGCTGGTTCTGTCCAGTAGTCTGCTGACTGCCTCTTGCCTCATGCTGGTTCTGTCCAGTAGTCTGCTAACTGCCTCTTGCCTCATGCTGGTTCTGTCCAGTAGTCTGCTGACTGCCTCTTGCCCCATGCTGGTTCTGTCCAGTAGTCTGCTGACTGCCTCTTGCCCCATGCTGGTTCTGTCCAGTAGTCTGCTGACTGCTTCTTGCCCCATGCTGGTTTTGTCCAGTAGTCTGCTGACTGCCTCTTGCCCCATGCTGGTTCTGTCCAGTAGTCTGCTGACTGCCTCTTGCCCCATGCTGGTTCTGTCCAGTAGTCTGCTGACTGCCTCTTGCCTCATGCAGTTTCTGTCCAGTAGTCTGCTGACTGCCTCTTGCCTCATGCTGGTTCTGTCCAGTAGTCTGCTGACTGCCTCTTGCCCCATGCTGGTTCTGTCCAGTAGTCTGCTGACTGCCTCTTGCCTCATGCTGGTTCTGTCCAGTAGTCTGCTGACTGCCTCTTGTCCCATGCTGGTTCTGTCCAGTAGTCTGCTGACTGCCTCTTGCCCCATGCTGGTTCTGTCCAGTAGTCTGCTGACTGCCTCTTGCCTCATGCAGTTTCTGTCCAGTAGTCTGCTGACTGCCTCTTGCCCCATGCTGGTTCTGTCCAGTAGTCTGCTGACTGCCTCTTGCCTCATGCTGGTTCTGTCCAGTAGTCTGCTGATTGCCTCTTGTCCCATGCTGGTTCTGTCCAGTAGTCTGCTGACTGCCTCTTGCCCCATGCTGGTTCTGTCCAGTAGTCTGCTGACTGCCTCTTGCCTCATGCAGTTTCTGTCCAGTAGTCTGCTGATTGCCTCTTGCCTCATGCTGGTTCTGTCCAGTAGTCTGCTGACTGCCTCTTGCCCCATGCTGGTTCTGTCCAGTAGTCTGCTGACTGCCTCTTGCCCCATGCTGGTTCTGTCCAGTAGTCTGCTGACTGCCTCTTGCCCAATGCTGGTTCTGTCCAGTCGTCTGCTGACTGCCTCTTGCCCCATGCTGGTTCTGTCCAGTAGTCTGCTGACTGCCTCTTGCCCCATTCTGGTTCTGTCCAGTAGTCTGCTGACTGCCTCTTGCCTCATGCTGGTTCTGTCCAGTAGTCTGCTGATTGCCTCTTGTCCCATGCTGGTTCTGTCCAGTAGTCTGCTGACTGCCTCTTGCCCCATGCTGGTTCTGTCCAGTAGTCTGCTGACTGCCTCTTGCCTCATGCAGTTTCTGTCCAGTAGTCTGCTGATTGCCTCTTGCCTCATGCTGGTTCTGTCCAGTAGTCTGCTGACTGCCTCTTGCCCCATGCTGGTTCTGTCCAGTAGTCTGCTGACTGCCTCTTGCCCCATGCTGGTTTTGTCCAGTAGTCTGCTGACTGCCTCTTGCCCCATGCTGGTTCTGTCCAGTAGTCTGCTGACTGCCTCTTGCCCCATGCTGGTTCTGTCCAGTAGTCTGCTGACTGCCTCTTGCCTCATGCAGTTTCTGTCCAGTAGTCTGCTGACTGCCTCTTGCCTCATGCTGGTTCTGTCCAGTAGTCTGCTGACTGCCTCTTGCCCCATGCTGGTTCTGTCCAGTAGTCTGCTGACTGCCTCTTGCCTCATGCTGGTTCTGTCCAGTAGTCTGCTGACTGCCTCTTGTCCCATGCTGGTTCTGTCCAGTAGTCTGCTGACTGCCTCTTGCCCCATGCTGGTTCTGTCCAGTAGTCTGCTGACTGCCTCTTGCCTCATGCAGTTTCTGTCCAGTAGTCTGCTGACTGCCTCTTGCCCCATGCTGGTTCTGTCCAGTAGTCTGCTGACTGCCTCTTGCCTCATGCTGGTTCTGTCCAGTAGTCTGCTGATTGCCTCTTGTCCCATGCTGGTTCTGTCCAGTAGTCTGCTGACTGCCTCTTGCCCCATGCTGGTTCTGTCCAGTAGTCTGCTGACTGCCTCTTGCCTCATGCAGTTTCTGTCCAGTAGTCTGCTGATTGCCTCTTGCCTCATGCTGGTTCTGTCCAGTAGTCTGCTGACTGCCTCTTGCCCCATGCTGGTTCTGTCCAGTAGTCTGCTGACTGCCTCTTGCCCCATGCTGGTTCTGTCCAGTAGTCTGCTGACTGCCTCTTGCCCCATGCTGGTTCTGTCCAGTCGTCTGCTGACTGCCTCTTGCCCCATGCTGGTTCTGTCCAGTAGTCTGCTGACTGCCTCTTGCCCCATGCTGGTTCTGTCCAGTAGTCTGCTGACTGCCTCTTGCCCCATGCTGGTTCTGTCCAGTAGTCTGCTGACTGCCTCTTGCCCCATGCTGGTTCTGTCCAGTAGTCTGCTGACTGCCTCTTGCCCCATGCTGGTTCTGTCCAGTAGTCTGCTGACTGCCTCTTGCCCCATGCTGGTTCTGTCCAGTAGTCTGCTGACTGCCTCTTGCCCCATGCTGGTTCTGTCCAGTAGTCTGCTGACTGCCTCTTGCCCCATGCTGGTTCTGTCCAGTAGTCTGCTGACTGCCTCTTGCCCCATGCTGGTTCTGTTCAGTAGTCTGCTGACTGCCTCTTGCCCCATGCTGGTTCTGTCCAGTAGTCTGCTGACTGCCTCTTGCACCATGCTGGTTCTGTCCAGTAGTCTGCTGACTGCCTCTTGCCCCATGCTGGTTCTGTCCAGTAGTCTGCTGACTGCCTCTTGCCCCATGCTGGTTCTGTCCAGTAGTCTGCTGACTGCCTCTTGCCCCATGCTGGTTCTGTCCAGTAGTCTGCTGACTGCATCTTGCCCCATGCTGGTTCTGTCCAGTAGTCTGCTGACTGCCTCTTGCCCCATGCTGGTTCTGTCCAGTAGTCTGCTGACTGCCTCTTGCCCCATGCTGGTTCTGTCCAGTAGTCTGCTGACTGCCTCTTGCCCCATGCTGGTTCTGTTCAGTAGTCTGCTGACTGCCTCTTGCCCCATGCTGGTTCTGTCCAGTAGTCTGCTGACTGCCTCTTGCCCCATGCTGGTTCTGTCCAGTAGTCTGCTGACTGCCTCTTGCCCCATGCTGGTTCTGTCCAGTAGTCTGCTGACAGACATCTTATCTCTGTGAGCCAGGGATCGGTGCTCTCACAGGAAGATGAATAGTGACCCCCCCCACCACAGCAGAGCTGCCCTACTCTAAATACCAAGTCTACCATATATAATAATAATAATAATGAAGGAAACTTATTACATGGTGGCCCAGGCTGGGGCAGCTGCTATATGCTACGTAGTACAGTGTGTATGGGGCACTGCTGTTGTAGGGGGTCGAGGGCTGGGGGCCAGCTCTGGCTCAGGGGTCCTGGGCGATGCCTCCTCAGAAATGAGCGGTCTGCTCGCCCCTTAGTCCCCCCCCTCACCTATTCCCTAACTGCACCTCGTCAGCTGTGTATCCAGATGTGCGCTCGCTTCATTCACAAACATCCAGTCGTGACGTCACTCCCCGGTACTGTCCGTGATACGCCGTCACCTCCCAGCGCCCATAAGACTCGGAACCTTGTCCATGTGATCAGGTGACCTCTCCGGATTGAAGCCCAAACCACAGCGACTGAGAAGGAGGCACCGAGAGAGTACAGGGTCCCCCGATCCCCCAGAGCGGACACCCAGCGCTGCCCCAGGGATGACCACAACACCATATACATCATGTCACCCCCGCCCACATAGAATCCATGTGTGGGCCCTTTAACAGTGATATGCAAAGTGCTGGTTCCCTACAGTCAGAGCAGGGGAGGGGGTAGGGAGCCTCAGGACAGCGCCCCCCGGGGCAGAGACTTCCCTATTACAACATCTTGGAAAATTGTGTCCCGGCGTGACCTGAAGATAATGAGTAGTTATATAATACACAGGCCACGCCCACCAGGTGGAGTGCGGAGCCTAATCCACTGCTCACACACATACGTATAGCGTTACCGCACTGCAATATTACATGAGCTGGTCAGTTCACTGTAATACTGACCCCATACTCCGGCCACATCCAGAATCATGCAGAATAGTGAGTGCAGCTCTGGAGGTGACTAGAGAATAAGACCTGATGTAACAGCAGTATGCACTGGTCACCTAACACGTGTGTGATATGTGCACTGGTCACCTGACACGTGTGTGATATGTGCACTGGTCACCTGACACGTGTGTGATATGTGCACTGGTCACCTGACACGTGTGTGTAATATGTGCACTGGTCACCTGACACATGTGTGTAATATGTGCACTGGTCACCTGACACGTGTGTGATATGTGCACTGGTCACCTGAGACGTGTGTGATATGTGCACTGGTCACCTGACACGTGTGTGATATGTGCACTGGTCACCTGACACATGTGTGATATGTGCACTGGTCACCTGACACGTGTGTGATATGTGCACTGGTCACCTGACACGTGTGTGATATGTGCACTGGTCACCTGACACGTGTGTGATATGTGCACTAGTCACCTGACACGTGTGTGTAATATGTGCACTGGTCACCTGACACGTGTGTGTAATATGTGCACTGGTCACCTGACACGTGTGTGATATGTGCACTGGTCACCTGAGACGTGTGTGATATGTGCACTGGTCACCTGACACGTGTGTGATATGTGCACTGGTCACCTGAGACGTGTGTGATATGTGCACTGGTCACCTGACACATGTGTGATATGTGCACTGGTCACCTGACACGTGTGTGATATGTGCACTGGTCACCTGATATGTGTGTAATATGTGCACTGGTCACCTGACACGTGTGTGATATGTGCACTGGTCACCTGATATGTGTGTAATATGTGCACTGGTCACCTGACACGTGTGTGATATGTGCACTGGTCACCTGATATGTGTGTAATATGTGCACTGGTCACCTGACACGTGTGTGATATGTGCACTGGTCACCTGAGACGTGTGTGATATGTGCACTGGTCACCTGAGACGTGTGTGATATGTGCACTGGTCACCTGACACATGTGTGATATGTGCACTGGTCACCTGATATGTGTGTGATATGTGCACTGGTCACCTGACACGTGTGAGATATGTGCACTGGTCACCTGACACGTGTGTGTGATATGTGCACTGGTCACCTGACACGTGTGTAATATGTGCACTGGTCACCTGACACGTGTGTGATATGTGCACTGGTCACCTGACACGTGTGTAATATGTGCACTGGTCACCTGACACGTGTGAGATATGTGCACTGGTCACCTGACACGTGTGTGTGATATGTGCACTGGTCACCTAACACGTGTGAGATATGTGCACTGGTCACCTGACACGTGTGTGATATGTGCACTGGTCACCTGATACGTGTGTGATATGTACACTGGTCACCTGACACGTGTGTGATATGTGCACTGGTCACCTGACACGTGTGTCATATGTGCACTGGTCACCTGATACGTGTGTGATATGTGCACTGGTCACCTGACACGTGTGTGATATGTGCACTGGTCACCTGACACGTGTGTGATATGTGCACTGGTCACCTGAGACGTGTGTGATATGTGCACTGGTCACCTGACACGTGTGCGATATGTGCACTGGTCACCTGACACGTGTGAGATATGTGCACTGGTCACCTGACACGTGTGTGTGATATGTGCACTGGTCACCTGACACGTGTGTAATATGTGCACTGGTCACCTGACACGTGTGTGATATGTGCACTGGTCACCTGACACGTGTGTGATATGTGCACTGGTCACCTGACACGTGTGTGTGATATGTGCACTGGTCACCTGACACGTGTGTGATATGTGCACTGGTCACCTGACACGTGTGAGATATGTGCACTGGTCACCTGACACGTGTGTGTGATATGTGCACTGGTCACCTGACACGTGTGTAATATGTGCACTGGTCACCTGACACGTGTGTGATATGTGCACTGGTCACCTGACACGTGTGTGATATGTGCACTGGTCACCTGACACGTGTGTGTGATATGTGCACTGGTCACCTGACACGTGTGTGATATGTGCACTGGTCACCTGACACGTGAGTGTTATGGACACATGTGTAATATGTGCACTGGTCACCTGACACGTATGTGATATGTGCACTGGTCACCTGACAGTGTGTGATATGTGCACTGGTCACCTGACACGTGAGTGTTATGGACACATGTGTGATATGTGCACTGGTCACCTGACACGTGTGTGATATGTGCACTGGTCACCTGACACTTGAGTGTTATGGACACGTGTGTAATATGTGCACTGGTCACCTGACACGTATGTGATATGTGCACTGGTCACCTGACACGTGTGTGATATGTGCACTGGTCACCTGACACGTGTGTGATATGTGCACTGGTCACCTGACACGTGAGTGTTATGGACACATGTGTAAAATGTGCACTGGTCAACTGACACGTGAGTGTTATGGACACGTGTGTAATATGTGCACTGGTCACCTGACACGTGTGTGATATGTGCACTGGTCACCTGATACGTGTGTGATATGTGCACTGGTCACCTGACACGTGTGTGATATGTGCACTGGTCACCTGACACGTTAGTGTTATGGACACGTGTGTAATATGTGCACTGGTCACCTGACACGTGTGTGATATGTGCACTGGTCACCTGACACGTGTGTGATATGTGCACTGGTCACCTGACACGTGTGTGATATGTGCACTGGTCACCTGACAGGTGTGACACATATTGTGCCAATAATAACCAACATAGCGCAGCCATACATGTAACGTGTAGCTCCAGGCCCCAGCCTACCATGGGGTGTTCTCATGTGGCCCCCTCATCCTTAAGGGCCCGTGTGACCGTTACCTCTGCGCCCCTCAGCCCTGCGGGCCCCCTGACCCCCACATGAGATACGGCGGCCATGGAGCTCACCTGCGGCCTCTCCACATGTCCAGGCTGTGTCTGCAGTGGGCGGAGCTCGTTATCTGTAATTAACACCTAATGACACTAATGAAGGAGCTGAAGCCAGGTGGCTGCAAATTACGGAGGCGGCAGTGGCGGCCATGACCAGCGCCACGGTGACAAATCCCTCTCCATCAGAACATGGCGCCCAAAAAATCACCGAGAGGCGAAAGTCACAAAATCCAGAGAATGTAATGAGAGTATGTTACTATAGAGAGGATAATCATCCAAGATGGCGGCCAAGACGACCGTGCGAATGGTGACAATTTAGAAAAGAGAGACATCAGCAGATCAGCGGCGCCACCTGCTGGCCAAACATCCAATAAATCCTGACCCTCATGATGGTCTCCACAACATTGTGGAGCATTTATCGTAAAAAGGAGCGAGACAAAGAGGCTTCAACTTGTCAACAGAATTCCCACAAATATGGTGCATATCTAGTATAAATATGGCGCACCTCTCCTTTATGTATGGGGCACCTCTCCTATATGTATGGGGCACCTCTCCTATATGTATGACGCACCTCTCCTATATGTATGGGGCACCTCTCCTTTATGTATGGGGCACCTCTCCTATATGTATGGGGCACCTCTCCTATATGTATGGGGCACCTCTCCTTTATGTATGGGGCACCTCTCCTATATGTATGGGGCACCTCTCCTATATGTATGGGGCACCTCTCCTTTATGTATGGGGCACCTCTCCTATATGTATGGGGCACCTCTCCTATATGTATGGGGCACCTCTCCTATGTATGGGGCACCTCTCCTATATGTATGGGGCACCTCTCCTATATGTATGGGGCACCTCTCCTATATGTATGGGGCACCTCTCCTATATGTATGGGGCACCTCTCCTATATGTATGGGGCACCTCTCCTTTATGTATGGGGCACCTCTCCTATATGTATGGGGCACCTCTCCTATATGTATGGGGCACCTCTTCTATGTATGGGGCACCTCTCCTATATGTATGGGGCACCTCTCCTATATGTATGGGGCACCTCTCCTATATGTATGGCGCACCTCTCCTATATGTATGGGGCACCTCTCTTATATGTATGGGGCACCTCTCCTATATGTATGGGGCACCTCTCCTTTATGTATGGGGCACCTCTCCTATGTATGGGGCACCTCTCCTATATGTATGGGGCACCTCTCCTATATGTATGGGGCACCTCTCCTTTATGTATGGGGCACCTCTCCTATATGTATGGGGCACCTCTCTTATGTATGGGGCACCTCTCCTATGTATGGGGCACCTCTCCTATATGTATGGGGCACCTCTCCTATATGTATGGGGCACCTCTCCTTTATGTATGGGGCACCTCTCCTATATGTATGGGGCACCTCTCCTATATGTATGGGGCACCTCTCCTACGTATGGGGCACCTCTCCTATATGTATGGGGCACCTCTCCTTTATGTATGGGGCACCTCTCCGATATGTATGGGGCACCTCTCCTATATGTATGGGGCACCTCTCCTTTATGTATGGGGCACCTCTCCTATATGTATGGGGCACCTCTCCTATATGTATGGGGCACCTCTCCTTTATGTATGGGGCACCTCTCCTATATGTATGGCGCACCTCTCCTATATGTATGGGGCACCTCTCCTATATGTATGGGGCACCTCTCCTATATGTATGGGGCACCTCTCCTATATGTATGGGGCACCTCTCCTTTATGTATGGGGCACCTCTCCTATATGTATGGGGCACCTCTCCTTTATGTATGGGGCACCTCTCCTATATGTATGGCGCACCTCTCCGATATGTATGGGGCACCTCTCCTATATGTATGGGGCACCTCTCCTATATGTATGGGGCACCTCTCCTATATGTATGGGGCACCTCTCCTTTATGTATGGGGCACCTCTCCTATATGTATGGGGCACCTCTCCTTTATGTATGGGGCACCTCTCCTATGTATGGGGCACCTCTCCTATATGTATGGGGCACCTCTCCTATATGTATGGGGCACCTCTCCTATATGTATGGGGCACCTCTCCTATATGTATGGGGCACCTCTCCTATATGTATGGGGCACCTCTCTTATATGTATGGGGCACCTCTCCTATATGTATGGGGCACCTCTCCTATATGTATGGGGCACCTCTCCTATATGTATGGGGCACATCTCCTATATGTATGGGGCACCTCTCCTATGTATGGGGCACCTCTCCTATATGTATGGGGCACCTCTCCTATGTATGGGGCACCTCTCCTATATGTATGGGGCACCTCTCCTATATGTATGGGGCACCTCTCCTATATGTATGGGGCACCTCTCTTATATGTATGGGGCACCTCTCCTATATGTATGGGGCACCTCTCCTATATGTATGGGGCACCTCTCCTATATGTATGGGGCACATCTCCTATATGTATGGGGCACCTCTCCTATGTATGGGGCACCTCTCCTATATGTATGGGGCACCTCTCCTATGTATGGGGCACCTCTCCTATATGTATGGCGCACCTCTCCTATATGTATGGGGCACCTCTCCTTTATGTATGGGGCACCTCTCCTATATGTATGGGGCACCTCTCCTATATGTATGGGGCACCTCTCCTTTATGTATGGGGCACCTCTCCTATATGTATGGGGCACCTCTCCTATATGTATGGGGCACCTCTCCTATATGTATGGGGCACCTCTCCTATATGTATGGGGCACATCTCCTATATGTATGGGGCACCTCTCCTATGTATGGGGCACCTCTCCTATATGTATGGGGCACCTCTCCTATGTATGGGGCACCTCTCCTATATGTATGGCGCACCTCTCCTATATGTATGGGGCACCTCTCCTATATGTATGGGGCACCTCTCCTATATGTATGGGGCACCTCTCCTATATGTATGGGGCACCTCTCCTTTATGTATGGGGCACCTCTCCTATATGTATGGGGCACCTCTCCTATATGTATGGGGCACCTCTCCTATATGTATGGGGCACCTCTCCTATATGTATGGGGCACCTCTCCTATATGTATGGGGCACCTCTCCTATATGTATGGGGCACCTCTCCTATATGTATGGCGCACCTCTCCTATATGTATGGCGCACCTCTCCTATATGTATGGGGCACCTCTCCTATATGTATGGGGCACCTCTCCTATGTATGGGGCACCTCTCCTATATGTATGGCGCACCTCTCCTATATGTATGGGGCACCTCTCCTTTATGTATGGGGCACCTCTCCTATATGTATGGGGCACCTCTCCTATATGTATGGCGCACCTCTCCTATATGTATGGGGCACCTCTCCTATATGTATGGGGCACCTCTCCTATATGTATGGGGCACCTCTCCTTTATGTATGGGGCACCTCTCCTATATGTATGGGGCACCTCTCCTATATGTATGGCGCACCTCTCCTATATGTATGGGGCACCTCTCCTATATGTATGGGGCACCTCTCCTTTATGTATGGGGGCACCTCTCCTATATGTATGGGGCACCTCTCCTATATGTATGGGGCACCTCTCCTATATGTATGGGACACCTCTCCTTTATGTATGGGGCACCTCTCCTATATGTATGGGGCACCTCTCCTATATGTATGGGGCACCTCTCCTATATGTATGGGGGCACCTCTCCTATATGTATGGGGCACCTTTCCTATATGTATGGTGCACCTCTCCTATATGTATGGCGCACCTCTCCTATATGTATGGCGCACCTCTCCTATATGTATGGGGCACCTCTCCTTTATGTATGGGGCACCTCTCTTATATGTATGGCGCACCTCTCCTATATGTATGGGGCACCTCTCTTATATGTATGGGGCACCTCTCCTTTATGTATGGGGCACCTCTCCTATATGTATGGGGCACCTCTCCTATATGTATGGCGCACCTCTCCTATATGTATGGGGCACCTCCCCTATATGTATGGGGCACCTCTCCTATATGTATGGGGCACCTCTCCTATATGTATGGGGCACCTCTCCTATATGTATGGGGCACCTCTCCTATATGTATGGGGCACCTCTCCTATATGTATGGGGCACCTCTCCTATATGTATGGGGCACCTCTCCTATATGTATGGCGCACCTCTCCTATATGTATGGGGCACCTCTCCTATATGTATGGGGCACCTCTCCTATATGTATGGGGCACCTCTCCTATATGTATGGGGCACCTCTCCTATATGTATGGGGCACCTCTCCTGTATGTATGGGGCACCTCTCTTATATGTATGGGGCACCTCTCCTATATGTATGGGGCACCTCTCCTATGTATGGGGCACTTCTATAGGGTTAGTTCTGTCACTATCTGCATCCCGCCTCATGCTCGGCTCTGGCACTGTATATGATATAATGTGATAACACCGCAGTGTGCGCTCTGCTATACCAGTAAGTCTAGCGCTACCTAGTGACCAGAGATCGCCATGTCGCCCTGTGACTCCTTCACTATTGTACGGTTGATCCCCAGCGCGCTGAACCTTCCACTTCTGGATGCAAAAAAATCAAGCTCAAGCTTTATTTTTGTGATTAGAAGTCGCCATCTCAGCACCCTCGGGGGTCACAAACTGACTCCAATCACTTACATTAGTGAAGACGCCGCAGAGCGTTACAGCCATTTTAGGTCACAACCCCAACCTAATAGTTCAGGTGACCTCGGCTGACACTGCTCCTAATGTTTACCTGTCCCATGCTGTGTCACCTGTGCGGGCAGTGACAGGGTGTGGAGCAGCCAGTATGTCTGATAGGAGGACGACTGACACCCCTGACACCTCCCAGTGTACTGCAGACAGCAGAGGCCGGGTGTCAGGTAACACAACTACATACACGTCATATACTACACCATATACTACTGCACAACAACATTCACGTCACATACTACACCATATACTACAGCACAACAACATACACATCACATACTACACCATATACTAAAGCACAACTACATACACGTCACATACTACACCATATACTAAAGCACAACAACATTCACGTCACATACTACACCATATACTACAGCACAACAACATTCACGTCACATACTACACCATATACTACAGCACAACAACATTCACGTCACATACTACACCATATACTACAGCACAACAACATTCACGTCACATACTACACCATATACTACAGCACAACAACATTCACGTCACATACTACACCATATACTACAGCACAACAACATTCACGTCACATACTACACCATATACTACAGCACAACAACATTCACGTCACATACTACACCATATACTACAGCACAACAACATTCACGTCACATACTACACCATATACTACAGCACAACAACATTCACGTCACATACTACACCATATACTACAGCACAACAACATACACACCACATACTACACCATATACTAAAGCACAACTACATACACACCACATACTACACCATATACTACAGCACAACAACATACACACCACATACTACACCATATACTAAAGCACAACTACATACACACCACATACTACACCATATACTACAGCACAACAACATACACATCACATACTACACCATATACTAAAGCACAACTACATACACGTCACATACTACACCATATACTACAGCACAACAACATTCACGTCACATACTACACCATATACTACAGCACAACAACATTCACGTCACATACTACACCATATACTACAGCACAACAACATTCACGTCACATACTACACCATATACTACAGCACAACAACATACACACCACATACTACACCATATACTAAAGCACAACTACATACACACCACATACTACACCATATACTACAGCACAACTACATACACACCACATACTACACCATATACTACAGCACAACTACATACACACCACATACTACACCATATACTACAGCACAACAACATACACACCACATACTACACCATATACTACAGCACAACTACATACACACCACATACTACACCATATACTACAGCACAACAACATTCACGTCACATACTACACCATATACTACAGCACAACAACATACACGTCACATACTACACCATATACTACAGCACAACAACATACACACCACATACTACACCATATACTACAGCACAACAACATACACACCACATACTACACCATATACTACAGCACAACTACATACACGTCACATACTACACCATATACTACAGCACAACAACATACACACCACATACTACACCATATACTACAGCACAACTACATACACACCACATACTACACCATATACTACAGCACAACATACACACCACATACTACACCATATACTACAGCACAACAACATTCACGTCACATACTACACCATATACTACAGCACAACAACATTCACGTCACATACTACACCATATACTACAGCACAACAACATACACACCACATACTACACCATATACTAAAGCACAACTACATACACACCACATACTACACCATATACTACAGCACAACTACATACACACCACATACTACACCATATACTACAGCACAACTACATACACACCATATACTACACCATATACTACAGCACAACTACATACACACTACATACTACACCATATACTACAGCACAACTACATACACACCACATACTACACCATATACTACAGCACAACATGCACATCACATACTACACCATATACTACAGCACAACAACATACACACCACATACTACACCATATACTACAGCACAACTACATACACACCACATACTACACCATATACTACAGCACAACAACATTCACGTCACATACTACACCATATACTACAGCACAACAACATACACACCACATACTACACCATATACTACAGCACAACTACATACACGTCACATACTACACCATATACTACAGCACAACAACATACACACCACATACTACACCATATACTACAGCACAACTACATGCACACCATATACTACACCATATACTACAGCACAACAACATACACACCACATAGTACACCATATACTACAGCACAACAACATACACACCACATACTACACCATATACTACAGCACAACTACATGCACACCACATACTACACCATATACTACAGCACAACTACATACACACCACATACTACACCATATACTACAGCACAACTACATACACACCACATACTACACCATATACTACAGCACAACATACACGTCACATACTACACCATATACTACAGCTCAACTACATACACACCACATACTACACCATATACTACAGCACAACTACATACACGTCACATACTACACCATATACTACAGCACAACTACATACACACCACATACTACACCATATACTACAGCACAACATACACGTCACATACTACACCATATACTACAGCTCAACTACATACACACCACATACTACACCATATACTACAGCACAACTACATACACACCACATACTACACCATATACTACAGCACAACATACACACCACATACTACACCATATACTACAGCACAACAACATACACACCACATACTACACCATATACTACAGCACAACATACACGTCACATACTACACCATATACTACAGCACAACATACACACCACATACTACACCATATACTACAGCACAACTACATACACGTCACATACTACACCATATACTACAGCACAACATACACACCACATACTACACCATATACTACAGCACAACTACATACACAACACATACTACACCATATACTACAGCACAACATACACACCACATACTACACCATATACTACAGCACAACATACACACCACATACTACACCATATACTAAAGCACAACATACACACCACATACTACACCATATACTACAGCACAACATATACGTCACATACTACACCATATACTACAGCACAACATACACACCACATACTACACCATATACTACAGCACAACAACATACACACCACATACTACACCATATACTACAGCACAACTACATACACACCACATACTACACCATATACTACAGCACAACAACATTCACGTCACATACTACACCATATACTACAGCACAACATACACACCACATACTACACCATATACTACAGCACAACATACACACCACATACTACACCATATACTACAGCACAACATACACGTCACATACTACACCATATACTACAGCACAACATACACACCACATACTACACCATATACTACAGCACAACATACACACCACATACTACACCATATACTACAGCACAACATACACGTCACATACTACACCATATACTACAGCACAACATACACACCACATACTACACCATATACCACAGCACAACTACATACACACCACATACTACACCATATACTACAGCACAACAACATACACACCACATACTACACCATATACTAAAGCACAACTACATACACGTCACATACTACACCATATACTACAGCACAACATACACACCACATACTACACCATATACTACAGCACAACATACACGTCACATACTACACCATATACTACAGCACAACAACATACACACCACATACTACACCATATACTACAGCACAACTACATACACGTCACATACTACACCATATACTACAGCACAACATACACACCACATACTACACCATATACTACAGCACAACAACATACACACCACATACTACACCATATACTACAGCACAACTACATACACGTCACATACTACACCATATACTACAGCACAACATACACACCACATACTACACCATATACTACAGCACAACAACATACACACTACATACTACACCATATACAGCACAACTACATACACGTCACATACTACACCATATACTACAGCACAACATACACACCACATACTACACCATATACTACAGCACAACATACACACCACATACTACACCATATACTACAGCACAACATACACACCACATACTACACCATATACCACAGCACAACTACATACACACCACATACTACACCATATACTACAGCACAACAACATACACACCACATACTACACCATATACTAAAGCACAACTACATACACGTCACATACTACACCATATACTACAGCACAACATACACACCACATACTACACCATATACTACAGCACAACATACACGTCACATACTACACCATATACTACAGCACAACAACATACACACCACATACTACACCATATACTACAGCACAACTACATACACGTCACATACTACACCATATACTACAGCACAACATACACACCACATACTACACCATATACTACAGCACAACAACATACACACTACATACTACACCATATACAGCACAACTACATACACACCACATACTACACCATATACTACAGCACAACTACATACACACCACATACTACACCATATACTACAGCACAACATACACACCACATACTACACCATATACTACAGCACAACAACATACACACCACATACTACACCATATACTACAGCACAACAACATTCACGTCACATACTACACCATATACTACAGCACAACATACACACCACATACTACACCATATACTACAGCATAACAACATACACACCACATACTACACCATATACTACAGCACAACAACATACACACCACATACTACACCATATACTACACCATATACTACAGCACAACATGCACATCACATACTACACCATATACTACAGCACAACATACACGTCACATACTACACCATATACTACAACACAACATACACATCACATACTACACCATATACTACAGCACAACATACACACCACATACTACACCATATACTACAGCACAACATACACACCACATACTACACCATATACTACAGCACAACAACATACACACCACATACTACACCATATACTACAGCACAACTACATACACACCACATACTACACCATATACAGCACAACTACATGCACACCACATACTACACCATATACTACAGCACAACTACATACACACCACATACTACACCATATACTACAGCACAACAACATACACACCACATACTACACCATATACTACAGCACAACTACATACACACCACATACTACACCATATACTAAAGCACAACTACATACACGTCACATACTACACCATATACTACAGCACAACAACATACACACCACATACTACACCATATACAGCACAACTACATGCACACCACATACTACACCATATACTACAGCACAACAACATACACACCACATACTACACCATATACTACAGCACAACTACATACACGTCACATACTACACCATATACTACAGCACAACAACATACACACCACATACTACACCATATACTACACCATATACTACAGCACAACACTGTGGATTATCTACACTGTACCCGAGGACTCACCTCCTCACAGTCCTGTGTCTGATCTCCTCTCCTCTGGAATATCTACACTAGCCAAGTACTCACCTCTTCATAGGTCGTATCTGATGTTCTCGTCTCAGTCCGCTCCTCAGTGTTTTCTGTTCTTAGTCCGTGACCTTCTGCGCTGATGACAATCCTTCAGTATATTAATATCCTGTGGAGAAGACGAGAATATGAGGACTCTCATTATAAGACATGAGATAACCTTTCCTGGTGGAACAACGTGTGCTCTTAGATATTTCTGCCTCACCTGACCACAAACTACACTCAATACAAATGTATTCCTCTAGGACCTTCCATCTCTACCTCTAGGACCTTCCATCTATTCCTCTAGGACCTTCCATCTCTACCTCTAGGACCTTCCATCTATTCCTCTAGGACCTTCCATCTCTACCTCTTGGACCTTCCATCTCTACCTCTAGGACCTTCCATGTATTCCTCTAGGACCTTCCATCTCTACCTCTAGGACCTTCCATCTATTCCTCTAGGACCTTCCATCTATTCCTCTAGGACCTTCCATCTCTACCTCTTGGACCTTCCATCTCTACCTCTAGGACCTTCCATGTATTCCTCTAGGACCTTCCATCTCTACCTCTAGGACCTTCCATGTATTCCTCTAGGACCTTCCATGTATTTCTCTAGGACCTTCCATCTCTACCTCTAGGACCTTCCATGTATTCCTCTAGGACCTTCCATGTATTCCTCTCGGACCTTCCATCTCTACCTCTAGGACCTTCCATGTATTCCTCTCGGACCTTCCATCTCTACCTCTAGGACCTTCCATCTCTACCTCTAGGACCTTCCATGTATTCCTCTCGGACCTTCCATCTCTACCTCTAGTACCTTCCATCTCTACCTCTAGGACCTCCCATGTATTCCTCTAGGACCTTCCATCTCTACCTCTAGGACCTTCCTTCTATTCCTCTAGGACCTTCCATCTCTACCTCTAGGACCTTCCTTCTATTCCTCTAGGACCTTCCATCTCTACCTCTAGGACCTTCCTTCTATTCCTCTAGGACCTTCCATCTCTACCTTTAGTACATTCCATCTCTACCTCTAGGACCTTCCATCTCTACCGCTAGGACCATCCACCTCTACCTCTAGGACCTTCCATCTATTCCTCTAGGACCTTCCACCTCTACCTCTAGGACCTTCCATCTATTCCTCTAGGACCTTCCATCTCTACTTCTAGGACCTTCCATCTATTCCTCTAGGACCTTCCATCTCTACTTCTAGGACCTTCCATCTATTCCTCTAGGACCTCACTGCTGTACCTCTAGGAACATTTCCCTTTAAGATGTTACAGCTCCTTATCCAAGACCAACCAGCTTTACATCCAGGATCTTGCACCTTGTACATTCAAAGCCTTACTTCTACAACTTTCCAGATTTAGTTCCAGGACTCTCCAGGTCTACTTCTAGCAACTTCCACTTCTTCCTCTGAGGACGTTCCAGAACTCACTCTCGGACCTCCCACTTCTACCTCTGAGAGCCTTCCAGATTTATCTCTAGGACCTTCCAGATCTGCAGGCGTATATCTGTAGGTGGGTGGACGTCCTTCATGACATGAATGCATTTATGTGAATAAGCCTTCATCCTTATATCATGGGACTCTATTAGACTGTTCATCCAGACTGCTATAATAGATTCATAGACTGTAAGCCCTTGCGGGCAGGGCCCTCTATCCCCCTGTGCCAGTGATCACTGCTAGTATTATCTGTTTTGTACATCCTGTGTACCGTATGTAAATCCGCAAATGTAAAGCACCATGGAATTAATATAATAATGTACAGCACCATGGAATTAATATAATAATGTACAGTACCATGGGATTAATATAATAATGTACAGAGCACCATGGGATTAATATAATAATGTACAGCACCATGGGATTAATATAATAATGTACAGAGCACCATGGGATTAATATAATAATGTACAGCACCATGGGATTAATATAATAATGTACAGCACCATGGAATTAATATAATAATGTACAGAGCACCATGGGATTAATATAATAATGTACAGAGCACCATGGGATTAATATAATAATGTACAGAGCACCATGGGATTAATATAATAATGTACAGAGCACCATGGGATTAATATAATAATGTACAGCACCATGGGATTAATATAATAATGTACAGAGCACCATGGGATTAATATAATAATGTACAGCACCATGGGATTAATATAATAATGTACAGCACCATGGAATTAATATAATAATGTACAGAGCACCATGGGATTAATATAATAATGTACAGAGCACCATGGGATTAATATAATAATGTACAGAGCACCATGGGATTAATATAATAATGTACAGAGCACCATGGAATTAATATAATAATGTACAGAGCACCATGGGATTAATATAATAATGTACAGCACCATGGAATTAATATAATAATGTACAGCACCATGGAATTAATATAATAATGTACAGCACCATGGAATTAATATAATAATGTACAGCACCATGGGATTAATATAATAATGTACAGCACCATGGGATTAATATAATAATGTACAGAGCACCATGGGATTAATATAATAATGTACAGAGCACCATGGAATTAATATAATAATGTACAGAGCACCATGGAATTAATATAATAATGTACAGAGCACCATGGGATTAATATAATAATGTACAGCACCATGGAATTAATATAATAATGTACAGCACCATGGAATTAATATAATAATGTACAGCACCATGGGATTAATATAATAATGTACAGCACCATGGGATTAATATAATAATGTACAGAGCACCATGGAATTAATATAATAATGTACAGCACCATGGAATTAATATAATAATGTACAGAGCACCATGGGATTAATATAATAATGTACAGAGCACCATGGGATTAATATAATAATGTACAGAGCACCATGGGATTAATATAATAATGTACAGAGCACCATGGAAGTAATATAATAATGTACAGAGCACCATGGGATTAATATAATAATGTACAGCACCATGGGATTAATATAATAATGTACAGAGCACCATGGGATTAATATAATAATGTACAGAGCACCATGGGATTGATATAATAATGTACAGAGCACCATGGGATTAATATAATAATGTACAGAGCACCATGGGATTGATATAATAATGTACAGCACCATGGGATTAATATAATAATGTACAGAGCACCATGGGATTAATATAATAATGTACAGAGCACCATGGGATTAATATAATAATGTACAGAGCACCATGGGATTAATATAATAATGTACAGAGCACCATGGGATTAATATAATAATGTACAGAGCACCATGGGATTGATATAATAATGTACAGCACCATGGGATTAATATAATAATGTACAGAGCACCATGGGATTAATATAATAATGTACAGAGCACCATGGGATTGATATAATAATGTACAGCACCATGGGATTAATATAATAATGTACAGAGCACCATGGAAGTAATATAATAATGTACAGAGCACCATGGGATTAATATAATAATGTACAGCACCATGGGATTAATATAATAATGTACAGAGCACCATGGGATTAATATAATAATGTACAGCACCATGGGATTAATATAATAATGTACAGTACCATGGGATTAATATAATAATGTACAGAGCACCATGGGATTAATATAATAATGTACAGCACCATGGGATTAATATAATAATGTACACAGCACCATGGGATTAATATAATAATGTACAGTACCATGGGATTAATATAATAATGTACAGAGCACCATGGGATTAATATAATAATGTACAGCACCATGGGATTAATATAATAATGTACAGAGCACCATGGGATTAATATAATAATGTACAGCACCATGGGATTAATATAATAATGTACAGCACCATGGAATTAATATAATAATGTACAGAGCACCATGGGATTAATATAATAATGTACAGAGCACCATGGGATTAATATAATAATGTACAGAGCACCATGGGATTAATATAATAATGTACAGAGCACCATGGGATTAATATAATAATGTACAGAGCACCATGGGATTAATATAATAATGTACAGAGCACCATGGGATTAATATAATAATGTACAGCACCATGGAAATAATATAATAATATACAGAGCACCATGGGAATAATATAATAATGTACAGCACCATGGAATTAATATAATAATGTACAGCACCATGGAATTAATATAATAATGTGCAGAGCACCATGGGATTAATATAATAATGTACAGCACCATGGAATTAATATAATAATGTACAGAGCACCATGGGATTAATATAATAATGTACAGCACCATGGTATTAATATAATAATGTACAGAGCACCATGGGATTAATATAATAATGTACAGCACCATGGGATTAATATAATAATGTACAGAGCACCATGGGATTAATATAATAATGTACAGAACCATGGAATTAATATAATAATGTACAGAGCACCATGGGATTAATATAATAATGTACAGAGCACCATGGGATTAATATAATAATGTACAGCACCATGGGATTAATATAATAATGTACAGAGCACCATGGGATTAATATAATAATGTAGAGCACCATGGAATTAATATAATAATGTACAGAGCACCATGGGATTAATATAATAATGTATAGAGCACCATGGGATTAATATAATAATGTACAGCACCATGGGATTAATATAATAATGTACAGCAGCATGGGATTAATATATAATGTACAGAGCACCATGGTATTAATATAATAATGTACAGCCCCATGGGATTAATATAATAATGTACAGAGCACCATGGGATTAATATAATAATGTACAGCACCATGGGATTAATATATAATGTACAGAGCACCATGGGATTAATATAATAATGTACAGCACCATGGGATTAATATAATAATCGACAGAGCACCATGGAAATAATATAATAATATACAGCACCATGGGATTAATATAATAATGTACAGCACCATGGGATTAATATAATAATGTACAGCACCATGGGATTAATATAATAATGTACAGAGCACCATGGGATTAATATAATAATGTACAGAGCACCATGGGATTAATATAATAATGTACAGAGCACCATGGGATTAATATAATAATGTACAGCACCATGGAATTAATATAATAATGTACAGAGCACCATGGAATTAATATAATAATGTACAGAGCACCATGGGATTAATATAATAATGTACAGAGCACCATGGGATTAATATAATAATGTACAGCACCATGGGATTAATATAATAATGTACAGAGCACCATGGGATTAATATAATAATGTACAGAGCACCATGGAATTAATATAATAATGTACAGAGCACCATGGGATTAATATAATAATGTACAGAGCACCATGGGATTAATATAATACTGTACAGAGCACCATGGGATTAATATAATAATGTACAGCACCATGGGATTAATATAATAATGTACAGAGCACCATGGAATTAATATAATAATGTACAGCACCATGGGATTAATATAATAATGTACAGCACCATGGGATTAATATAATAATGTACAGAGCACATGGGATTAATATAATAATGTACAGAGCACCATGGGATTAATATAATAATGTACAGCACCATGGGATTAATATATAATGTACAGAGCACCATGGGATTAATATAATAATGTACAGCACCATGGGATTAATATAATAATCGACAGAGCACCATGGAAATAATATAATAATATACAGCACCATGGGATTAATATAATAATGTTCAGCACCATGGGATTAATATAATAATGTACAGCACCATGGGATTAATATAATAATGTACAGCACCATGGGATTAATATAATAATGTACAGAGCACCATGGGATTAATATAATAATGTACAGAGCACCATGGGATTAATATAATAATGTACAGAGCACCATGGGATTAATGTAATAATGTACAGCACCATGGAATTAATATAATAATGTACAGAGCACCATGGAATTAATATAATAATGTACAGAGCACCATGGGATTAATATAATAATGTACAGAGCACCATGGGATTAATATAATAATGTACAGCACCATGGGATTAATATAATAATGTACAGAGCACCATGGGATTAATATAATAATGTACAGAGCACCATGGAATTAATATAATAATGTACAGAGCACCATGGGATTAATATAATAATGTACAGCCCCATGGGATTAATATAATAATGTACAGAGCACCATGGGATTAATATAATAATGTACAGAGCACCATGGAAATAATATAATAATGTACATTGTCATTTAGGGGAATCTTTGCTTCTAGGTTTTACATTTACAGCTTTTGGGCGTAAATCATAATGAATACAGTGAACATGCTCCACGGCCGGCACATGCACAAGACATTTGGTAAATCCCCCTTTGTGTTTCTGCTTGCTGTGAGGACAACCTGTCCAGTCACGTATATCGCCCCTATAGGGCCCACTGCTCTGGGCGCCAGTGATGTCCTCGATGGTTGGGTGGTGGCACCAGGAGCTCCTTACTACCATCTATGGACCCTGCAGTGCAGCGGGGACTACTCTGTGCTTCAGTGGCCTTATAACACTGATTTCTGACCTGCCACCCTGGAGTCCCCCTCACCTTGAACTGCTGAGCTCTGCTGTGCGGTGGGATCAGGCGTCCTCCTTCCTGGTGTGGAGGAGATTGTAAGTGTCAGACGCTTTGGAGAAGCCAAGTATGTAACACGTGTGTCCAGGCTTCAGGTTACAGCAGGCGGGAAACACTATCCCCCCTCATTCCCCCGGGGGTGGCTGTTCTGTGCACTGACCCCCTCTATAGGGGACTGGTCCTTATACAGCATTATACTGTGTACACTATAACCCCCAGCTCTATAATACTAGGGGCAGATATAATGGACGGCAGTCTAATGAGACCCTGCTAAGAGAGCGCTGGACCCAGGGATACAAGATCAGGAGGAAGGTATGAGGTCAGGGTCAGCAGGCCAGGAGGAAGGTATGAGGTCAGGGTCAGCAGGCCAGGAGGAAGGTATGAGGTCAGAGTCAGCAGGCCAGGAGGAAGGTATGAGGTCAGAGTCACCAGGCCAGGAGGAAGGTATGAGGTCAGGATCAGCAGGCCAGGAGGAAGGTATGAGGTCAGGGTCAGCAGGCCAGGAGGAAGGTATGAGGTCAGGGTCCCCAGGCCAGGAGGAAGGTATGAGGTCAGGATCAGCAGGCCAGGAGGAAGGTATGAGGTCAGGATCAGCAGGCCAGGAGGAAGGTATGAGGTCAGGATCAGCAGGCCAGGAGGAAGGTATGAGGTCAGGGTCACAGGGTCAGGAGGAAGGTATGAGGTCAGAGTCACCAGGCCAGGAGGAAGGTATGAGGTCAGGGTCACAGGGTCAGGAGGAAGGTATGAGATCAGAGTCACAGGGTCAGGAGGAAGGTATGAGGTCAGGGTCACAGGGTCAGGAGGAAGGTATGAGGTCAGGGTCACCAGGCCAGGAGGAAGGTATGAGGTCAGGGTCACCAGGCCAGGAGGAAGGTATGAGGTCAGGGTCACAGGGTCAGGAGAAAGGTATGAAGTCAGGGTCACAGGGCCAGGAGGAAGGTATGAGGTCAGGGGACTGGTTTGTGCTAATTAACCCCTTAACGATACAACTTATTTTGGTCTTCAGGTGATGATTTTTTTTTTCATGTCTGCATTTTCTAATAACTTTTTTTATACAGATCATATATTACAGACAATATATTACAGATCACATATTACATATCAGATATTATATATCATATATTACAGATCACATATTACAGAACACATACAGTGCTGGCCAAAAGTATTGGCACCCCCTGCAATTCTGTCAGATAATACACAATTTCTTCCAGAAAATGACTGCAATCACAAATGCTTTGGTAATAATATCTTCATTTATTTTGCTTGCAATGAAAAAAAAAGTCAAATCATTGATCATTTTACACAAAACTCCAAAAATGGGCCGGACAAAAGTATTGGCACCCTCAGCCTAATACTTGGTAGCACAACCTTTAGACAAAATAACTGCGAACAACCGCTTCTGGTAACCATCAATGAGTTTCTTCCAATGCTCTGCTGGAATTTCTCCAGGTCCCTGAGATGTGAAGGGCGCCTTCTCCAAACTGCCATTGTGAGATCTCTCCTTGGGTGTTCTATGGGATTCAGGTCTGGACTCATTGCTGCCACTTTACAAGTCTCCAGTGCTTTCTCTCAAACCATTTTCTAGTGCTTTTTGTAGTGTGTTTTGGGTCATTGTCCTGCCGGAAGACCCATGACCTCTGAGGGAGACCCAGCTTTCTCACACTGGGCCCTACATTATGCTGCAGACTTCATAATGCCATGCACACGGTCAAGCAGTCCAGTGCCAGAGGCAGCAAAGCCACCCCAAAACATCAGGGAACCTCCGCCATGTGTGACTGTAGGGACCGTGTTCTTTTCTTTGAAAGCCTCTTTTTTTTTCCTGTAAACTCTATGTTGATGCCTTTTCCCAAAAAGCTCTACTTTTGTCTCATCTGACCAGAGAACATTCTTCCAAAAAGTTTTTGGCTTTCTCAGGTAAGTTTTGGCTTTTTGATGTCTCTGGGTCAGAAGTGGGGTCTTCCTGGGTATCCTACCATAGAGTCCCTTTTCATTCAGACGCCGACGGATAGTACGGGCTGACACTGTTGTACCCTCGGACTGCAGGGCAGCTAGAACTTGTTTGGATGTTAGTCGAGGTTCTTTAGCCGCCATCCGCACAATCTTTCTTTTCCGTCCACATCTAGGGAGGTTAGCCACAGTGCCATGGGCTTTACACTTCTTGATGACACTGCGCACGGTAGACACAGGAACATTCAGGTCTTTGGAGATGGACTTGTAGCCTTGAGATTGCTCATGCTTCCTCACAATTTTGCTTCTCAAGTCCTCAGACAGTTCTTTGGTCTTCTTTCTTTTCTCCATGCTCAATGTGGTACACACAAGGACACAGGACAGAGGTTGAGTCAACTTTAATCCATTTCAACTGGCTGCAAGTGTGATTTAGTTATTGCCACCACCTGTTATGTAACAGGTAAGTAACAGGTGCTGTTAATGACACAAATTAGAGAAGCATCACATGATTTTTCAAAGGGTGCCAATACTTTTGTCCACCCCCTTTTTTATGTTTGGTGTGGAATTATATCCAATTTGGCTTTTTGACAATTCTTTTTGTGGTTTTCCATTGAAGACAAATTAAATTAAGATATTATTACCAAAGCATTTGTGATTGCAATCATTTTCTTGGAGAAATTGAGTATTATCTGACAGAATTGCAGGGGTGCCAATACTTTTGGCCAGCACTGTATTACATACCATATTTTATATATCACATATTATATATCAGTCATTACAGATCACATTGTATATCACATATTATATAACATATATTACAGATCACATATTATATATCATTTATTACAGATCACATATTATATATCAGATATTACAGATCACATATTACAGATCACATATTACAGATCACATATTATATATCAGTTATTACAGATCACATATTATATATCAGTTATTACAGATCACATATTATATATCAGATATTACAGATCACATATTACAGATCACATATTATATATCAGATATTACAGATCACATATTACATATCACATATTATATATTACAGATCACATATTATATATCAATTATTACAGATCACATATTATATATCAGATATTACAGATCACATATATATCAGTTTTTACAGATCACATATTATATATCAGATATTACAGATCACATATTACAGATCACATATTATATATTACAGATCACATATTATATATTACAGATCACATATTATATATCAATTATTACAGATCACATATTATATATCAGATATTACAGATCACATATTATATATCAGTTTTTACAGATCACATATTATATATCAGATATTACAGATCACATATTACAGATCACATATTATATATCATTATTACAGATCACATATTATATATCAGATATTACAGATCACATATTATAGATCATATATTACAGATCACATAATATATCAGTTAGTACAGATCACATATTATATATCAGTTTTTACAGATCACATATTATATATCAGATATTACAGATCACATATTACAGATCACATATTATATGTCATTATTACAGATCACATATTATATATCAGTTATTACAGATCACATATTATATATCAGATATTACAGATCACATTATAGATCATATATTACAGATCACATATTATATATCAGATATTACAGATCACATATTATATATCAGATATTACAGATCACATATTATAGATCATATATTACAGATCACATATTATATATCAGATATTACAGATCACATATTACATATCATATAAGTGCTTCTATTTCATCTCTGATCACTGACAGTGAGGACAGACTGGAGGATGGTCAGCGAGGACAAGGAGAGGTGGATGATGGGTAATTAAAGGGGTGTGCAGGATGAGACAAACATGGCTGCCAATTATAATTACTCACAGAACCCACTATGTATATAATGCTTGAGCCCCCTTGTTATCATAAACCCCATCATCAACTCTATCTCATGAGATCCCCATGTGCTGGTACCAAGGTGACCGCCTGGGGATCTTCTTCATGTGATCTCTCCTCCTGGGGATCCACTTCATGTGATCTCTCCTCCTGGGTGATCTTCTTCATGTTACCACTCCTCCTGGTGGATCCCCTTCATGTGATCTCTCCTCCTGGGGGATCTTCTACATGTGATCGCTCCTCCTGGGGATCCACTTCATGTGATCTCTCCTCCTGGGGGATCCACTTCATGTGATCTCTCCTCCTGCGGGATCTTCTTCATGTGATCTCTCCTCCTGGGGATCTTCATGTTACCGCTCCTCCTGGGGGATCCACTTCATGTGATCTCTCTTCCTGGGGGATCCACTTCATGTGATCTCTCCTCCTGGGGATCCACTTCATGTGATCTCTCCTCCTGGGGATCCACTTCAGGTGATCTCTCCTCCTGGGGGATCTTCTTCATGTGATCTCTCCTCCTGGGGGATCCACTTCATGTGATCTCTCCTCCTGGGGGATCTTCTTCATGTGATCTCTCCTCCTGGGGATCCACTTCATGTGATCTCTCCTCCTGGGGGATCCACTTCATGTGATCTCTCCTCCTGGTGGATGTCATACATAGAGTGTGTAAACCTTCCCTGCCCTGGACCACCATTACCTACTTTACCAGTATAGGGCCCTGTGTAATAACATTATTAGGACATTAGTTTGATGCGGGTACTGGATGAATCGCTGTGTGAACATGTCCCAAAGGGTAATGTGTGTGCTATTATTTGGGCACTGTCTGTGTGAGCAATGTATGAACGGATTATATAGCATTGTATGGCGGTATTATTAGGACACTATTAGTTTACTTTGGGCGAGAAATGGAATATTGTGTGGAACGTATATAACCCTTCTATATGGCAGTTATTACATATATAAGATCAGGTAGAGATCTCCATACTGTATATACACACAGTCATATATCTATATATAGCTATCTATACACACATCACACATATACACAGAGTTATACACCATATATATATATATATATATATATATATATATATACACTGTATACACACATCACACATGTACAGTCATATATCTATATATAGCTATCTATACACACATCACACATGTACACAGAGTCATACACTATATATATATATATAAAATATATATATATATATATATATATATATATATATATATAGTATACACACATCACACATGTACACACAGTCATACACTACAGTATATATATATATACACACAGTCATACACTACAGTATATATATACACACGCAGTCATATACTATATATATATATCTACTGTATACACACACACATAGAGTGATATACTATAGATATATATATATACATACACATCCATCCTATAGCTCATCTGACCTCCATGGCGGTTTTTCTACCAATTTTATCATCTTTGAGATTTTCTTAAACTTTCTGGACTTTGTGATGTCAGAGGTCACAGGTCAGAGGTCAGAGCATCCTCCAGGTCTACAGACAATCTCAGAACGGCGCCCCCAGAGGACGAAAGCTGAAAATACTGAATGTTCTGCCACTTTTTATGACCTGGAATATCTTGCAGAGAATCTCTGGATGGATATATTACATATTACATATTATATATTAGATATTACATATTATATATTACATATTATATATTAGATATTACATATTAGATATTATATATTACATATTATATATTACATATTTCATATTAGATATTACATATTATATATTACATATTAGATATTACATATTACATATTAGATATTACATATTTCATATTAGATATTACATATTATATATTACATATTAGATATTACATATTATATATTACATATTACATATTAGATATTACATATTAGATATTATATATTACATATTATACATTACATATTTCATATTAGATATTACATATTATATATTACATATTAGATATTATATATTAGATATTACATATTAGATATTATATATTAGATATTACATATTAGATATTACATATTATATATTAGATATTACATATTATATATTACATATTAGATATTACATATTTCATATTAGATATTACATATTATATATTACATATTAGATATTACATATTATATATTACATATTAGATATTACATATTACATATTAGATATTACATATTAGATATGACATATTTCATATTAGATATTACATATTAGATATTACATATTATATATTACATATTAGATATTACATATTATATATTACATATTAGATATTACATATTACATATTAGATATTACATATTAGATGTTATATATTACATATTAGATATTAGATATGTTCCCGAGTGTCGGCTTTCCAGGAGCTGATAGGACACATTCTGTACTGAGGGGCCCCGGACACTGGTGATTTAGGGCCCCACTGCAGGAATGTCTGGATTTAGCATGACTCAGGATTACAGATAAAGCAGGAGACGCTTCCACCCCAGGGCACAGAAGTCACTCACCCGCGGGCACAGCGCCCTCATCACTGCGCTCCCCGCCGTCTGCCGCCCGCTCCTGTGCAGGCCACATGTCACTTCATAGACACCAGCAGGGAAACCGAGAGGATGAAGGATGGGAGGCCATTACTGTATCCACGAGCCCAGGATCCTCCGGGGGGACGCGGGGCGGCTGCTGCAGACACCCCCAACCGAGCCCGGGAGCAGCCCCGCACCTGCCAGCAACAATGATGTCTGACGGCCTGCAGTGTCACCAAAGCGCCACTAGGTGTCAGCAAAGACCGGAGCCGCAGACAAAGGGACTAAACATAGAGCTGTAGCCCACAGGACGGGATTAGATACAGCAGACAGTGTGACACAGGACGGGATTAGATACAGCAGACAGTATCACACAGGATAGGATTACATACAGCGAACAGTATCACACAGGACTGGATTAGATACAGCAGACAGTGTGACACGGGACAGGATTAGATACGACAGTATCACACAGGACGGGATTAGATACAGCAGACAGTATCCCACAAGACGGGATTAGATACAGCAGACAGTATCCCACCCACAGGATGGGATTAGATACAGCAGACAGTATCCCACAGGACAGGATTAGATACAGCAGACAGTATCCCACAGGACGGGATTAGATACAGCAGACAGTATCCCACAGGACGGGATTAGATACAGCAGACAGTGTGACACGGAACGGGATTAGATACAGCGGACAGTATCACACAGGACGGGATTAGATACAGCAGACAGTATCCCATAGGACGGGATTAGATACACCAGACAGTATCCCACAGGATGGGATTGGATACAGCAGACAGTATCACACAGGACAGGATTAGATACAGCAGACAGTGTGACACGGGACAGGATTAGATACAGCAGACAGTGTGACACGGGACGGGATTAGATACAGCGGACAGTATCACATAGGACGGGATTAGATACAGCGGACAGTATCACATAGGACTGAATTAGATACAGCAGACAGTATCACACAGGATGGGATTAGATACAGCAGACAGTATCCTACAGGACGGGATTAGATACAGCGGACAGTATCCCACAGGACGGGATTAGATACAGCAGACAGTATCACACAGGACAGGATTAGATACAGCAGACAGTGTGACACGGGACAGGATTAGATACGACAGTATCACACAGGACGGGATTAGATACAGCGGACAGTATCATATAGGACGGGATTAGATACAGCAGACAGTATCCCATAGGACGGGATTAGATACAGAACACAGTATCACACAGGACGGGATTAGATACAGCAGACAGTATCCCACAGGATGGGATTGGATACAGCAGACAGTATCACACAGGACGGGATTAGATACAGCAGACAGTGTGACACGGGACAGGATTAGATACAGCAGACAGTGTGACACGGGACGGGATTAGATACAGCGGACAGTATCACATAGGACGGGATTAGATACAGCAGACAGTATCACATAGGACGGGATTAGATACAGCAGACAGTATCCCACAGGACGGGATTAGATACAGCAGACAGTATCACACAGGACGGGATTAGATACAGCAGACAGTATCACAGAGGACGGGATTAGATACAGCAGACAGTATCCCACAGGACGGGATTAGATACAGCAGACAGTATCACATAGGACGGGATTAGATACAGCAGACAGTATCCCACAGGACGGGATTAGATACAGCAGACAGTATCACACAGGACGGGATTAGATACAGCAGAGCTTCAAGACTACCTCTTGAAGCTCATCAAGAGAATGCCAAGAGTGTGCAAAGCAGTAATCAAAGCAAAAGGTGGCTACTTTGAAGAACCTAGAATATAAGACATATTTTCAGTTGTGTCACACTTTTTTGGTAAGTATATAATTCCACATGTGGTAATTCATAGTTTTGATGCCTTCAGTGTGAATCTACAATTTTTATAGTCATGAAAATACAGAAAACTCTTGGAATGAGAAGGTGTGTCCAAACTTTTGGTCTGTACTGTATTACATAGCCTGGTGTGTACAGCGCCAGCACTACTACTCCCATCCTCTCTACGTGAATCACAGTGGCCCCAGAACTGAAGTTTTGGGCCTCCACTTATAACTAGGGGTCACTGACAGGATGCATAATGGAGTACACTGCTGAGCACTGTTGTCATGGAGACCAGGAATGGATGATGATCAGTAGGGGTCAGTATCATCTGTATGTGTCAGTGGTGCAGCCTCAGGCCTGGGCCAGGATGGCAATAAACATCCTGTCTCTTATCGCTTTACAGTCTGTAATTACCAGGGAGCGGCCTAGATGGACTTCGGCACCATCGAAATGACTGGACTCTGCCCCCGCTGATACCCCGGCCCCCTCTGTGCTCATTCTACCCCTGTAGTATTACACCGGCCTCCTCTGTGGTCATTCTACCCCTGTAGTGATACCCCGGCCTCCCCGGTATGGTAATTCTACCCCTATAGTGATACCCCGGCCTCCTCTGTGTCCATTCTACCCCTGTAGTGATACCCCGGCCTCCTCTGTGTCCATTATACCCCTGTAGTGATACCCCGGCCCCCTCTGTGCTCATTCTACCCCTGTAGTATTACACCGGCCTCCTCTGTGGTCATTCTACCCCTGTAGTGATACCCCGGCCTCCCCGGTATGGTAATTCTACCCCTATAGTGATACCCCGGCCTCCTCTGTGTCCATTATACCCCTGTAGTGATACCCCGGCCTCCCCGCTGTGGTCATTCTACCCCTATAGTGATACCCCGGCCTCCCTGCTGTGGTTATTCTACCCCTGTAGTATTACCCCGGCCTCCTCTGTGTCCATTATACCCCTGTAGTGATACCCCGGCCTCCCCGCTGTGGTCATTCTACCCCTATAGTGATACCCCGGCCTCCTCTGTGTCCATTATACCCCTGTAGTGATACCCCGGCCTCCCCGCTGTGGTCATTCTACCCCTATAGTGATACCCCGGCCTCCTCTGTGTCCATTATACCCCTGTAGTGATACCCCGGCCTCCCCGCTGTGGTCATTCTACCCCTATAGTGATACCCCGGCCTCCTCTGTGTCCATTCTACCCCTGTAGTGATACCCCGGCCTCCTCTGTGTCCATTATACCCCTGTAGTGATACCCCGGCCTCCCCGCTGTGGTCATTCTACCCCTATAGTGATACCCCGGCCTCCTCTGTGTCCATTATACCCCTGTAGTGATACCCCGGCCTCACCTCTGTGGTCATTCTACCTTTATAGTGATACCCCGGCCTCCCCTCTGTGGTCATTCTACCCCTATAGTGATACCCCGGCCTCCCCTCTATGCTAATTCTACCCCTATAGTGATACCCCGGCCTCCCCTCTGTGCTAATTCTACCCCTATAGTGATACCCCGGCCTCCCCTCTGTGCTAATTCTACCCCTGTAGTGATACCCCGGCCTCCCCTCTGTGCTAATTCTACCCCTGTAGTGATACCCCGGCCTCCCCCTCTGTGCTAATTCTACCCCTATAGTGATACCCCGGCCTCCCCTCTGTGCTAATTCTATCCCTTTAGTGATACCCCAGCCTCCCTTCTGTGCTAATTCTACCCCTGTAATATTACCTCTATCCCCTCTGTGCCCATTTTACCCCTGTAGTATTACCCCCGGCCTACCCTCTGTGGTCATTCTACCCCTATAGTGATACCCCGGCCTCCTCTGTGCTCTTTCTACCTTTGTAGTATTACTCCGGCCTCCCTTCTTTGTTTATTCTACCCCTGTAGTATTACCCCGGCCCCCTCTGTGTCCATTCTACCCCTGTAGTGATACCCCGGCCTCCTCTGTGTCCATTCTACCCCTGTAGTGATACCCCGGCCTCCTCTGTGTCCATTCTACCCCTGTAGTATTACCCCTGGCTCTACTACGGTCATTTTACCCCTGTAGTATTACCCCGGACCCCTCTGTGTCCATTCTACCCCTGTAGTGATACCCCGGCCTCCGCTCTGTGGTTATTCTACCACTTTAGTATTACCTCTACCCCCTCTGTGTCCATACTACCCCTGTAGTATTACCCCGGCCCCCTCTGTGGTTATTCTACCTCTGCAGTGATACCCCGGCCCCCTCTGTGTCCATTCTACCCCTGTAGTATTACCCCGGCCCCCTCTGTGTCCATTCTACCCCTGTAGTATTACCCCGGCCCCCTCTGTGTCCATTCTACCCCTGTAGTGATACCCCGGCCTCCTCTGTGTCCATTCTACCCCTGTAGTGATACCCCGGCCTCCTCTGTGTCCATTCTACCCCTATAGTGATACGCCGGCCTCCCCTCTGTACTAATTCTATCCCTTTAGTGATACCCCAGCCTCCCTTCTGTGCTCATTCTACCCCTGTAGTATTACCCCAGCCTCCCCGCTGTGGTCATTCTACCCCTATAGTGACACCCCGGCCTCCCCTCTATGGTCATTCTACCCCTATAGTGACACCCCGGCCTCCCCTCTATGGTCATTCTACCCCTATAGTGACACCCCGGCCTCCCCTCTATGGTCATCCTACCCCTATAGTGACACCCCGGCCTCCCCTCTATGGTCATTCTACCCCTATAGTGACACCCCGGCCTCCCCTCTGTGGTCATTCTACCCCTATAGTGACACCCCGGCCTCCCCTCTGTGGTCATTCTACCCCTGTATGATACCCCGGCCTCCCCTCTGTGGTCATTCTACCCCTATAGTGATACCCCGGCCTCCTCTGTACTCATTCTACCCCTATAGTGATACCCCGGCCTCCACTGTACTCATTTTACCCCTATAGTGATACCCTTGCCTCCCTTCTGTGCTAATTCTACCCCTGTAATATTACCTCTATCCCCTCTGTGCCCATTTTACCCCTGTAGTATTACCCCCGGCCTACCCTCTGTGGTCATTCTACCCCTATAGTGATACCCCGACCTCCTCTGTGTCCATTCTACCCCTGTAGTATTACCCCGGCCTCCTCTGTGTCCATTCTACCCCTGTAGTGATACCCCGGCCTCCTCTGTGTCCATTCTACCCCTGTAGTATTACCCCTGGCTCTACTACGGTCATTTTACCCCTGTAGTATTACCCCGGCCCCCTCTGTGGTTATTCTACCTCTGTAGTATTACCCCGGCCTCCTCTGTGTCCATTTTACCCCTGTAGTATTACCCTGGCCTCCTCTATGGTCATTCTACCCCTGTAGTGATACCCTGCCCTCCTCTGTGTCCATTCTACCCCTGTAGTGATACCCCGGCCTCCTCTGTGTCCATTCTACCCCTGTAGTGATACCCCGGCCTCCACTGTGTCCATTCTACCCCTGTAGTGATACCCCGGCCTCCTCTATGGTCATTCTACCCCTGTAGTGATACCCCGGCCCCCTCTGTGTCCATTCTACCCCTGTAGTATTACCCCGGCCTCCTCTGTGTCCATTCTACCCCTGTAGTGATACCCCGGCCCCCTCTGTGTCCATTCTACCCCTGTAGTGATACCCCGGCCCCCTCTGTGTCCATTCTACCCCTGTAGTGATACCCCGGCCTCCTCTGTGTCCATTCTACCCCTGTAGTATTACCCCGGCCCCCTCTGTGGTCATTCTACCCCTGTAGTGATACCCCGGCCTCCTCTGTGTTCATTCTACCCCTGTAGTGATACCCCGGCCTCCTCTGTGTCCATTCTACCCCTGTAGTATTACCCCGGCCTCCACTGTGTCCATTCTACCCCTGTAGTGATACCCCGGCCTCCTCTGTGTCCATTCTACCCCTGTAGTATTACCCCGGCCTCCTCTGTGTCCATTCTACCCCTGTAGTGATACCCCGGCCTCCTCTGTGTCCATTCTACCCCTGTGGTATTACCCCGGCCTCCTCTGTGTCCATTCTACCCCTGTAGTGATACCCCGGCCTCCTCTGTGTCCATTCTACCCCTGTAGTGATACCCTGGCCTCCTCTGTGTCCATTTACCCCTGTAGTGATACCCCGGCCTCCCCTCTGTGCTCATTCTACCCCTGTAGTATTACCCCGTCCTCCCCGCTGTGGTCATTCTACCCCTGTAGTGATACCCCGGCCTCCCCGCTGTGGTCATTCTACCCCTATAGTGATACCCCGGCCTCCTCTGTGTCCATTATACCCCTGTAGTGATACCCCGGCCTCCTCTGTGTCCATTCTACCCCTGTAGTGATACCCCGGCCTCCCCTCTGTGCTCATTCTACCCCTATAGTGAAACCCCGGCCTCACCTCTGTGGTCATTCTACCCCTATAGTGATACCCCGGCCTCCCCTCTGTGGTCATTCTACACCTATAGTGATACCCCGGCCTCCCCTCTGTGCTAATTCTACCCCTATAGTGATACGCCGGCCTCCCCTCTGTGCTAATTCTACCTCTATAGTGATACCCCGGCCTCCCCGCTGTGGTCATTCTACCCCTGTAGTGATACCCCGGCCTCCCCTCTGTGCTCATTCTACCCCTGTAGTATTACCTCTATCCCCTCTGTGCCCATTTTACCCCTGTAGTATTACCCCTGGCCTCCCCTCTGTGGTCATTCTACCCCTATAGTGACACCCCGGCCTCCCCTCTATGGTCATTCTACCCCTATAGTGACACCCCGGCCTCCCCTCTGTGGTCATTCAACCCCTATAGTGATACCTTAGCCTCCCCTATGTGGTCATTCTACCCCTGTATGATACCCCGGCCTCCCCTCTGTCCTCATTCTACCCCTGTAGTATTACCCCCGGCCTACCCTCTGTGGTCATTCTACCCCTATAGTGATACCCCGACCTCCTCTGTGCTCTTTCTACCTTTGTAGTATTACTCCGGCCTCCCTTCTTTGTCCATTCTACCCCTGTAGTATTACCCCGGCCCCCTCTGTGTCCATTCTACCCCTGTAGTGATACCCCGGCCTCCTCTGTGTCCATTCTACCCCTGTAGTATTACCCCTGGCTCTACTACGGTCATTTTACCCCTGTAGTATTACCCCGGACCCCTCTGTGTCCATTCTACCCCTGTAGTGATACCCCGGCCTCCGCTCTGTGGTTATTCTACCACTTTAGTATTACCTCTACCCCCTCTGTGTCCATACTACCCCTGTAGTATTACCCCGGCCCCCTCTGTGGTTATTCTACCCCTGTAGTGATACCCCGGCCTCCTCTATGGTCATTCTACCCCTGTAGTATTACCCCGGCCCCCTCTGTGTCCATTCTACCCCTGTAGTGATACCCCGGCCTTCTCTGTGTCCATTCTACCCCTGTAGTGATACCCCGGCCTCCTCTATGGTCATTCTACCCCTGTAGTGATACCCCAGCCTCCTCTATGGTCATTCTACCCCTGTAGTGATACCCCGGCCTCCTCTATGGTCATTCTACCCCTGTAGTGATACCCCGGCCTCCTCTATGGTCATTCTACCCCTGTAGTGATACCCCAGCCTCCTCTATGGTCATTCTACCCCTGTAGTATTACCCTGGCCCCCTCTGTGTCCATTCTACCCCTGTAGTGATACCCCGGCCCCCTCTGTGTCCATTCTACCCCTGTAGTGATACCCCGGCCTCCTCTGTGTCCATTCTACCCCTGTAGTGATACCCCGGCCTCCTCTGTGTCCATTCTACCCCTGTAGTGATACCCCGGCCTCCTCTGTGTCCATTCTACCCCTGTAGTATTACCCCGGCCCCCTCTGTGTCCATTCTACCCCTGTAGTATTACCCCGGCCTCCTCTGTGTCCATTCTACCCCTGTAGTATTACCCCGGCCTCCTCTGTGTCCATTCTACCCCTGTAGTGATACCCCGGCCTCCTCTGTGTCCATTCTACCCCTGTAGTGATACCCCGGCCTCCTCTGTGTCCATTCTACCCCTGTAGTGATACCCCGGCCTCCTCTGTGTCCATTCTACCCCTGTAGTATTACCCCGGCCTCCTCTGTGTCCATTCTACCCCTGTAGTGATACCCCGGCCTCCTCTGTGTCCATTCTACCCCTGTAGTGATACCCCGGCCCCGTCTGTGTCCATTCTACCCCTGTAGTGATACCCCGGCCCCCTCTGTGTCCATTCTACCCCTGTAGTGATACCCCGGCCTCCTCTGTGTCCATTCTACCCCTGTAGTGATACCCCGGCCCCCTCTGTGTCCATTCTACCCCTGTAGTATTACCCCGGCCTCCTCTGTGTCCATTCTACCCCTGTAGTATTACCCCGGCCTCCTCTGTGTCCATTCTACCCCTGTAGTGATACCCCGGCCCCCTCTGTGTCCATTCTACCCCTGTAGTGATACCCCGGCCTCCTCTGTGTCCATTCTACCCCTGTAGTATTACCCCGGCCTCCTCTGTGTCCATTCTACCCCTGTAGTGATACCCCGGCCTCCTCTGTGTCCATTCTACCCTTGTAGTATTACCCCGGCCCCCTCTGTGTCCATTCTACCCCTGTAGTGATACGCCGGCCTCCTCTGTGTCCATTCTACCCCTGTAGTGATACGCCGGCCTCCTCTGTGTCCATTCTACCCCTGTAGTATTACCCCGGCCTCCTCTGTGTCCATTCTACACCTGTAGTGATACCCCGGCCTCCTCTGTGTCCATTCTACCCCTGTAGTGATACCCCGGCCTCCTCTGTGTCCATTCTACCCCTGTAGTATTACCCCGGCCTCCTCTGTGTCCATTCTACCCCTGTAGTGATACCCCGGCCTCCTCTGTGTCCATTCTACCCCTGTAGTGATACCCCGGCCTCCTCTATGGTCATTCTACCCCTGTAGTATTACCACTGCCCCCTCTGTGTCCATTCTACCCCTGTAGTATTACCCCGGCCTCCTCTGTGTCCATTCTACCCCTGTAGTGATACCCCGGCCCCCTCTGTGTCCATTCTACCCCTGTAGTATTACCCCGGCCTCCTCTGTGTCCATTCTACCCCTGTAGTGATACCCCGGCCTCCTCTGTGTCCATTCTACCCCTGTAGTATTACCCCGGCCTCCTCTGTGTCCATTCTACCCCTGTAGTGATACCCCGGCCCCCTCTGTGTCCATTCTACCCCTGTAGTGATACCCCGGCCTCCTCTGTGTCCATTCTACCCCTGCAGTATTACCCCAGCCTCCTCTGTGTCCATTCTACCCTTGTAGTGATACCCCGGCCTCCTCTGTGTCCATTCTACCCGTGTAGTGATACCCCGGCCTCCTCTGTGTCCATTCTACCCCTGTAGTGATACCCCGGCCTCCTCTGTGTCCATTCTACCCCTGTAGTGATACCCCGGCCTCCTCTATGGTCATTCTACCCCTATAGTGATACCCCGGCCTCCTCTTTGTCCATTCTACCCCTGTAGTGATACCCCGGCCTCCTCTGTGTCCATTCTACCCCTGTAGTGATACCCCGGCCTCCTCTGTGTCCATTCTACCCCTGTAGTGATACCCCGGCCTCCTCTATGGTCATTCTACCTCTGTAGTGATACCCCAGCCTCCTCTATGGTCATTCTACCCCTGTAGTATTACCCCGGCCCCCTCTGTGTCCATTCTACCCCTGTAGTATTACCCCGGCCTCCTCTGTGTCCATTCTACCCCTGTAGTGATACCCCGGCCCCCTCTGTGTCCATTCTACCCCTGTAGTGATACCCCGGCCTCCTCTGTGTCCATTCTACCCCTGTAGTGATACCACGGCCTCCTCTGTGTCCATTCTACCCCTGTAGTGATACCACGGCCTCCTCTGTGTCCATTCTACCCCTGTAGTGATACCCCGGCCTCCTCTGTGTCCATTCTACCCCTGTAGTATTACCCCGGCCCCCTCTGTGTCCATTCTACCCCTGTAGTGATACCCCGGCCTCCTCTGTGTCCATTCTACCCCTGTAGTGATACCCCGGCCTCCTCTGTGTCCATTCTACCCCTGTAGTATTACCCCGGCCTCCTCTGTGTCCATTCTACCCCTGTAGTGATACCCCGGCCCCCTCTGTGTCCATTCTACCTCTGTAGTGATACCCCGGCCTCCTCTGTGTCCATTCTACCCCTGTAGTGATACCCCGGCCTCCTCTGTGTCCATTCTACCCCTGTAGTGATACCCCGGCCTCCTCTGTGTCCATTCTACCCCTGTAGTGATACCCCGGCCTCCTCTGTGTCCATTCTACCCCTGTAGTGATACCACGGCCTCCTCTGTGTCCATTCTACCCCTGTAGTGATACCCCGGCCTCCTCTGTGTCCATTCTACCCCTGTAGTGATACCCCGGCCTCCTCTGTGTCCATTCTACCCCTGTAGTATTACCCCGGCCTCCTCTGTGTCCATTCTAACCCTGTAGTATTACCCCGGCCTCCTCTGTGTCCATTCTACCCCTGTAGTATTACCCCGGCCTCCTCTGTGTCCATTCTACCCCTGTAGTGATACCCGGCCCCCTCTGTGTCCATTCTACCCCTGTAGTGATACCCCGGCCTCCTCTGTGTCCATTCTACCCCTGTAGTGATACCCCGGCCTCCTCTGTGTCCATTCTACCCCTTTAGTGATACCCCGGCCTCCTCTGTGTCCATTCTACCCCTGTAGTGATACCCCGGCCTCCTCTGTGTCCATTCTACCCCTGTAGTGATACCCCGGCCTCCTCTATGGTCATTCTACCCCTGTAGTCTTACCCCGGCCCCCTCTGTGTCCATTCTACCCCTGTAGTGATACCCCGGCCTCCTCTATGGTCATTCTACCCCTGTAGTGATACCCCGGCCTCCTCTGTGTCCATTCTACCCCTGTAGTATTACCCCGGCCTCCTCTGTGTCCATTCTACCCCTGTAGTGATACCCCGGCCTCCTCTGTGTCCATTCTACCCCTGTAGTGATACCCCGGCCTCCTCTATGGTCATTCTACCCCTGTAGTGATACCCCGGCCTCCTCTGTGTCCATTCTACCCCTGTAGTATTACCCCGGCCTCCTCTGTGTCCATTCTACCCCTGTAGTGATACCCCGGCCTCCTCTGTGTCCATTCTACCCCTGTAGTATTACCCCGGCCCCCTCTGTGTCCATTCTACCCCTGTAGTGATACCCCGGCCCCCTCTGTGTCCATTCTACCCCTGTAGTGATACCCCGGCCCCCTCTGTGTCCATTCTACCCCTGTAGTGATACCCCGGCCTCCTCTATGGTCATTCTACCCCTGCAGTATTACCCCGGCCCCCTCTGTGTCCATTCTACCCCTGTAGTGATACCCTGACCTCCTCTGTGTCCATTCTACCCCTGTAGTATTACCCCGGCCCCCTCTGTGTCCATTCTACCCCTGTAGTGATACCCCGGCCTCCTCTGTGTCCATTCTACCCCTGTAGTGATACCCCGGCCTCCTCTGTGTCCATTCTACCCCTGTAGTATTACCCCTGGCTCTACTACGGTCATTTTACCCCTGTAGTATTACCCCGGACCCCTCTGTGTCCATTCTACCCCTGTAGTGATACCCCGGCCTCCGCTCTGTGGTTATTCTACCACTTTAGTATTACCTCTACCCCCTCTGTGTCCATACTACCCCTGTAGTATTACCCCGGCCCCCTCTGTGGTTATTCTACCTCTGCAGTGATACCCCGGCCCCCTCTGTGTCCATTCTACCCCTGTAGTGATACCCCGGCCTCCTCTGTGTCCATTCTACCCCTGTAGTGATACCCCGGCCTCCTCTGTGTCCATTCTACCCCTGTAGTGATACCCCGGCCTCCTCTGTGTCCATTCTACCCCTATAGTGATACGCCGGCCTCCCCTCTGTACTAATTCTATCCCTTTAGTGATACCCCAGCCTCCCTTCTGTGCTCATTCTACCCCTGTAGTATTACCCCAGCCTCCCCGCTGTGGTCATTCTACCCCTATAGTGACACCCCGGCCTCCCCTCTATGGTCATTCTACCCCTATAGTGACACCCCGGCCTCCCCTCTATGGTCATTCTACCCCTATAGTGACACCCCGGCCTCCCCTCTATGGTCATCCTACCCCTATAGTGACACCCCGGCCTCCCCTCTATGGTCATTCTACCCCTATAGTGACACCCCGGCCTCCCCTCTGTGGTCATTCTACCCCTATAGTGACACCCCGGCCTCCCCTCTGTGGTCATTCTACCCCTGTATGATACCCCGGCCTCCCCTCTGTGGTCATTCTACCCCTATAGTGATACCCCGGCCTCCTCTGTACTCATTCTACCCCTATAGTGATACCCCGGCCTCCACTGTACTCATTTTACCCCTATAGTGATACCCTTGCCTCCCTTCTGTGCTAATTCTACCCCTGTAATATTACCTCTATCCCCTCTGTGCCCATTTTACCCCTGTAGTATTACCCCCGGCCTCCCCTCTGTGGTCATTCTACCCCTATAGTGATACCCCGGCCTCCTCTGTGTCCATTCTACCCCTATAGTGATACCCCGACCTCCTCTGTGTCCATTCTACCCCTGTAGTATTACCCCGGCCTCCTCTGTGTCCATTCTACCCCTGTAGTGATACCCCGGCCTCCTCTGTGTCCATTCTACCCCTGTAGTATTACCCCTGGCTCTACTACGGTCATTTTACCCCTGTAGTATTACCCCGGCCCCCTCTGTGGTTATTCTACCTCTGTAGTATTACCCCGGCCTCCTCTGTGTCCATTTTACCCCTGTAGTATTACCCTGGCCTCCTCTATGGTCATTCTACCCCTGTAGTGATACCCTGCCCTCCTCTGTGTCCATTCTACCCCTGTAGTGATACCCCGGCCTCCTCTGTGTCCATTCTACCCCTGTAGTGATACCCCGGCCTCCACTGTGTCCATTCTACCCCTGTAGTGATACCCCGGCCTCCTCTATGGTCATTCTACCCCTGTAGTGATACCCCGGCCCCCTCTGTGTCCATTCTACCCCTGTAGTATTACCCCGGCCTCCTCTGTGTCCATTCTACCCCTGTAGTGATACCCCGGCCCCCTCTGTGTCCATTCTACCCCTGTAGTGATACCCCGGCCCCCTCTGTGTCCATTCTACCCCTGTAGTGATACCCCGGCCTCCTCTGTGTCCATTCTACCCCTGTAGTATTACCCCGGCCCCCTCTGTGGTCATTCTACCCCTGTAGTGATACCCCGGCCTCCTCTGTGTTCATTCTACCCCTGTAGTGATACCCCGGCCTCCTCTGTGTCCATTCTACCCCTGTAGTATTACCCCGGCCTCCACTGTGTCCATTCTACCCCTGTAGTGATACCCCGGCCTCCTCTGTGTCCATTCTACCCCTGTAGTATTACCCCGGCCTCCTCTGTGTCCATTCTACCCCTGTAGTGATACCCCGGCCTCCTCTGTGTCCATTCTACCCCTGTGGTATTACCCCGGCCTCCTCTGTGTCCATTCTACCCCTGTAGTGATACCCCGGCCTCCTCTGTGTCCATTCTACCCCTGTAGTGATACCCTGGCCTCCTCTGTGTCCATTTACCCCTGTAGTGATACCCCGGCCTCCCCTCTGTGCTCATTCTACCCCTGTAGTATTACCCCGTCCTCCCCGCTGTGGTCATTCTACCCCTGTAGTGATACCCCGGCCTCCCCGCTGTGGTCATTCTACCCCTATAGTGATACCCCGGCCTCCTCTGTGTCCATTATACCCCTGTAGTGATACCCCGGCCTCCTCTGTGTCCATTCTACCCCTGTAGTGATACCCCGGCCTCCCCTCTGTGCTCATTCTACCCCTATAGTGAAACCCCGGCCTCACCTCTGTGGTCATTCTACCTTTATAGTGATACCCCGGCCTCCCCCTCTGTGGTCATTCTACCCCTATAGTGATACCCCGGCCTCCCCTCTGTGGTCATTCTACACCTATAGTGATACCCCGGCCTCCCCTCTGTGCTAATTCTACCCCTATAGTGATACGCCGGCCTCCCCTCTGTGCTAATTCTACCTCTATAGTGATACCCCGGCCTCCCCGCTGTGGTCATTCTACCCCTGTAGTGATACCCCGGCCTCCCCTCTGTGCTCATTCTACCCCTGTAGTATTACCTCTATCCCCTCTGTGCCCATTTTACCCCTGTAGTATTACCCCTGGCCTCCCCTCTGTGGTCATTCTACCCCTATAGTGACACCCCGGCCTCCCCTCTATGGTCATTCTACCCCTATAGTGACACCCCGGCCTCCCCTCTGTGGTCATTCTACCCCTATAGTGATACCTTAGCCTCCCCTATGTGGTCATTCTACCCCTGTATGATACCCCGGCCTCCCCTCTGTCCTCATTCTACCCCTGTAGTATTACCCCCGGCCTACCCTCTGTGGTCATTCTACCCCTATAGTGATACCCCGACCTCCTCTGTGCTCTTTCTACCTTTGTAGTATTACTCCGGCCTCCCTTCTTTGTCCATTCTACCCCTGTAGTATTACCCCGGCCCCCTCTGTGTCCATTCTACCCCTGTAGTGATACCCCGGCCTCCTCTGTGTCCATTCTACCCCTGTAGTATTACCCCTGGCTCTACTACGGTCATTTTACCCCTGTAGTATTACCCCGGACCCCTCTGTGTCCATTCTACCCCTGTAGTGATACCCCGGCCTCCGCTCTGTGGTTATTCTACCACTTTAGTATTACCTCTACCCCCTCTGTGTCCATACTACCCCTGTAGTATTACCCCGGCCCCCTCTGTGGTTATTCTACCCCTGTAGTGATACCCCGGCCTCCTCTATGGTCATTCTACCCCTGTAGTATTACCCCGGCCCCCTCTGTGTCCATTCTACCCCTGTAGTGATACCCCGGCCTTCTCTGTGTCCATTCTACCCCTGTAGTGATACCCCGGCCTCCTCTGTGGTTATTCTACCCCTGTAGTGATACCCCGGCCTCCTCTATGGTCATTCTACCCCTGTAGTGATACCCCAGCCTCCTCTATGGTCATTCTACCCCTGTAGTGATACCCCGGCCTCCTCTATGGTCATTCTACCCCTGTAGTGATACCCCGGCCTCCTCTATGGTCATTCTACCCCTGTAGTGATACCCCAGCCTCCTCTATGGTCATTCTACCCCTGTAGTATTACCCTGGCCCCCTCTGTGTCCATTCTACCCCTGTAGTGATACCCCGGCCCCCTCTGTGTCCATTCTACCCCTGTAGTGATACCCCGGCCTCCTCTGTGTCCATTCTACCCCTGTAGTGATACCCCGGCCTCCTCTGTGTCCATTCTACCCCTGTAGTGATACCCCGGCCTCCTCTGTGTCCATTCTACCCCTGTAGTATTACCCCGGCCCCCTCTGTGTCCATTCTACCCCTGTAGTATTACCCCGGCCTCCTCTGTGTCCATTCTACCCCTGTAGTATTACCCCGGCCTCCTCTGTGTCCATTCTACCCCTGTAGTGATACCCCGGCCTCCTCTGTGTCCATTCTACCCCTGTAGTGATACCCCGGCCTCCTCTGTGTCCATTCTACCCCTGTAGTGATACCCCGGCCTCCTCTGTGTCCATTCTACCCCTGTAGTATTACCCCGGCCTCCTCTGTGTCCATTCTACCCCTGTAGTGATACCCCGGCCTCCTCTGTGTCCATTCTACCCCTGTAGTGATACCCCGGCCCCGTCTGTGTCCATTCTACCCCTGTAGTGATACCCCGGCCCCCTCTGTGTCCATTCTACCCCTGTAGTGATACCCCGGCCTCCTCTGTGTCCATTCTACCCCTGTAGTGATACCCCGGCCCCCTCTGTGTCCATTCTACCCCTGTAGTATTACCCCGGCCTCCTCTGTGTCCATTCTACCCCTGTAGTATTACCCCGGCCTCCTCTGTGTCCATTCTACCCCTGTAGTGATACCCCGGCCCCCTCTGTGTCCATTCTACCCCTGTAGTGATACCCCGGCCTCCTCTGTGTCCATTCTACCCCTGTAGTATTACCCCGGCCTCCTCTGTGTCCATTCTACCCCTGTAGTGATACCCCGGCCTCCTCTGTGTCCATTCTACCCTTGTAGTATTACCCCGGCCCCCTCTGTGTCCATTCTACCCCTGTAGTGATACGCCGGCCTCCTCTGTGTCCATTCTACCCCTGTAGTGATACGCCGGCCTCCTCTGTGTCCATTCTACCCCTGTAGTATTACCCCGGCCTCCTCTGTGTCCATTCTACCCCTGTAGTGATACCCCGGCCTCCTCTGTGTCCATTCTACCCCTGTAGTGATACCCCGGCCTCCTCTGTGTCCATTCTACCCCTGTAGTATTACCCCGGCCTCCTCTGTGTCCATTCTACCCCTGTAGTATTACCCTGGCCTCCTCTGTGTCCATTCTACCCCTGTAGTGATACCCCGGCCTCCTCTATGGTCATTCTACCCCTGTAGTGATACCCCGGCCTCCTCTTTGTCCATTCTACCCCTGTAGTGATACCCCGGCCTCCTCTGTGTCCATTCTACCCCTGTAGTGATACCCCGGCCTCCTCTGTGTCCATTCTACCCCTGTAGTGATACCCCGGCCTCCTCTATGGTCATTCTACCCCTGTAGTATTACCACTGCCCCCTCTGTGTCCATTCTACCCCTGTAGTGATACCCCGGCCTCCTCTATGGTCATTCTACCCCTGTAGTATTACCCCGGCCCCCTCTGTGTCCATTCTACCCCTGTAGTATTACCCCGGCCTCCTCTGTGTCCATTCTACCCCTGTAGTGATACCCCGGCCCCCTCTGTGTCCATTCTACCCCTGTAGTATTACCCCGGCCTCCTCTGTGTCCATTCTACCCCTGTAGTGATACCCCGGCCTCCTCTGTGTCCATTCTACCCCTGTAGTATTACCCCGGCCTCCTCTGTGTCCATTCTACCCCTGTAGTGATACCCCGGCCCCCTCTGTGTCCATTCTACCCCTGTAGTGATACCCCGGCCTCCTCTGTGTCCATTCTACCCCTGCAGTATTACCCCAGCCTCCTCTGTGTCCATTCTACCCTTGTAGTGATAGCCCGGCCTCCTCTGTGTCCATTCTACCCGTGTAGTGATACCCCGGCCTCCTCTGTGTCCATTCTACCCCTGTAGTGATACCCCGGCCTCCTCTGTGTCCATTCTACCCCTGTAGTGATACCCCGGCCTCCTCTATGGTCATTCTACCCCTATAGTGATACCCCGGCCTCCTCTTTGTCCATTCTACCCCTGTAGTGATACCCCGGCCTCCTCTGTGTCCATTCTACCCCTGTAGTGATACCCCGGCCTCCTCTGTGTCCATTCTACCCCTGTAGTGATACCCCGGCCTCCTCTATGGTCATTCTACCTCTGTAGTGATACCCCAGCCTCCTCTATGGTCATTCTACCCCTGTAGTATTACCCCGGCCCCCTCTGTGTCCATTCTACCCCTGTAGTATTACCCCGGCCTCCTCTGTGTCCATTCTACCCCTGTAGTGATACCCCGGCCCCCTCTGTGTCCATTCTACCCCTGTAGTGATACCCCGGCCTCCTCTGTGTCCATTCTACCCCTGTAGTGATACCACGGCCTCCTCTGTGTCCATTCTACCCCTGTAGTGATACCACGGCCTCCTCTGTGTCCATTCTACCCCTGTAGTGATACCCCGGCCTCCTCTGTGTCCATTCTACCCCTGTAGTATTACCCCGGCCCCCTCTGTGTCCATTCTACCCCTGTAGTGATACCCCGGCCTCCTCTGTGTCCATTCTACCCCTGTAGTGATACCCCGGCCTCCTCTGTGTCCATTCTACCCCTGTAGTATTACCCCGGCCTCCTCTGTGTCCATTCTACCCCTGTAGTGATACCCCGGCCCCCTCTGTGTCCATTCTACCTCTGTAGTGATACCCCGGCCTCCTCTGTGTCCATTCTACCCCTGTAGTGATACCCCGGCCTCCTCTGTGTCCATTCTACCCCTGTAGTGATACCCCGGCCTCCTCTGTGTCCATTCTACCCCTGTAGTGATACCCCGGCCTCCTCTGTGTCCATTCTACCCCTGTAGTGATACCACGGCCTCCTCTGTGTCCATTCTACCCCTGTAGTGATACCCCGGCCTCCTCTGTGTCCATTCTACCCCTGTAGTGATACCCCGGCCTCCTCTGTGTCCATTCTACCCCTGTAGTATTACCCCGGCCTCCTCTGTGTCCATTCTAACCCTGTAGTATTACCCCGGCCTCCTCTGTGTCCATTCTACCCCTGTAGTATTACCCCGGCCTCCTCTGTGTCCATTCTACCCCTGTAGTGATACCCCGGCCCCCTCTGTGTCCATTCTACCCCTGTAGTGATACCCCGGCCTCCTCTGTGTCCATTCTACCCCTGTAGTGATACCCCGGCCTCCTCTGTGTCCATTCTACCCCTTTAGTGATACCCCGGCCTCCTCTGTGTCCATTCTACCCCTGTAGTGATACCCCGGCCTCCTCTGTGTCCATTCTACCCCTGTAGTGATACCCCGGCCTCCTCTATGGTCATTCTACCCCTGTAGTCTTACCCCGGCCCCCTCTGTGTCCATTCTACCCCTGTAGTGATACCCCGGCCTCCTCTATGGTCATTCTACCCCTGTAGTGATACCCCGGCCTCCTCTGTGTCCATTCTACCCCTGTAGTATTACCCCGGCCTCCTCTGTGTCCATTCTACCCCTGTAGTGATACCCCGGCCTCCTCTGTGTCCATTCTACCCCTGTAGTATTACCCCGGCCCCCTCTGTGTCCATTCTACCCCTGTAGTGATACCCCGGCCCCCTCTGTGTCCATTCTACCCCTGTAGTGATACCCCGGCCCCCTCTGTGTCCATTCTACCCCTGTAGTGATACCCCGGCCTCCTCTATGGTCATTCTACCCCTGCAGTATTACCCCGGCCCCCTCTGTGTCCATTCTACCCCTGTAGTGATACCCTGACCTCCTCTGTGTCCATTCTACCCCTGTAGTATTACCCCGGCCCCCTCTGTGTCCATTCTACCCCTGTAGTGATACCCCGGCCTCCTCTGTGTCCATTCTACCCCTGTAGTGATACCCCGGCCTCCTCTGTGTCCATTCTACCCCTGTAGTATTACCCCTGGCTCTACTACGGTCATTTTACCCCTGTAGTATTACCCCGGACCCCTCTGTGTCCATTCTACCCCTGTAGTGATACCCCGGCCTCCGCTCTGTGGTTATTCTACCACTTTAGTATTACCTCTACCCCCTCTGTGTCCATACTACCCCTGTAGTATTACCCCGGCCCCCTCTGTGGTTATTCTACCTCTGCAGTGATACCCCGGCCCCCTCTGTGTCCATTCTACCCCTGTAGTGATACCCCGGCCTCCTCTGTGTCCATTCTACCCCTGTAGTGATACCCCGGCCTCCTCTGTGTCCATTCTACCCCTGTAGTGATACCCCGGCCTCCTCTGTGTCCATTCTACCCCTATAGTGATACGCCGGCCTCCCCTCTGTACTAATTCTATCCCTTTAGTGATACCCCAGCCTCCCTTCTGTGCTCATTCTACCCCTGTAGTATTACCCCAGCCTCCCCGCTGTGGTCATTCTACCCCTATAGTGACACCCCGGCCTCCCCTCTATGGTCATTCTACCCCTATAGTGACACCCCGGCCTCCCCTCTATGGTCATTCTACCCCTATAGTGACACCCCGGCCTCCCCTCTATGGTCATCCTACCCCTATAGTGACACCCCGGCCTCCCCTCTATGGTCATTCTACCCCTATAGTGACACCCCGGCCTCCCCTCTGTGGTCATTCTACCCCTATAGTGACACCCCGGCCTCCCCTCTGTGGTCATTCTACCCCTGTATGATACCCCGGCCTCCCCTCTGTGGTCATTCTACCCCTATAGTGATACCCCGGCCTCCTCTGTACTCATTCTACCCCTATAGTGATACCCCGGCCTCCACTGTACTCATTTTACCCCTATAGTGATACCCTTGCCTCCCTTCTGTGCTAATTCTACCCCTGTAATATTACCTCTATCCCCTCTGTGCCCATTTTACCCCTGTAGTATTACCCCCCGGCCTACCCTCTGTGGTCATTCTACCCCTATAGTGATACCCCGACCTCCTCTGTGTCCATTCTACCCCTGTAGTATTACCCCGGCCTCCTCTGTGTCCATTCTACCCCTGTAGTGATACCCCGGCCTCCTCTGTGTCCATTCTACCCCTGTAGTATTACCCCTGGCTCTACTACGGTCATTTTACCCCTGTAGTATTACCCCGGCCCCCTCTGTGGTTATTCTACCTCTGTAGTATTACCCCGGCCTCCTCTGTGTCCATTTTACCCCTGTAGTATTACCCTGGCCTCCTCTATGGTCATTCTACCCCTGTAGTGATACCCTGCCCTCCTCTGTGTCCATTCTACCCCTGTAGTGATACCCCGGCCTCCTCTGTGTCCATTCTACCCCTGTAGTGATACCCCGGCCTCCACTGTGTCCATTCTACCCCTGTAGTGATACCCCGGCCTCCTCTATGGTCATTCTACCCCTGTAGTGATACCCCGGCCCCCTCTGTGTCCATTCTACCCCTGTAGTATTACCCCGGCCTCCTCTGTGTCCATTCTACCCCTGTAGTGATACCCCGGCCCCCTCTGTGTCCATTCTACCCCTGTAGTGATACCCCGGCCCCCTCTGTGTCCATTCTACCCCTGTAGTGATACCCCGGCCTCCTCTGTGTCCATTCTACCCCTGTAGTATTACCCCGGCCCCCTCTGTGGTCATTCTACCCCTGTAGTGATACCCCGGCCTCCTCTGTGTTCATTCTACCCCTGTAGTGATACCCCGGCCTCCTCTGTGTCCATTCTACCCCTGTAGTATTACCCCGGCCTCCACTGTGTCCATTCTACCCCTGTAGTGATACCCCGGCCTCCTCTGTGTCCATTCTACCCCTGTAGTATTACCCCGGCCTCCTCTGTGTCCATTCTACCCCTGTAGTGATACCCCGGCCTCCTCTGTGTCCATTCTACCCCTGTGGTATTACCCCGGCCTCCTCTGTGTCCATTCTACCCCTGTAGTGATACCCCGGCCTCCTCTGTGTCCATTCTACCCCTGTAGTGATACCCTGGCCTCCTCTGTGTCCATTTACCCCTGTAGTGATACCCCGGCCTCCCCTCTGTGCTCATTCTACCCCTGTAGTATTACCCCGTCCTCCCCGCTGTGGTCATTCTACCCCTGTAGTGATACCCCGGCCTCCCCGCTGTGGTCATTCTACCCCTATAGTGATACCCCGGCCTCCTCTGTGTCCATTATACCCCTGTAGTGATACCCCGGCCTCCTCTGTGTCCATTCTACCCCTGTAGTGATACCCCGGCCTCCCCTCTGTGCTCATTCTACCCCTATAGTGAAACCCCGGCCTCACCTCTGTGGTCATTCTACCTTTATAGTGATACCCCGGCCTCCCCTCTGTGGTCATTCTACCCCTATAGTGATACCCCGGCCTCCCCTCTGTGGTCATTCTACACCTATAGTGATACCCCGGCCTCCCCTCTGTGCTAATTCTACCCCTATAGTGATACGCCGGCCTCCCCTCTGTGCTAATTCTACCTCTATAGTGATACCCCGGCCTCCCCGCTGTGGTCATTCTACCCCTGTAGTGATACCCCGGCCTCCCCTCTGTGCTCATTCTACCCCTGTAGTATTACCTCTATCCCCTCTGTGCCCATTTTACCCCTGTAGTATTACCCCTGGCCTCCCCTCTGTGGTCATTCTACCCCTATAGTGACACCCCGGCCTCCCCTCTATGGTCATTCTACCCCTATAGTGACACCCCGGCCTCCCCTCTGTGGTCATTCAACCCCTATAGTGATACCTTAGCCTCCCCTATGTGGTCATTCTACCCCTGTATGATACCCCGGCCTCCCCTCTGTCCTCATTCTACCCCTGTAGTATTACCCCCGGCCTACCCTCTGTGGTCATTCTACCCCTATAGTGATACCCCGACCTCCTCTGTGCTCTTTCTACCTTTGTAGTATTACTCCGGCCTCCCTTCTTTGTCCATTCTACCCCTGTAGTATTACCCCGGCCCCCTCTGTGTCCATTCTACCCCTGTAGTGATACCCCGGCCTCCTCTGTGTCCATTCTACCCCTGTAGTATTACCCCTGGCTCTACTACGGTCATTTTACCCCTGTAGTATTACCCCGGACCCCTCTGTGTCCATTCTACCCCTGTAGTGATACCCCGGCCTCCGCTCTGTGGTTATTCTACCACTTTAGTATTACCTCTACCCCCTCTGTGTCCATACTACCCCTGTAGTATTACCCCGGCCCCCTCTGTGGTTATTCTACCCCTGTAGTGATACCCCGGCCTCCTCTATGGTCATTCTACCCCTGTAGTATTACCCCGGCCCCCTCTGTGTCCATTCTACCCCTGTAGTGATACCCCGGCCTTCTCTGTGTCCATTCTACCCCTGTAGTGATACCCCGGCCTCCTCTATGGTCATTCTACCCCTGTAGTGATACCCCAGCCTCCTCTATGGTCATTCTACCCCTGTAGTGATACCCCGGCCTCCTCTATGGTCATTCTACCCCTGTAGTGATACCCCGGCCTCCTCTATGGTCATTCTACCCCTGTAGTGATACCCCAGCCTCCTCTATGGTCATTCTACCCCTGTAGTATTACCCTGGCCCCCTCTGTGTCCATTCTACCCCTGTAGTGATACCCCGGCCCCCTCTGTGTCCATTCTACCCCTGTAGTGATACCCCGGCCTCCTCTGTGTCCATTCTACCCCTGTAGTGATACCCCGGCCTCCTCTGTGTCCATTCTACCCCTGTAGTGATACCCCGGCCTCCTCTGTGTCCATTCTACCCCTGTAGTATTACCCCGGCCCCCTCTGTGTCCATTCTACCCCTGTAGTATTACCCCGGCCTCCTCTGTGTCCATTCTACCCCTGTAGTATTACCCCGGCCTCCTCTGTGTCCATTCTACCCCTGTAGTGATACCCCGGCCTCCTCTGTGTCCATTCTACCCCTGTAGTGATACCCCGGCCTCCTCTGTGTCCATTCTACCCCTGTAGTGATACCCCGGCCTCCTCTGTGTCCATTCTACCCCTGTAGTATTACCCCGGCCTCCTCTGTGTCCATTCTACCCCTGTAGTGATACCCCGGCCTCCTCTGTGTCCATTCTACCCCTGTAGTGATACCCCGGCCCCGTCTGTGTCCATTCTACCCCTGTAGTGATACCCCGGCCCCCCTCTGTGTCCATTCTACCCCTGTAGTGATACCCCGGCCTCCTCTGTGTCCATTCTACCCCTGTAGTGATACCCCGGCCCCCTCTGTGTCCATTCTACCCCTGTAGTATTACCCCGGCCTCCTCTGTGTCCATTCTACCCCTGTAGTATTACCCCGGCCTCCTCTGTGTCCATTCTACCCCTGTAGTGATACCCCGGCCCCCTCTGTGTCCATTCTACCCCTGTAGTGATACCCCGGCCTCCTCTGTGTCCATTCTACCCCTGTAGTATTACCCCGGCCTCCTCTGTGTCCATTCTACCCCTGTAGTGATACCCCGGCCTCCTCTGTGTCCATTCTACCCTTGTAGTATTACCCCGGCCCCCTCTGTGTCCATTCTACCCCTGTAGTGATACGCCGGCCTCCTCTGTGTCCATTCTACCCCTGTAGTGATACGCCGGCCTCCTCTGTGTCCATTCTACCCCTGTAGTATTACCCCGGCCTCCTCTGTGTCCATTCTACCCCTGTAGTGATACCCCGGCCTCCTCTGTGTCCATTCTACCCCTGTAGTGATACCCCGGCCTCCTCTGTGTCCATTCTACCCCTGTAGTATTACCCCGGCCTCCTCTGTGTCCATTCTACCCCTGTAGTATTACCCTGGCCTCCTCTGTGTCCATTCTACCCCTGTAGTGATACCCCGGCCTCCTCTATGGTCATTCTACCCCTGTAGTGATACCCCGGCCTCCTCTTTGTCCATTCTACCCCTGTAGTGATACCCCGGCCTCCTCTGTGTCCATTCTACCCCTGTAGTGATACCCCGGCCTCCTCTGTGTCCATTCTACCCCTGTAGTGATACCCCGGCCTCCTCTATGGTCATTCTACCCCTGTAGTATTACCACTGCCCCCTCTGTGTCCATTCTACCCCTGTAGTGATACCCCGGCCTCCTCTATGGTCATTCTACCCCTGTAGTATTACCCCGGCCCCCTCTGTGTCCATTCTACCCCTGTAGTATTACCCCGGCCTCCTCTGTGTCCATTCTACCCCTGTAGTGATACCCCGGCCCCCTCTGTGTCCATTCTACCCCTGTAGTATTACCCCGGCCTCCTCTGTGTCCATTCTACCCCTGTAGTGATACCCCGGCCTCCTCTGTGTCCATTCTACCCCTGTAGTATTACCCCGGCCTCCTCTGTGTCCATTCTACCCCTGTAGTGATACCCCGGCCCCCTCTGTGTCCATTCTACCCCTGTAGTGATACCCCGGCCTCCTCTGTGTCCATTCTACCCCTGCAGTATTACCCCAGCCTCCTCTGTGTCCATTCTACCCTTGTAGTGATAGCCCGGCCTCCTCTGTGTCCATTCTACCCGTGTAGTGATACCCCGGCCTCCTCTGTGTCCATTCTACCCCTGTAGTGATACCCCGGCCTCCTCTGTGTCCATTCTACCCCTGTAGTGATACCCCGGCCTCCTCTATGGTCATTCTACCCCTATAGTGATACCCCGGCCTCCTCTTTGTCCATTCTACCCCTGTAGTGATACCCCGGCCTCCTCTGTGTCCATTCTACCCCTGTAGTGATACCCCGGCCTCCTCTGTGTCCATTCTACCCCTGTAGTGATACCCCGGCCTCCTCTATGGTCATTCTACCTCTGTAGTGATACCCCAGCCTCCTCTATGGTCATTCTACCCCTGTAGTATTACCCCGGCCCCCTCTGTGTCCATTCTACCCCTGTAGTATTACCCCGGCCTCCTCTGTGTCCATTCTACCCCTGTAGTGATACCCCGGCCCCCTCTGTGTCCATTCTACCCCTGTAGTGATACCCCGGCCTCCTCTGTGTCCATTCTACCCCTGTAGTGATACCACGGCCTCCTCTGTGTCCATTCTACCCCTGTAGTGATACCACGGCCTCCTCTGTGTCCATTCTACCCCTGTAGTGATACCCCGGCCTCCTCTGTGTCCATTCTACCCCTGTAGTATTACCCCGGCCCCCTCTGTGTCCATTCTACCCCTGTAGTGATACCCCGGCCTCCTCTGTGTCCATTCTACCCCTGTAGTGATACCCCGGCCTCCTCTGTGTCCATTCTACCCCTGTAGTATTACCCCGGCCCCCTCTGTGTCCATTCTACCCCTGTAGTGATACCCCGGCCTCCTCTTTGTCCATTCTACCCCTGTAGTGATACCCCGGCCTCCTCTGTGTCCATTCTACCCCTGTAGTGATACCCCGGCCCCCTCTGTGTCCATTCTACCTCTGTAGTGATACCCCGGCCTCCTCTGTGTCCATTCTACCCCTGTAGTGATACCCCGGCCTCCTCTGTGTCCATTCTACCCCTGTAGTGATACCCCGGCCTCCTCTGTGTCCATTCTACCCCTGTAGTGATACCCCGGCCTCCTCTGTGTCCATTCTACCCCTGTAGTGATACCACGGCCTCCTCTGTGTCCATTCTACCCCTGTAGTGATACCCCGGCCTCCTCTGTGTCCATTCTACCCCTGTAGTGATACCCCGGCCTCCTCTGTGTCCATTCTACCCCTGTAGTATTACCCCGGCCTCCTCTGTGTCCATTCTAACCCTGTAGTATTACCCCGGCCTCCTCTGTGTCCATTCTACCCCTGTAGTATTACCCCGGCCTCCTCTGTGTCCATTCTACCCCTGTAGTGATACCCCGGCCCCCTCTGTGTCCATTCTACCCCTGTAGTGATACCCCGGCCTCCTCTGTGTCCATTCTACCCCTGTAGTGATACCCCGGCCTCCTCTGTGTCCATTCTACCCCTTTAGTGATACCCCGGCCTCCTCTGTGTCCATTCTACCCCTGTAGTGATACCCCGGCCTCCTCTGTGTCCATTCTACCCCTGTAGTGATACCCCGGCCTCCTCTATGGTCATTCTACCCCTGTAGTCTTACCCCGGCCCCCTCTGTGTCCATTCTACCCCTGTAGTGATACCCCGGCCTCCTCTATGGTCATTCTACCCCTGTAGTGATACCCCGGCCTCCTCTGTGTCCATTCTACCCCTGTAGTATTACCCCGGCCTCCTCTGTGTCCATTCTACCCCTGTAGTGATACCCCGGCCTCCTCTGTGTCCATTCTACCCCTGTAGTATTACCCCGGCCCCCTCTGTGTCCATTCTACCCCTGTAGTGATACCCCGGCCCCCTCTGTGTCCATTCTACCCCTGTAGTGATACCCCGGCCCCCTCTGTGTCCATTCTACCCCTGTAGTGATACCCCGGCCTCCTCTATGGTCATTCTACCCCTGCAGTATTACCCCGGCCCCCTCTGTGTCCATTCTACCCCTGTAGTGATACCCTGACCTCCTCTGTGTCCATTCTACCCCTGTAGTATTACCCCGGCCCCCTCTGTGTCCATTCTACCCCTGTAGTGATACCCCGGCCTCCTCTGTGTCCATTCTACCCCTGTAGTGATACCCCGGCCTCCTCTGTGTCCATTCTACCCCTGTAGTATTACCCCTGGCTCTACTACGGTCATTTTACCCCTGTAGTATTACCCCGGACCCCTCTGTGTCCATTCTACCCCTGTAGTGATACCCCGGCCTCCGCTCTGTGGTTATTCTACCACTTTAGTATTACCTCTACCCCCTCTGTGTCCATACTACCCCTGTAGTATTACCCCGGCCCCCTCTGTGGTTATTCTACCTCTGCAGTGATACCCCGGCCCCCTCTGTGTCCATTCTACCCCTGTAGTGATACCCCGGCCTCCTCTGTGTCCATTCTACCCCTGTAGTGATACCCCGGCCTCCTCTGTGTCCATTCTACCCCTGTAGTGATACCCCGGCCTCCTCTGTGTCCATTCTACCCCTATAGTGATACGCCGGCCTCCCCTCTGTACTAATTCTATCCCTTTAGTGATACCCCAGCCTCCCTTCTGTGCTCATTCTACCCCTGTAGTATTACCCCAGCCTCCCCGCTGTGGTCATTCTACCCCTATAGTGACACCCCGGCCTCCCCTCTATGGTCATTCTACCCCTATAGTGACACCCCGGCCTCCCCTCTATGGTCATTCTACCCCTATAGTGACACCCCGGCCTCCCCTCTATGGTCATCCTACCCCTATAGTGACACCCCGGCCTCCCCTCTATGGTCATTCTACCCCTATAGTGACACCCCGGCCTCCCCTCTGTGGTCATTCTACCCCTATAGTGACACCCCGGCCTCCCCTCTGTGGTCATTCTACCCCTGTATGATACCCCGGCCTCCCCTCTGTGGTCATTCTACCCCTATAGTGATACCCCGGCCTCCTCTGTACTCATTCTACCCCTATAGTGATACCCCGGCCTCCACTGTACTCATTTTACCCCTATAGTGATACCCTTGCCTCCCTTCTGTGCTAATTCTACCCCTGTAATATTACCTCTATCCCCTCTGTGCCCATTTTACCCCTGTAGTATTACCCCCGGCCTACCCTCTGTGGTCATTCTACCCCTATAGTGATACCCCGACCTCCTCTGTGTCCATTCTACCCCTGTAGTATTACCCCGGCCTCCTCTGTGTCCATTCTACCCCTGTAGTGATACCCCGGCCTCCTCTGTGTCCATTCTACCCCTGTAGTATTACCCCTGGCTCTACTACGGTCATTTTACCCCTGTAGTATTACCCCGGCCCCCTCTGTGGTTATTCTACCTCTGTAGTATTACCCCGGCCTCCTCTGTGTCCATTTTACCCCTGTAGTATTACCCTGGCCTCCTCTATGGTCATTCTACCCCTGTAGTGATACCCTGCCCTCCTCTGTGTCCATTCTACCCCTGTAGTGATACCCCGGCCTCCTCTGTGTCCATTCTACCCCTGTAGTGATACCCCGGCCTCCACTGTGTCCATTCTACCCCTGTAGTGATACCCCGGCCTCCTCTATGGTCATTCTACCCCTGTAGTGATACCCCGGCCCCCTCTGTGTCCATTCTACCCCTGTAGTATTACCCCGGCCTCCTCTGTGTCCATTCTACCCCTGTAGTGATACCCCGGCCCCCTCTGTGTCCATTCTACCCCTGTAGTGATACCCCGGCCCCCTCTGTGTCCATTCTACCCCTGTAGTGATACCCCGGCCTCCTCTGTGTCCATTCTACCCCTGTAGTATTACCCCGGCCCCCTCTGTGGTCATTCTACCCCTGTAGTGATACCCCGGCCTCCTCTGTGTTCATTCTACCCCTGTAGTGATACCCCGGCCTCCTCTGTGTCCATTCTACCCCTGTAGTATTACCCCGGCCTCCACTGTGTCCATTCTACCCCTGTAGTGATACCCCGGCCTCCTCTGTGTCCATTCTACCCCTGTAGTATTACCCCGGCCTCCTCTGTGTCCATTCTACCCCTGTAGTGATACCCCGGCCTCCTCTGTGTCCATTCTACCCCTGTGGTATTACCCCGGCCTCCTCTGTGTCCATTCTACCCCTGTAGTGATACCCCGGCCTCCTCTGTGTCCATTCTACCCCTGTAGTGATACCCTGGCCTCCTCTGTGTCCATTTACCCCTGTAGTGATACCCCGGCCTCCCCTCTGTGCTCATTCTACCCCTGTAGTATTACCCCGTCCTCCCCGCTGTGGTCATTCTACCCCTGTAGTGATACCCCGGCCTCCCCGCTGTGGTCATTCTACCCCTATAGTGATACCCCGGCCTCCTCTGTGTCCATTATACCCCTGTAGTGATACCCCGGCCTCCTCTGTGTCCATTCTACCCCTGTAGTGATACCCCGGCCTCCCCTCTGTGCTCATTCTACCCCTATAGTGAAACCCCGGCCTCACCTCTGTGGTCATTCTACCTTTATAGTGATACCCCGGCCTCCCCTCTGTGGTCATTCTACCCCTATAGTGATACCCCGGCCTCCCCTCTGTGGTCATTCTACACCTATAGTGATACCCCGGCCTCCCCTCTGTGCTAATTCTACCCCTATAGTGATACGCCGGCCTCCCCTCTGTGCTAATTCTACCTCTATAGTGATACCCCGGCCTCCCCGCTGTGGTCATTCTACCCCTGTAGTGATACCCCGGCCTCCCCTCTGTGCTCATTCTACCCCTGTAGTATTACCTCTATCCCCTCTGTGCCCATTTTACCCCTGTAGTATTACCCCTGGCCTCCCCTCTGTGGTCATTCTACCCCTATAGTGACACCCCGGCCTCCCCTCTATGGTCATTCTACCCCTATAGTGACACCCCGGCCTCCCCTCTGTGGTCATTCAACCCCTATAGTGATACCTTAGCCTCCCCTATGTGGTCATTCTACCCCTGTATGATACCCCCGGCCTCCCCTCTGTCCTCATTCTACCCCTGTAGTATTACCCCCGGCCTACCCTCTGTGGTCATTCTACCCCTATAGTGATACCCCGACCTCCTCTGTGCTCTTTCTACCTTTGTAGTATTACTCCGGCCTCCCTTCTTTGTCCATTCTACCCCTGTAGTATTACCCCGGCCCCCTCTGTGTCCATTCTACCCCTGTAGTGATACCCCGGCCTCCTCTGTGTCCATTCTACCCCTGTAGTATTACCCCTGGCTCTACTACGGTCATTTTACCCCTGTAGTATTACCCCGGACCCCTCTGTGTCCATTCTACCCCTGTAGTGATACCCCGGCCTCCGCTCTGTGGTTATTCTACCACTTTAGTATTACCTCTACCCCCTCTGTGTCCATACTACCCCTGTAGTATTACCCCGGCCCCCTCTGTGGTTATTCTACCCCTGTAGTGATACCCCGGCCTCCTCTATGGTCATTCTACCCCTGTAGTATTACCCCGGCCCCCTCTGTGTCCATTCTACCCCTGTAGTGATACCCCGGCCTTCTCTGTGTCCATTCTACCCCTGTAGTGATACCCCGGCCTCCTCTATGGTCATTCTACCCCTGTAGTGATACCCCAGCCTCCTCTATGGTCATTCTACCCCTGTAGTGATACCCCGGCCTCCTCTATGGTCATTCTACCCCTGTAGTGATACCCCGGCCTCCTCTATGGTCATTCTACCCCTGTAGTGATACCCCAGCCTCCTCTATGGTCATTCTACCCCTGTAGTATTACCCTGGCCCCCTCTGTGTCCATTCTACCCCTGTAGTGATACCCCGGCCCCCTCTGTGTCCATTCTACCCCTGTAGTGATACCCCGGCCTCCTCTGTGTCCATTCTACCCCTGTAGTGATACCCCGGCCTCCTCTGTGTCCATTCTACCCCTGTAGTGATACCCCGGCCTCCTCTGTGTCCATTCTACCCCTGTAGTATTACCCCGGCCCCCTCTGTGTCCATTCTACCCCTGTAGTATTACCCCGGCCTCCTCTGTGTCCATTCTACCCCTGTAGTATTACCCCGGCCTCCTCTGTGTCCATTCTACCCCTGTAGTGATACCCCGGCCTCCTCTGTGTCCATTCTACCCCTGTAGTGATACCCCGGCCTCCTCTGTGTCCATTCTACCCCTGTAGTGATACCCCGGCCTCCTCTGTGTCCATTCTACCCCTGTAGTATTACCCCGGCCTCCTCTGTGTCCATTCTACCCCTGTAGTGATACCCCGGCCTCCTCTGTGTCCATTCTACCCCTGTAGTGATACCCCGGCCCCGTCTGTGTCCATTCTACCCCTGTAGTGATACCCCCGGCCCCCTCTGTGTCCATTCTACCCCTGTAGTGATACCCCGGCCTCCTCTGTGTCCATTCTACCCCTGTAGTGATACCCCGGCCCCCTCTGTGTCCATTCTACCCCTGTAGTATTACCCCGGCCTCCTCTGTGTCCATTCTACCCCTGTAGTATTACCCCGGCCTCCTCTGTGTCCATTCTACCCCTGTAGTGATACCCCGGCCCCCTCTGTGTCCATTCTACCCCTGTAGTGATACCCCGGCCTCCTCTGTGTCCATTCTACCCCTGTAGTATTACCCCGGCCTCCTCTGTGTCCATTCTACCCCTGTAGTGATACCCCGGCCTCCTCTGTGTCCATTCTACCCTTGTAGTATTACCCCGGCCCCCTCTGTGTCCATTCTACCCCTGTAGTGATACGCCGGCCTCCTCTGTGTCCATTCTACCCCTGTAGTGATACGCCGGCCTCCTCTGTGTCCATTCTACCCCTGTAGTATTACCCCGGCCTCCTCTGTGTCCATTCTACCCCTGTAGTGATACCCCGGCCTCCTCTGTGTCCATTCTACCCCTGTAGTGATACCCCGGCCTCCTCTGTGTCCATTCTACCCCTGTAGTATTACCCCGGCCTCCTCTGTGTCCATTCTACCCCTGTAGTATTACCCTGGCCTCCTCTGTGTCCATTCTACCCCTGTAGTGATACCCCGGCCTCCTCTATGGTCATTCTACCCCTGTAGTGATACCCCGGCCTCCTCTTTGTCCATTCTACCCCTGTAGTGATACCCCGGCCTCCTCTGTGTCCATTCTACCCCTGTAGTGATACCCCGGCCTCCTCTGTGTCCATTCTACCCCTGTAGTGATACCCCGGCCTCCTCTATGGTCATTCTACCCCTGTAGTATTACCACTGCCCCCTCTGTGTCCATTCTACCCCTGTAGTGATACCCCGGCCTCCTCTATGGTCATTCTACCCCTGTAGTATTACCCCGGCCCCCTCTGTGTCCATTCTACCCCTGTAGTATTACCCCGGCCTCCTCTGTGTCCATTCTACCCCTGTAGTGATACCCCGGCCCCCTCTGTGTCCATTCTACCCCTGTAGTATTACCCCGGCCTCCTCTGTGTCCATTCTACCCCTGTAGTGATACCCCGGCCTCCTCTGTGTCCATTCTACCCCTGTAGTATTACCCCGGCCTCCTCTGTGTCCATTCTACCCCTGTAGTGATACCCCGGCCCCCTCTGTGTCCATTCTACCCCTGTAGTGATACCCCGGCCTCCTCTGTGTCCATTCTACCCCTGCAGTATTACCCCAGCCTCCTCTGTGTCCATTCTACCCTTGTAGTGATACCCCGGCCTCCTCTGTGTCCATTCTACCCGTGTAGTGATACCCCGGCCTCCTCTGTGTCCATTCTACCCCTGTAGTGATACCCCGGCCTCCTCTGTGTCCATTCTACCCCTGTAGTGATACCCCGGCCTCCTCTATGGTCATTCTACCCCTATAGTGATACCCCGGCCTCCTCTTTGTCCATTCTACCCCTGTAGTGATACCCCGGCCTCCTCTGTGTCCATTCTACCCCTGTAGTGATACCCCGGCCTCCTCTGTGTCCATTCTACCCCTGTAGTGATACCCCGGCCTCCTCTATGGTCATTCTACCTCTGTAGTGATACCCCAGCCTCCTCTATGGTCATTCTACCCCTGTAGTATTACCCCGGCCCCCTCTGTGTCCATTCTACCCCTGTAGTATTACCCCGGCCTCCTCTGTGTCCATTCTACCCCTGTAGTGATACCCCGGCCCCCTCTGTGTCCATTCTACCCCTGTAGTGATACCCCGGCCTCCTCTGTGTCCATTCTACCCCTGTAGTGATACCACGGCCTCCTCTGTGTCCATTCTACCCCTGTAGTGATACCACGGCCTCCTCTGTGTCCATTCTACCCCTGTAGTGATACCCCGGCCTCCTCTGTGTCCATTCTACCCCTGTAGTATTACCCCGGCCCCCTCTGTGTCCATTCTACCCCTGTAGTGATACCCCGGCCTCCTCTGTGTCCATTCTACCCCTGTAGTGATACCCCGGCCTCCTCTGTGTCCATTCTACCCCTGTAGTATTACCCCGGCCTCCTCTGTGTCCATTCTACCCCTGTAGTGATACCCCGGCCCCCTCTGTGTCCATTCTACCTCTGTAGTGATACCCCGGCCTCCTCTGTGTCCATTCTACCCCTGTAGTGATACCCCGGCCTCCTCTGTGTCCATTCTACCCCTGTAGTGATACCCCGGCCTCCTCTGTGTCCATTCTACCCCTGTAGTGATACCCCGGCCTCCTCTGTGTCCATTCTACCCCTGTAGTGATACCACGGCCTCCTCTGTGTCCATTCTACCCCTGTAGTGATACCCCGGCCTCCTCTGTGTCCATTCTACCCCTGTAGTGATACCCCGGCCTCCTCTGTGTCCATTCTACCCCTGTAGTATTACCCCGGCCTCCTCTGTGTCCATTCTAACCCTGTAGTATTACCCCGGCCTCCTCTGTGTCCATTCTACCCCTGTAGTATTACCCCGGCCTCCTCTGTGTCCATTCTACCCCTGTAGTGATACCCCGGCCCCCTCTGTGTCCATTCTACCCCTGTAGTGATACCCCGGCCTCCTCTGTGTCCATTCTACCCCTGTAGTGATACCCCGGCCTCCTCTGTGTCCATTCTACCCCTTTAGTGATACCCCGGCCTCCTCTGTGTCCATTCTACCCCTGTAGTGATACCCCGGCCTCCTCTGTGTCCATTCTACCCCTGTAGTGATACCCCGGCCTCCTCTATGGTCATTCTACCCCTGTAGTCTTACCCCGGCCCCCTCTGTGTCCATTCTACCCCTGTAGTGATACCCCGGCCTCCTCTATGGTCATTCTACCCCTGTAGTGATACCCCGGCCTCCTCTGTGTCCATTCTACCCCTGTAGTATTACCCCGGCCTCCTCTGTGTCCATTCTACCCCTGTAGTGATACCCCGGCCTCCTCTGTGTCCATTCTACCCCTGTAGTGATACCCCGGCCTCCTCTATGGTCATTCTACCCCTGTAGTGATACCCCGGCCTCCTCTGTGTCCATTCTACCCCTGTAGTATTACCCCGGCCTCCTCTGTGTCCATTCTACCCCTGTAGTGATACCCCGGCCTCCTCTGTGTCCATTCTACCCCTGTAGTATTACCCCGGCCCCCTCTGTGTCCATTCTACCCCTGTAGTGATACCCCGGCCCCCTCTGTGTCCATTCTACCCCTGTAGTGATACCCCGGCCCCCTCTGTGTCCATTCTACCCCTGTAGTGATACCCCGGCCTCCTCTATGGTCATTCTACCCCTGCAGTATTACCCCGGCCCCCTCTGTGTCCATTCTACCCCTGTAGTGATACCCTGACCTCCTCTGTGTCCATTCTACCCCTGTAGTATTACCCCGGCCCCCTCTGTGTCCATTCTACCCCTGTAGTGATACCCCGGCCCCCTCTGTGTCCATTCTACCCCTGTAGTGATACCCCGGCCCCCTCTGTGTCCATTCTACCCCTGTAGTGATACCCCGGCCTCCTCTGTGTCCATTCTACCCCTGTAGTATTACCCCGGCCCCCTCTGTGTCCATTCTACCCCTGTAGTGATACCCCGGCCTCCTCTGTGTCCATTCTACCCCTGTAGTATTACCCCGGCCTCCTCTGTGTCCATTCTACCCCTGTAGTATTACCCCGGCCCCCTCTGTGTCCATTCTACCCCTGTAGTGATACCCCGGCCCCCTCTGTGTTCATTCTACCCCTGTAGTGATACCCCGGCCTCCTCTGTGTCCATTCTACCCCTGTAGTGATACCCCGGCCTCCTCTGTGTCCATTCTACCCCTGTAGTGATACCCCGGCCTCCTCTGTGTCCATTCTACCCCTGTAGTATTACCCCGGCCCCCTCTGTGTCCATTCTACCCCTGTAGTGATACCCCGGCCCCCTCTGTGTCCATTCTACCCCTGTAGTGATACCCCGGCCTCCTCTGTGCTCTTTCTACCTTTGTAGTATTACCCCGGCCTCCTCTTTGTCCATTCTACCCCTGTAGTGATACCCCGGCCCCCTCTGTGTCCATTCTACCCCTGTAGTGATACCCCGGCCTCCTCTGTGTCCATTCTACCCCTGTAGTGATACCCCGGCCCCCTCTGTGTCCATTCTACCCCTGTAGTGATACCCCGGCCCCCTCTGTGTCCATTCTACCCCTGTAGTGATACCCCGGCCTCCTCTGTGTCCATTCTACCCCTGTAGTATTACCCCGGCCCCCTCTGTGTCCATTCTACCCCTGTAGTGATACCCCGGCCCCCTCTGTGTCCATTCTACCCCTGTAGTGATACCCCGGCCTCCTCTGTGTCCATTCTACCCCTGTAGTGATACCCCGGCCTCCTCTGTGTCCATTCTACCCCTGTAGTGATACCCCGGCCTCCTCTGTGTCCATTCTACCCCTGTAGTATTACCCCGGCCCCCTCTGTGTCCATTCTACCCCTGTAGTGATACCCCGGCCCCCTCTGTGTCCATTCTACCCCTGTAGTGATACCCCGGCCTTCTCTGTGCTCTTTCTACCTTTGTAGTATTACCCCGGCCTCCTCTGTGTCCATTCTACCCCTGTAGTGATACCCCGGCCTCCTCTTTGTCCATTCTACCCCTGTAGTGATACCCCGGCCCCCTCTGTGTCCATTCTACCCCTGTAGTGATACCCCGGCCTCCTCTGTGTCCATTCTACCCCTGTAGTATTACCCCGGCCCCCTCTGTGTCCATTCTACCCCTGTAGTATTACCCCGGCCTCCTCTGTGTCCATTCTACCCCTGTAGTATTACCCCGGCCTCCTCTGTGTCCATTCTACCCCTGTAGTGATACCCCGGCCTCCTCTGTGTCCATTCTACCCCTGTAGTGATACCCCCGGCCTCCTCTGTGTCCATTCTACCCCTGTAGTGATACCCCGGCCTCCTCTGTGTCCATTCTACCCCTGTAGTGATACCCCGGCCCCCTCTGTGTCCATTCTACCCCTGTAGTATTACCCCGGCCTCCTCTGTGTCCATTCTACCCCTGTAGTATTACCCTGGCCTCCTCTGTGTCCATTCTACCCCTGTAGTGATACCCCGGCCTCCTCTATGGTCATTCTACCCCTGTAGTGATACCCCGGCCTCCTCTTTGTCCATTCTACCCCTGTAGTGATACCCCGGCCTCCTCTGTGTCCATTCTACCCCTGTAGTGATACCCCGGCCTCCTCTGTGTCCATTCTACCCCTGTAGTGATACCCCGGCCTCCTCTATGGTCATTCTACCCCTGTAGTATTACCACGGCCCCCTCTGTGTCCATTCTACCCCTGTAGTGATACCCCGGCCCCCTCTGTGTCCATTCTACCCTTGTAGTATTACCCCGGCCTCCTCTGTGTCCATTCTACTCCTGTAGTGATACCCCGGCCCCCTCTGTGTCCATTCTACCCCTGTAGTATTACCCCGGCCTCCTCTGTGTCCATTCTACCCCTGTAGTATTACCCCGGCCTCCTCTGTGTCCATTCTACCCCTGTAGTGATACCCCGGCGCCCTCTGTGTCCATTCTACCCCTGTAGTGATACCCCGGCCTCCTCTGTGTCCATTCTACCCTTGTAGTGATACCCCGGCCTCCTCTGTGTCCATTCTACCCCTGTAGTGATACCCCGGCCTCCTCTGTGTCCATTCTACCCCTGTAGTGATACCCCGGCCTCCTCTGTGTCCATTCTACCCCTGTAGTGATACCCCGGCCTCCTCTATGGTCATTCTACCCCTATAGTGATACCCCGGCCTCCTCTTTGTCCATTCTACCCCTGTAGTGATACCCCGGCCTCCTCTGTGTCCATTCTACCCCTGTAGTGATACCCCGGCCTCCTCTGTGTCCATTCTACCCCTGTAGTGATACCCCGGCCTCCTCTATGGTCATTCTACCCCTGTAGTGATACCCCGGCCTCCTCTGTGTCCATTCTACCCCTGTAGTGATACCCCGGCCTCCTCTGTGTCCATTCTACCCCTGTAGTGATACCCCGGCCTCCTCTGTGTCCATTCTACCCCTGTAGTGATACCCCAGCCTCCTCTATGGTCATTCTACCCCTGTAGTATTACCCCGGCCCCCTCTGTGTCCATTCTACCCCTGTAGTATTACCCCGGCCTCCTCTGTGTCCATTCTACCCCTGTAGTGATACCCCGGCCCCCTCTGTGTCCATTCTACCCCTGTAGTGATACCCCGGCCTCCTCTGTGTCCATTCTACCCCTGTAGTGATACCCCGGCCTCCTCTGTGTCCATTCTACCCCTGTAGTGATACCACGGCCTCCTCTGTGTCCATTCTACCCCTGTAGTGATACCCCGGCCTCCTCTGTGTCCATTCTACCCCTGTAGTATTACCCCGGCCCCCTCTGTGTCCATTCTACCCCTGTAGTGATACCCCGGCCCCCTCTGTGTCCATTCTACCCCTGTAGTGATACCCCGGCCTCCTCTGTGTCCATTCTACCCCTGTAGTGATACCCCGGCCCCCTCTGTGTCCATTCTACCCCTGTAGTGATACCCCGGCCCCCTCTGTGTCCATTCTACCCCTGTAGTGATACCCCGGCCCCCTCTGTGTCCATTCTACCCCTGTAGTGATACCCCGGCCCCCTCTGTGTCCATTCTACCTCTGTAGTGATACCCCGGCCTCCTCTGTGTCCATTCTACCCCTGTAGTGATACCCCGGCCTCCTCTGTGTCCATTCTACCCCTGTAGTATTACCCCGGCCTCCTCTGTGTCCATTCTACCCCTGTAGTATTACCCCGGCCTCCTCTGTGTCCATTCTACCCCTGTAGTGATACCCCGGCCCCCTCTGTGTCCATTCTACCCCTGTAGTGATACCCCGGCCCCCTCTGTGTCCATTCTACCCCTGTAGTGATACCCCGGCCTCCTCTATGGTCATTCTACCCCTGTAGTGATACCCCGGCCCCCTCTGTGTCCATTCTACCCCTGTAGTGATACCCCGGCCTCCTCTGTGTCCATTCTACCCCTTTAGTGATACCCCGGCCTCCTCTGTGTCCATTCTACCCCTGTAGTGATACCCCGGCCTCCTCTGTGTCCATTCTACCCCTGTAGTGATACCCCGGCCTCCTCTATGGTCATTCTACCCCTGTAGTATTACCCCGGCCCCCTCTGTGTCCATTCTACCCCTGTAGTGATACCCCGGCCTCCTCTATGGTCATTCTACCCCTGTAGTATTACCCCGGCCTCCTCTGTGTCCATTCTACCCCTGTAGTATTACCCCGGCCCCCTCTGTGTCCATTCTACCCCTGTAGTATTACCCCGGCCTCCTCTGTGTCCATTCTACCCCTGTAGTATTACCCCGGCCTCCTCTGTGTCCATTCTACCCCTGTAGTGATACCCCGGCCTCCTCTGTGTCCATTCTACCCCTGTAGTGATACCCCGGCCTCCTCTGTGTCCATTCTACCCCTGTAGTGATACCCCGGCCCCGTCTGTGTCCATTCTACCCCTGTAGTATTACCCCTGGCTCTACTACGGTCATTTTACCCCTGTAGTATTACCCCGGACCCCTCTGTGTCCATTCTACCCCTGTAGTGATACCCCGGCCTCCGCTCTGTGGTTATTCTACCACTTTAGTATTACCTCTACCCCCTCTGTGTCCATACTACCCCTGTAGTATTACCCCGGCCCCCTCTGTGGTTATTCTACCCCTGTAGTGATACCCCGGCCTCCTCTATGGTCATTCTACCCCTGTAGTGATACCCCGGCCTCCTCTGTGTCCATTCTACCCCTGTAGTGATACCCCGGCCTCCTCTGTGTCCATTCTACCCCTGTAGTGATACCCCGGCGCCCTCTGTGGTCACTTTGCCCCCCTGCTAGTACAGAGTACGATCTCTGGCGGTTTCGGCGGCGCGGTCATCTGATGTGACGTTCAACTGGAAAGTAAAAGAGGAAAATAAAAGTCACAAGACAAAGATCCGGATAAAAATTTTATATAAGAAGCCACAACTGATGAGGGGTGAGGTCAGAGGTCGCAGTCATCGGGGGGCCCTAACCCTGCGCACCGCTGCGGCCTATGGAAGGCTCCCTGCACAGGGCAGACACACATACCCTCACCTAGCCAAACCTGAAATGGCTGATAGCAGGGAGCAAGAGCTGGAATCCACATATATGGAGATGGACTGCTGGGTTAGCGCCCCCTAGAACAAAATCCGGGATAATAAGACAGGCTGACAAGTGTGCGGGTCTGATGTAACGGACACTTCCCACCATCTGCTGCAGTACCAGATGCAGCCTATGGTCAGGTGTGGCGCTGTTTCTAACCTCCATGTATCTAATCCCATACAAACCTCCATGGCTACACTGGTAACGGACCTGAGGCAGCCGGCCTGTGGACCCCAGGAGAGGGGAGCCAGGATGGGACTGACCTGGGACCTCATATGGGACACCCAATGCCTGCGGGTAAGGGTCATCAAACAGCGAGGAGACAGGGGCACGTCAAAAGGAGGCCACCAAGGGGTGTGAATACTTGTGCAAATGTACAGAAGAAACACAAGGCCTCACCACCTGCCGGCGGCACAAAGACGTCACGGGGAGATGCTGGTGTGACTACGGAGGAACCGAGGAGGAGAATAGAAAAATAGATCTATTATGATTGTCAGAGCAGGGGGCGGAGACTGTCAGAGCAGGGGGCGGAGACTGTCAGAGCAGGGGGCAGAGTCTGACAGAGCAGGGGGCGGAGACTGTCAGAGCAGGGGGCGGAGTCTGACAGCAGGGGGTGGAGTCTGACAGAGCAGGGGGTGGAGTCTGACAGAGCAGGGGGCGGAGTCTGACAGAGCAGGGGGCAGAGACTGTCAGAGCAGGGGGCGGAGTCTGACAGAGCAGGGGGCAGAGTCTGACAGAGCAGGGGGCAGAGACTGTCAGAGCAGGGGGCAGAGACTGTCAGAGCAGGGGGAGGAGTCTTACAGAGCAGGGGGCGGAGTCTGACAGCAGGGGGCGGAGGCTGTCAGAGCAGGGGCGGAGGCTGTCAGAGCAGGGGCGGAGACTGTCAGAGCAGGGGGCGGAGACTGTCAGAGCAGGGGGCGGAGACTGTCAGAGCAGGGGGCGGAGTCTGACAGAGCAGGGGGCGGAGACTGTCAGAGCAGGGGGTGGAGTCTGACAGAGCAGGGGGTGGAGTCTGACAGAGCAGGGGGCGGAGTCTGACAGAGCAGGGGGCAGAGACTGTCAGAGCAGGGGGCGGAGTCTGACAGAGCAGGGGGCAGAGTCTGACAGAGCAGGGGGCAGAGACTGTCAGAGCAGGGGGCAGAGACTGTCAGAGCAGGGGGAGGGAGTCTTACAGAGCAGGGGGGCGGAGTCTGACAGCAGGGGGCGGAGGCTGTCAGAGCAGGGGCGGAGGCTGTCAGAGCAGGGGCGGAGACTGTCAGAGCAGGGTCGGAGACTGACAGCACAGCTGGAGGAATGGTAACCGTCAGCAGCCGCTGCCATCTACGGGGGGGGGAGACCCCCACAATGAGCACAGGGCAGCTAACAAGTGACCCTGGAGACAGGGGGCGCCATGTGCTGGAGCTGGCTTAGTTACAGCCCCTCTGTCCCCGCCGCGCCAGGCTGGTGCTGTAGTGTATGGGCGGCGGCCATTGTCGGGTCACAGGAGCACACAATAGTCACACAAGATTGTGGAGGGGTAACCCCAGCCCCTCCCCAGCTGAGGCAGTACCTCGGGGGCGGGGTTATCCTTCCAGGGAGTGATGAGAGCAGCAGCGCCTCCCCCAGGAGACCACATTAAATTATACAGAACATCTCAGATAAAAATATATATATATATCTTAAAAGGCAGAAATCTGGAGAGAAGACCCAGCGGGGCCCGTCCTGGTCCCCCAAACCACCATATAAAAATAGGCTCTCTGGTCAAGGGCCCGGGCCCCTGATATAACCCTATAAAAGTGTCTGTTCTGTAGCGATTGTCTCTGAGCGTCTTGGACGTCACATGACCCCGCAGCACGGTCTCTTCTCGGCTGGCGTGGTGTCCTCGGCGGGGGCGATGAGCTTCAGTAATGGGGGCTCTCCGCTGGCATTAGTGTAATATACTGAATTAGGAGTGGAGGGCGCTGTAGAGTCAGGGGGCTCCTGTGCTGGGGGCCCCGCACTGGGTGGTGGGGGTGGGGGCGTGTCTCTGCAGCTTTGCCGCTGCTCTCTGTCGCTTTAGTTCGGCCAGTGTATGGTGAGAGCGCTCGTGACTTAGGTCCGTGCTGAGCTCCGCCTGCGTGGCCAGCTGGTAGGACACGCTGCGGTCCAGGCGCTTGGAGAAGGTGTGCTTAGGGGCAGATCTGACACTGCCGTTGCGTTGCGATACTGGAGCCTGGCTTGTCGCCTCCTCTGGAGCCCCAAGCTTCTGGTCGTCATCTTTTTCACCAGCCTCAACTTTCTGGGGGTCCGGGTCAGGCTGCAGGAGGGAAATGTAAATTATGTAAGAGATGGGGGAGGGATCTAATCTGCATAAAGCACCCATACATGAGAGGAACAAGACCCGACACATCAGCTGAGGCAGCGGGATTCTAAGAAATATCACAGCAGAGTCACCTCATTATCATTAGAGGGCAAGATCAAAAGAGTCACCTCATTATCATTAGAGGGTGGAGTCAGCAGTCATCTCATTATCATTAGAGGGAGGAGTCAGCAGAGTCATCTCATTATCATTAGAGGGAGGAGTCAGCAGAGTCATCTCATTATCATTAGAGGGTGGAGTCAGCAGTCATCTCATTATCATTAGAGGGAGGAGTCAGCAGAGTCATCTCATTATCATTAGAGGGTGGAGTCAGCAGTCATCTCATTATCATTAGAGGGTGGAGTCAGCAGTCATCTCATTATCATTAGAGGGAGGAGTCAGCAGAGTCATCTCATTATCATTAGAGGGTGGAGTCAGCAGTCATCTCATTATCATTAGAGGGTGGAGTCAGCAGTCATCTCATTATCATTAGAGGGAGGAGTCAGCAGTGTCATCTCATTATCATTAGAGGGTGGAGTCAGCAGTCATCTCATTATCATTAGAGGGAGGAGTCAGCAGAGTCATCTCATTATCATTAGAGGGAGGAGTCAGCAGAGTCATCTCATTATCATTAGAGGGTGGAGTCAGCAGTCATCTCATTATCATTAGAGGGTGGAGTCAGCAGTCATCTCATTATCATTAGAGGGAGGAGTCAGCAGAGTCATCTCATTATCATTAGAGGGTGGAGTCAGCAGTCATCTCATTATCATTAGAGGGTGGAGTCAGCAGTCATCTCATTATCATTAGAGGGTGGAGTCAGCAGTCATCTCATTATCATTAGAGGGAGGAGTCAGCAGAGTCATCTCATTATCATTAGAGGGCGGGGTCAGCAGTCATCTCATTATCATTAGAGGGAGGAGTCAGCAGAGTCATCTCATTATCATTAGAGGGAGGAGTCAGCAGAGTCATCTCATTATCATTAGTTGGCGGGGTCATTTGAGTCATCTCATTATCATTAGAGGGAGGAGTCAGCAGTCATCTCATTATCATTAGAGGGAGGAGTCAGCACAGTCATCTCATTATCATTAGTTGGAGGGGTCATTTGAGTCATCTCATTATCATTAGAGGAAGGAGTCAGCAGAGTTATCTCATTATCATTAGAGGGAGGAGACAGCACAGTCATTTCCTTATCATTAAGGGGCCTCGCCTATACTGTCACATTGTAACAAACCTTCACCTGCCTCAGTATGGTAGGTCAGGCTGGATGTCTGGTCATTGACAGCCAGCAGAGATGACTGAGGCAGATGCAGACCCTTACAGTGGTTCCCATAGGGCACAACAGGGGGAGACACTGAGCCCCTCACCTGCTGCTGCGGCTGGGAATTTCCGGGGGGCTTTTCCTCCTCCTCATCCTGTACCTCCACCTCGCTCTCCCGGGCTCCGCGCTGCTGCCACACCATGGCCTCCTTCTGGTGCTCTCTGCGGTAGAGGTTGGTGCGCTCCGTGACACTCACCCTGCGAACCACCTTCCTGCAGACACAAGACGCACGTCACACACTGCAGACAGTGCAGGACACTTGGGCACGGATTGTACTATTGAGATATACTCTAGGTCACGGGTCTCAAACTCAATTTACCCGGGGGCTGCTGGAGGTAGAGTCTGGGTGAGGCTGGGCCGCGTCAGGTTTTCCACACCGGTAATATGCTCCATATTGGCCCCTGCACACGGTATTATGCTCCATATTGGCCCCTGCACACGGTACTATGCTCCCTCGTGGCCCCTGCACTCGGTATTATGCTCCATACTGGCCCCTGCACACGGTATTATGCTCCATAGTGGCCCCTGCACTTGGATTATGCTCCATTGTGGCCCCTGCACACGGTATTATGCTACATAGTGGCCCCTGCACTGGTATTAGGCTCCATAGTGGCCCCTACACACGGTATTGTGCCTTTTCAGGTCTTTTCAGACCACAGAGTATAATGATCGGAGACCCAGGGGAGGATACAAACATAAAAACCAGGGTTACTTACCTATACTGGAAACCGGAGCACTCCCAGCAGCTTTCGGCCCTTTCTAATTAAGTCACGTGATGAGACCGGCGACTCAACCTGATGACGTCACCAGAGCGCCCAAGCCTGCTCGGAGTGACAGCGGATCGCAGGAGAGGTGAGTAGCATTGGTTTTTATGTACCTTCACCTCCCCTGGGTCTCCGATTATTATACTCCGGGGTCTAAAAGGAACCCGGAGTATAATAATAGTAGTATTTGAGGCCCGTGGCCTCACTTACCGATGCCCGCGGCCGCTCACAGCGGCATCCACTTCCCTTTCTGTTTCCCATAGCAGAAGGGGAAGCGGGGGCGGCCACGAGCAGACGCCGGGTAGGGAAATAAATAGGCCGTTACCTGCCGGGGATACTCCAGCAGGTCACGGCCTATTTATATAAATAAAAAAAACTTATCCTCACCTACCTGCGATGCCTTGATGCAGCCGCCGCCTCCTCCTGTTGTCCGTGACGTCTGTGTCTCAGCACAGGAGGCGCGATGACGTCATTATATCGCTGCCTGCGCTGTGATGCGACGTCTCGTAAGCCAGCCCAGGACAGGCCCCGCTTAGCGTTGTTTTTTTTTAAAGCGGCCTGTCCTGGGCTGGTTTACATTAGATAGTAAAAAATGCCGCCCCCCAGACAGTGCGCCCCTGGTGCCATTCATATCAAACTCGGGCCGCACGAACAATAAACTTTGATATTGAGGTGGGGGCCGCAAACTATTGTCCCGAGGGCCGCAGTTGGCCCGCGGGCCGCGAGTTAGAGACCCCTGCTCTAGGTGGAGACCTTACCCCCTGCTGCCAGCACTGGACGTTCTCCTCTGGAGGGCGCTCTTGTGCTTATCTTGTGACTTCTTGATGGCGTCGTGCTTGTGTTTGAGCTCCAGGATTTTGGCGCGCACCTCCTCGTCACCGCACACGTCTGCAGGATGGAGAGAGAGGGAATTAGGGTCATAGCAGGGCCAAAATAATAGATTTGTCAGTGAAGCCAAAACTCATCCCATCCCCCCCAATTACGGGGCCCAGGAACCCCAGTATACAGTCACAGCTTCGCACCCAGTGGCGTCTCATCCAGCAGAGATTTGGAGTTCAGGTCGGCGCCGTGTGCAACAAGCAGCTCCACCAGCTGGATCTACAACAGACAAAACCACGTGATTGGACAGCGCAGCAAACGTGAGGCTCCTCCTTCGTTCAGTGGGCAGTCACTCACCTGTCCCCAGCAGGCTGCAGCATGGAGCGGCTCCCAGCCGTCACTGTCCCGGGCGGTCACCGAGGCCTTGTGATCCAGCAGGAGCTCCGACGCCACCAGGTAACCATTCGCTGCCGCAATGTGCAACTAGAAAAACAGCACAATACACCTTATACAGGGCAAGCCAGAAGGGGGCGCCGTACCAAAGTCTGGGTATAAAGAGGAGGGGCCGCACCAATGTCTGGGTATAAAGAGGAGGGGCCGCACCAATGTCTGGGTATAAAGAGGAGGGGCCGTACCAATGTCTGGGTATAAAGAGGAGGGGGCCGTACCAATGTCTGGGTATAAGGAGGAGGGGGCCGCACCAATGTCTGGGTATAAAGAGGAGGGGCCGTACCAATGTCTGGGTATAAAGAGGAGGGGGCATACCAATGTCTGGGTATAAAGAGGAGGGGCCGTACCAATGTCTGGGTATAAAGAGGAGGGGCCGTACCAATGTCTGGGTATAAAGAGGAGGGGCCGTACCAATGTCTGGGTATAAAGAGGAGGGGCCGTACCAATGTCTGGGTATAAAGAGGAGGGGGCCGTACCAATGTCTGGGTATAAAGAGGAGGGGGCCGTACCAATGTCTGGGTATAAAGAGGAGGGGGCCGTACCAATGTCTGGGTATAAAGAGGAGGGGGCCGCACCAATGTCTGGGTATAAAGAGGAGGGGCCGTACCAATGTCTGGGTATAAAGAGGAGGGGCCGTACCAATGTCTGGGTATAAAGAGGAGGGGCCGTACCAATGTCTGGGTATAAAGAGGAGGGGGCCGTACCAATGTCTGGGTATAAAGAGGAGGGGGCCGTACCAATGTCTGGGTATAAAGAGGAGGGGGCCGCACCAATGTCTGGGTATAAAGAGGAGGGGGCCGCACCAATGTCTGGGTATAAAGAGGAGGAGGCCGTACCAATGTCTGGGTATAAAGAGGAGGGGCCGTACCAATGTCTGGGTATAAAGAGGAGGGGGCCGTACCAATGTCTGGGTATAAAGAGGAGGAGGCCGTACCAATGTCTGGGTATAAAGAGGAGGGGGCCGTACCAATGTCTGGGTATAAAGAGGAGGGGCCGTACCAATGTCTGGGTATAAAGAGGAGGGGCCGTACCAATGTCTGGGTATAAAGAGGAGGGGGCCGTACCAATGTCTGGGTATAAAGAGGAGGGGCCGTACCAATGTCTGGGTATAAAGAGGAGGGGCCGTACCAATGTCTGGGTATAAAAAGGAGGGGCCGTACCAATGTCTGGGTATAAAGAGGAGGGGGCCGTACCAATGTCTGGGTATAAAGAGGAGGGGGCCGCACCAATGTCTGGGTATAAAGAGGAGGGGGCCGTACCAATGTCTGGGTATAAAGAGGAGGGGGCCGTACCAATGTCTGGGTATAAAGAGGAGGGGCCGCACCAATGTCTGGGTATAAAGAGGAGGGGGCCGTACCAATGTCTGGGTATAAAGAGGAGGGGGCCGTACCAAAGTCTGGGTATAAAGAGGAGGGGCCGTACCAATGTCTGGGTATAAAGAGGAGGGGCCGTACCAATGTCTGGGTATAAAGAGGAGGGGCCACACCAATGTCTGGGTATAAAGAGGAGGGGCCGTACCAATGTCTGGGTATAAAGAGGAGGGGGCCGCACCAATGTCTGGGTATAAAGAGGAGGGGGCCGTACCAATGTCTGGGTATAAAGAGGAGGAGGCCATACCAATGTCTGGGTATAAAGAGGAGGAGGCCGTACCAATGTCTGGGTATAAAGAGGAGGGGGCCGTACCAATGTCTGGGTATAAAGAGGAGGAGGCCGTACCAATGTCTGGGTATAAAGAGGAGGGGCCGTACCAATGTCTGGGTATAAAGAGGAGGGGGCCGCACCAATGCCTGGGTATAAAGAGGAGGAGGCCGTACCAATGTCTGGGTATAAAGAGGAGGGGCCGTACCAATGTCTGGGTATAAAGAGGAGGGGGCCGCACCAATGTCTGGGTATAAAGAGGAGGGGCCGTACCAATGTCTGGGTATAAAGAGGAGGGGCCGTACCAATGTCTGGGTATAAAGAGGAGGGGCCGCACCAATGTCTGGGTATAAAGAGGAGGGGGCCGTACCAATGTCTGGGTATAAAGAGGAGGGGCCGTACCAATGTCTGGGTATAAAGAGGAGGGGGGCCGTACCAATGTCTGGGTATAAAGAGGAGGGGGCCGCACCAATGTCTGGGTATAAAGAGGAGGGGGCCGTACCAATGTCTGGGTATAAAGAGGAGGGGGCCGCACCAATGTCTGGGTATAAAGAGGAGGGGCCGTACCAATGTCTGGGTATAAAGAGGAGGGGCCGTACCAATGTCTGGGTATAAAGAGGAGGGGCCGCACCAATGTCTGGGTATAAAGAGGAGGGGGCCGTACCAATGTCTGGGTATAAAGAGGAGGGGCCGTACCAATGTCTGGGTATAAAGAGGAGGGGGCCGTACCAATGTCTGGGTATAAAGAGGAGGGGGGCCGCACCAATGTCTGGGTATAAAGAGGAGGGGGCCGCACCAATGTCTGGGTATAAAGAGGAGGGGGCCGCACCAATGTCTGGGTATAAAGAGGAGGGGGCCGCACCAATGTCTGGGTATAAAGAGGAGGGGGCATACCAATGTCTGGGTATAAAGAGGAGGGGCCGTACCAATGTCTGGGTATAAAGAGGAGGGGGCCGTACCAATGTCTGGGTATAAAGAGGAGGGGGCCGTACCAATGTCTGGGTATAAAGAGGAGGGGGCCGCACCAATGTCTGGGTATAAAGAGGAGGGGCCGTACCAATGTCTGGGTATAAAGAGGAGGGGCCGTACCAATGTCTGGGTATAAAGAGGAGGGGGCATACCAATGTCTGGGTATAAAGAGGGAGGGGCCGTACCAATGTCTGGGTATAAAGAGGAGGGGCCGTACCAATGTCTGGGTATAAAAAGGAGGGGGCCGAACCAATGTCAGGGTATAAAGAGGAGGGGGCCGTACTAATGTCTGGGTATAAAGAGGAGGAGGCCGTACCAATGTCTGGGTATAAAGAGGAGGGGGCCGTACCAATGTCTGGGTATAAAGAGGAGGAGGCCGTACCAATGTCTGGGTATAAAGAGGAGGGGGCCGTACCAATGTCTGGGTATAAAGAGGAGGGGGGCCGTACCAATGTCTGGGTATAAAGAGGAGGGGCCGTACCAATGTCTGGGTATAAAGAGGAGGGGGCCGTACCAATGTCTGGGTATAAAGAGGAGGAGGCCGTACCAATGTCTGGGTATAAAGAGGAGGGGGGCCGTACCAATGTCTGGGTATAAAGAGGAGGGGCCGTACCAATGTCTGGGTATAAAGAGGAGGGGGCCGTACCAATGTCTGGGTATAAAGAGGAGGGGGCCGCACCAATGTCTGGGTATAAAGAGGAGGGGCCGTACCAATGTCTGGGTATAAAGAGGAGGGGCCGTACCAATGTCTGGGTATAAAGAGGAGGGGCCGTACCAATGTCTGGGTATAAAGAGGAGGGGCCGTACCAATGTCTGGGTATAAAGAGGAGGGGGCCGTACCAATGTCTGGGTATAAAGAGGAGGGGGCCGTACCAATGTCTGGGTATAAAGAGGAGGGGGCCGTACTAATGTCTGGGTATAAAGAGGAGGGGGCCGTACCAATGTCTGGGTATAAAGAGGAGGAGGCCGTACCAATGTCTGGGTATAAAGAGGAGGGGGGCCGTACCAATGTCTGGGTATAAAGAGGAGGGGCCGTACCAATGTCTGGGTATAAAGAGGAGGGGGCCGTACCAATGTCTGGGTATAAAGAGGAGGAGGCCGTACCAATGTCTGGGTATAAAGAGGAGGGGGGCCGTACCAATGTCTGGGTATAAAGAGGAGGGGCCGTACCAATGTCTGGGTATAAAGAGGAGGGGGCCGTACCAATGTCTGGGTATAAAGAGGAGGGGGCCGCACCAATGTCTGGGTATAAAGAGGAGGGGCCGTACCAATGTCTGGGTATAAAGAGGAGGGGCCGTACCAATGTCTGGGTATAAAGAGGAGGGGCCGTACCAATGTCTGGGTATAAAGAGGAGGGGCCGTACCAATGTCTGGGTATAAAGAGGAGGGGCCGTACCAATGTCTGGGTATAAAGAGGAGGGGGCCGTACCAATGTCTGGGTATAAAGAGGAGGGGGCCGCACCAATGTCTGGGTATAAAGAGGAGGGGGCCGTACCAATGTCTGGGTGTAAAGAGGAGGGGCCGTACCAATGTCTGGGTATAAAGAGGAGGGGCCGTACCAATGTCTGGGTATAAAGAGGAGGGGCCGTACCAATGTCTGGGTATAAAGAGGAGGGGCCGTACCAATGTCTGGGTATAAAGAGGAGGGGCCGTACCAATGTCTGGGTATAAAAAGGAGGGGGCCGCACCAATGTCTGGGTATAAAGAGGAGGGGGCCGTACCAATGTCTGGGTATAAAGAGGAGGAGGCCGTACCAATGTCTGGGTATAAAGAGGAGGGGGCCGTACCAATGTCTGGGTATAAAGAGGAGGAGGCCGTACCAATGTCTGGGTATAAAGAGGAGGGGCCGTACCAATGTCTGGGTATAAAAAGGAGGGGCCGTACCAATGTCTGGGTATAAAGAGGAGGGGGCCGCACCAATGTCTGGGTATAAAGAGGAGGGGGGCCGTACCAAAGTCTGGGTATAAAGAGGAGGAGGCCGTACCAATGTCTGGGTATAAAGAGGAGGGGGGCCGTACCAATGTCTGGGTATAAAGAGGAGGGGCCGCACCAATGTCTGGGTATAAAGAGGAGGGGGCATACCAATGTCTGGGTATAAAGAGGAGGAGGCCGTACCAATGTCTGGGTATAAAGAGGAGGGGGCCGTACCAATGTCTGGGTATAAAGAGGAGGGGGCATACCAATGTCTGGGTATAAAGAGGAGGGGCCACACCAATGTCTGGGTATAAAGAGGAGGGGGCCGTACCAATGTCTGGGTATAAAGAGGAGGGGGCTATACTGATGTCTTTGAGGGGACCCCGGCCCCAGTCTGGGGGTGATTACAGGATAAGGAAGCGTCGGTCGGGCAGAGACGTCTCCTCGCACAAGGAGTTACCTGACACCGAGGACGAGGGGTTAATTATTCATGAGGCTGAATACACAGGATGAGGCGGCAGCTGTGAGGGCAGGACTGGAGCCTGATGGGAATCAGTGTTATGGGGGTGCACAGATTATACTAATAGTGATTACAGTGTGGATACGTCAGTCGTACTGGTCACTCACCAGGCTGGTGCCCGAGGGGTCCTGAGCATTGACCTCTGACCCTGCCTCCAGCAGCTGTCTAATATCTGACACCATCTTTACCTCTGTGGCTGCTCGCGCCTCCTCTATCTTCTCCTGGGTGATTCCTAAACAGAGGAGAGACCCTGGGAGGGTGAGTGGGCGCACAAGTCACATGACCCCGACCGCCACGACAATCCCAGGAGCAAGAGAGAGAAACGGGCAGGATGTGTGACAGCAGGAGAGACAAGCAGAGAGAGGACGAGGAGCAGCAGGAGAGACAAGCAGAGAGAGGACGAGGAGCAGCAGGAGAGACAAGCAGAGAGAGGACGAGGGACAGGAGGAGAGACAAGCAGAGAGAGGACGAGGGACAGGAGGGAGAGACAAGCAGAGAGAGGACGAGGGACAGGAGGAGAGACAAGCAGAGAGAGGAGGAGAGACAGGCAGAGAGAGGACGAGGGACAGGAGGAGAGACATGCAGAGAGAGGACGAGGGACAGGAGGAGAGACAAGCAGAGAGAGGACGAGGGACAGAAGGAGAGACAAGCAGAGAGAGGACGAGGGACAGGAGGAGAGACAAGCAGAGAGAGGACGAGGGACAGGAGGAGAAACAAGCAGAGAGAGGATGAGTGACAGGAGGAGAGACAAGCAGAGAGAGGACGAGGGGCAGGAGGAGAGACAAGCAGAGAGAGGACGAGGAGCAGCAGGAGAGACAAGCAGAGAGAGGACGAGGGACAGGAGGAGAGACAAGCAGAGAGAGGACGAGGGACAGGAGGAGAGACAAGCAGAGAGAGGACGAGGGACAGGAGGAGAGACAAGCAGAGAGAGGACGAGGGACAGGAGGAGAGACAAGCAGAGAGAGGACGAGGGACAGGAGGAGAGACAAGCAGAGAGGAGGAGAGACAGGCAGAGAGAGGACGAGGGACAGGAGGAGAGACATGCAGAGAGAGGACGAGGGACAGGAGGAGAGACAAGCAGAGAGAGGACGAGGGACAGGAGGAGAGACAAGCAGAGAGAGGACGAGGGACAGGAGGAGAGACAAGCAGAGAGAGGAGGAGAGACAGGCAGAGAGAGGACGAGGGACAGGAGGAGAGACATGCAGAGAGAGGACGAGGGACAGGAGGAGAGACAAGCAGAGAGAGGACGAGGGACAGAAGGAGAGACAAGCAGAGAGAGGACGAGGGACAGGAGGAGAGACAAGCAGAGAGAGGACGAGGGACAGGAGGAGAAACAAGCAGAGAGAGGATGAGGGACAGGAGGAGAGACAAGCAGAGAGAGGACGAGGGACAGCAGGAGAGACAAGCAGAGAGGACGAGGGACAGCAGGATTGACAAGCAGAGAGAGGACAAGGGACAGGAGGAGAGACAAGCAGAGAGAGGACGAGGGACAGCAGGAGAGACAAGCAGAGAGGACGAGGTGCAGCAGGATTGACAAGCAGAGAGGACAAGGGACAGGAGGAGAGACAAGCAGAGAGAGGAGGAGAGACAGGCAGAGAGAGGGAGGGAGAGACAGGCAGAGAGAGGAGGAGAGACAGGCAGAGAGAGGAGGGAGAGACAGGCAGAGAGAGGGAGGGAGAGACAGGCAGAGAGAGGAGAAGAGACAGGCAGAGAGAGGACGAGGGACAGCAGGATTGACAAGCAGAGAGGACGAGGGGCAGGAGGAGAGACAAGCAGAGAAAGGACGAGGAGCAGGAGAGATAAGCAGAGAGGAGGAGAGACAAGCAGAGAGAGGACGAGGGACAGGAGGAGAGACAAGCAGAGAGAGGACGAGGGACAGGAGGAGAGACAAGCAGAGAGGAGGGAGAGACAAGCAGAGAGAGGACGAGGGACAGGAGGAGAGACAAGCAGAGAGAGGACGAGGGACAGGAGGAGAGACAAGCAGAGAGAGGACGAGGGACAGGAGGAGAGACAAGCAGAGAGGACGAGGGACAGCAGGAGAGACAAGCAGAGAGAGGACGAGGGACAGGAGGAGAGACAAGCAGAGAGAGGACGAGGGACAAGAGGAGAGACAAGCAGAGAGAGGACGAGGGACAGGAGGAGAGACAAGCAGAGAGGACGAGGGACAGGAGGAGAGACAAGCAGAGAGAGGACGAGGGACAGGAGGAGAGACAAGCAGAGAGAGGACGAGGGACAGGAGGAGAGACAAGCAGAGAGAGGACGAGGGACAGGAGGAGAGACAAGCAGAGAGTGGACGAGGGACAGGAGGAGAGACAAGCAGAGAGGAGGAGAGACAGGCAGAGAGAGGACGAGGGACAGGAGGAGAGACATGCAGAGAGAGGACGAGGGACAGGAGGAGAGACAAGCAGAGAGAGGACGAGGGACAGGAGGAGAGACAAGCAGAGAGAGGACGAGGGACAGGAGGAGAGACAAGCAGAGAGAGGAGGAGAGACAGGCAGAGAGAGGACGAGGGACAGGAGGAGAGACATGCAGAGAGAGGACGAGGGACAGGAGGAGAGACAAGCAGAGAGCGGACGAGGGACAGAAGGAGAGACAAGCAGAGAGAGGACGAGGGACAGGAGGAGAGACAAGCAGAGAGAGGACGAGGGACAGGAGGAGAAACAAGCAGAGAGAGGACGAGGGACAGGAGGAGAGACAAGCAGAGAGAGGACGAGGGACAGCAGGAGAGACAAGCAGAGAGGACGAGGTGCAGCAGGATTGACAAGCAGAGAGAGGACAAGGGACAGGAGGAGAGACAAGCAGAGAGAGGACGAGGGACAGCAGGAGAGACAAGCAGAGAGGACGAGGTGCAGCAGGATTGACAAGCAGAGAGGACAAGGGACAGGAGGAGAGACAAGCAGAGAGAGGAGGAGAGAGAAGCAGAGAGAGGAGGAGAGACAGGCAGAGAGAGGGAGGAGAGACAGGCAGAGAGAGGAGGGAGAGACAGGCAGAGAGAGGAGAAGAGACAGGCAGAGAGAGGACGAGGGACAGCAGGATTGACAAGCAGAGAGGACAAGGGACAGGAGGAGAGACAAGCAGAGAGAGGAGGAGAGACAAGCAGAGAGAGGAGGAGAGACAGGGAGAGAGGAGGAGAGACAGGCAGAGAGAGGGAGAGACAGGCAGAGAGAGGAGAGACAGGCAGAGAGAGGGAGGAGAGACAGGCAGAGAGAGGAGGAGAGACAGGCAGAGAGAGGAGGAGAGACAGGCAGAGAGAGGACGAGGGACAGCAGGAGAGAAAAGCAGAAAGAGAACGAGGAACAGGAGGAGACACAAGAAGAGAGAGGACGAGGGACAGAAGAAGAGACAAGCAGAGAGATGGAGGAGCAGGAAGAGAGACAAGCAAAGAGGACAAGGGGCAGGAGGAGAGACGAGAGACAAGCAAAGAGTACAGAAAAATAAAATGGGACTAAAAAAGAAAAAGAATACCAAACAGATCTGCAGTCTGGTTCGCTGAGGCTTCTACTGCTAGGCCCCAGGACACTTCCTTAAGTCAACAACCGGACTTGTGTCCTCACATCTCTCCCAGGATCAGAACTATGTGGTTCTTAAAAAGGTGTAGAGGGTCTTCTTGTACAGAAGGGACACCCCAGCTATCCTCTAGCTGCCACCTTGCTGAGTGACCCACAAGTCCTCCAGATGCAGACTTATATAGGCTGTAGTGTAGCTCCCCCTCCTCTTCATCTGGCATCCTTTGTTCCCGGGCAACCAGACCACTGCCATTGAAGACCAGGGGGGAAGCAGACCACAGGAACAGGAACTGAAGTGGGGCGATCCGCATACTTACAAGACAACACAGATCAAAGAACACAGGAACAGTACACAGCAGGAACCATGAGCTGCAGTGGGTTGATCAGCAGAGGTAACAAGGTATGTACTAACAGACATATGGCTTAAAGGGACACAGGAGGAGCATCTCTATCACACAGTGTGGCATAACAGACTCTGCCGAGCCTGAATCATCAGCAATGTACATGGACAAACATCCCCCAAAGAGGGGTACAGATAAAAGGGCCATCACAGAGGGGCAGGAGGAGAGCCAAGCAGAGAGGACGAGGGGCAGGAGGAGAGACAAGCAGAGAGGACGAGGGGCAGGAGGAGAGCCAAGCAGAGAGAGGACGAGGGACAGGAGGAGAGCCAAGCAGAGAGAGGACGAGGGACAGGAGGACAGACAAGCAGAGAGAGGACGAGGGGCAGGAGGAGAGCCAAGCAGAGAGAGGACGAGGGACAGGAGGAGAGCCAAGCAGAGAGAGGACGAGGGGCAGGAGGACAGACAAGCAGAGAGAGGACGAGGGGCAGGAGGAGAGCCAAGCAGAGAGAGGACGAGGGACAGGAGGAGAGCCAAGCAGAGAGAGGACGAGGGGCAGGAGGAGAGCCAAGTAGAGAGAGGACGAGGGGCAGGAGGACAGACAAGCAGAGAGAGGACGAGGGACAGGAGGAGAGCCAAGCAGAGAGAGGACGAGGGGCAGGAGGAGAGCCAAGTAGAGAGAGGACGAGGGGCAGGAGGACAGACAAGCAGAGAGAGGACGAGGGGCAGGAGGAGAGCCAAGCAGAGAGAGGAGGAGGGGCAGGAGGACAGACAAGCAGAGAGAGGACGAGGGGCAGGAGGAGAGCCAAGCAGAGAGAGGACGAGGGGCAGGAGGAGAGCCAAGCAGAGAGAGGACGAGGGACAGCAGGACAGACAAGCAGAGAGAGGACGAGGGGCAGGAGGAGAGCCAAGCAGAGAGAGGGAGGAGGGGCAGGAGGACAGACAAGCAGAGAGAGGACGAGGGGCAGGAGGAGAGCCAAGCAGAGAGAGGACGAGGGGCAGGAGGAGAGCCAAGCAGAGAGAGGACGAGGGGCAGGAGGACAGACAAGCAGAGAGAGGACGAGGGGCAGGAGGAGAGCCAAGCAGAGAGAGGACGAGGGGCAGGAGGACAGACAAGCAGAGAGAGGACGAGGGGCAGGAGGAGAGCCAAGCAGAGAGAGGACGAGGGGCAGGAGGACAGACAAGCAGAGAGAGGACGAGGGGCAGGAGGAGAGCCAAGCAGAGAGAGGACGAGGGGCAGGAGGACAGACAAGCAGAGAGAGGACAAGGGACAGGAGGACAGACAAGCAGAGAGAGGACGAGGGGCAGGAGGAGAGCCAAGCAGAGAGAGGACGAGGGACAGCAGGACAGACAAGCAGAGAGAGGACGAGGGGCAGGAGGAGAGCCAAGCAGAGAGAGGACGAGGGGCAGGAGGAGAGACAAGCAGAGAGAGGACGAGGGGCAGGAGGAGAGCCAAGCAGAGAGAGGACGAGGGGCAGGAGGAGAGACAAGCAGAGAGAGGACGAGGGACAGCAGGACAGACAAGCAGAGAGAGGACGAGGGGCAGGAGGAGAGCCAAGCAGAGAGAGGACGAGGGGCAGGAGGACAGACAAGCAGAGAGAGGACGAGGGGCAGGAGGAGAGCCAAGCAGAGAGAGGACGAGGGACAGGAGGAGAGCCAAGCAGAGAGAGGACGAGGGGCAGGAGGACAGACAAGCAGAGAGAGGACGAGGGACAGGAGGAGAGACAAGCAGAGAGAGGACGAGGGACAGGAGGAGAGACAAGCAGAGAGAGGACGAGGGGCAGGAGGAGAGACAAGCAGAGAGGACGAGGGGCAGGAGGAGAGACAAGCAGAGAGAGGACGAGGGGCAGGAGGAGAGACAAGCAGAGAGGACGAGGGGCAGGAGGAGAGCCAAGCAGAGAGAGGACGAGGGGCAGGAGGAGAGCCAAGCAGAGAGAGGACGAGGGACAGGAGGAGAGACAAGCAGAGAGAGGACGAGGGGCAGGAGGAGAGACAAGCAGAGAGGACGAGGGGCAGGAGGAGAGACAAGCAGAGAGAGGACGAGGGGCAGGAGGAGAGACAAGCAGAGAGGACGAGGGGCAGGAGGAGAGCCAAGCAGAGAGAGGACGAGGGGCAGGAGGAGAGCCAAGCAGAGAGAGGACGAGGGGCAGGAGGAGAGACAAGCAGAGAGAGGACGAGGGGCAGGAGGAGAGACAAGCAGAGAGAGGACGAGGGGCAGTGTGATGGTCCTTTGATCTGTACCCCTGTTTGGGGGATGGCTGTCCATGTATATAGCTGATGATTCAGGCTCGGCAGAGTCTGTTATGCCACACTGTGATAGAGATGCTCCTCCTGTGTCCCATTAAAGGGAATCTGTCAGGGCAATTTGGGACACTAAACCACCCACACGTCCATATGGACCTGGGGTTTAGTGTCCCTGTTATAACGCAATCCATGGCCGCATTAAAAATGAAAAAGCTTTATCCTCCCCCTGCCGCTGTACTCCCCGCGCCTGCGCAGTTCTTCAATCACCTCGGCTTCAGTGAGCATGCCCCCGCAATTACGCAGTGAAGCCGGGGTGTCCATCTTTGGCTTCACTGAAGAACAGCGCAGGTACCGGGAGGCGTGCCTCATGAATAAGCCAGACCGAACTCACCAAACAGCGTCGATCGGACCCTTATCTGGGTAAGTATAAAGGTTTTTTATTTTTAATGCGCCTGCGGATTGCATTACTACAGGGCGATCTGGGAGACTAAACCCCAGGTCTATAAGGAGCTGTGGGTAGTTAAGAGTCCCAGATTGACCTGACAGATTCCCTTTAAGCCATATGTCTGTTAGTACATACCTTGTTACCTCTGCTGATCAACCCACTGCAGCTCATGGTTCCTGCTGTGTACTGTTCCTGTGTTCTTTGATCTGTGTTGTTTTGTAAGTATGCGGATCGCCCCACTTCAGTTCCTGTTCCTGTGGTCTGCTTCCCCCCTGGTCTCCAATGGCAGTGGTCTGGTTGCCTGGGAACAAAGGACGCCAGAGGAGAGGGGAGAAGCTACACTACAGCCTATATAAGTCTGCATCTGGAGGACTTCTGGGTCACTCAGCAAGGTGGCAGCTAGGGGATAGCTGGGGTGTCCCTTCTGTACAAGAAGACCCTCTACACCTTTTCACGAACCACATAGTTCTGATTCTGGGAGAGATGTGAGGACACAAGTCCGGTTGTTGACTTAAGGAAGTGTCCTGGGGCCTAGCAGTAGAAGCCTCAGCGAACCAGACTGCAGATCCGTTTGGTATTCTTTTTTCTCTTTTAATCCCATTTTATTTCTGTTCTGTATTCCTTGTTTTTACCTGTATTTGCTTGACCATCCTCTGATGTGTATTCTGTATATGTTAGCGGCACGTACCGACCCACTCAGGTTAATAAATATATAACATTTATAAAGCTCGTTTCATGTTATCCTACGAACCCAGGTACTCACGGGGGGTGAGTGGGAGGTAAGAGGGGTGACCGCAGGTAGGCCAAGCGGCTTGGCAAAGCGGTATCTTCACAGGCAGGAGGAGAGCCAAGCAGAGAGGACGAGGGGCAGGAGGAGAGACAAGCAGAGAGGACGAGGGACAGGAGGACAGACAAGCAGAGAGAGGACGAGGGGCAGGAGGAGAGACAAGCAGAGAGGACGAGGGGCAGGAGGAGAGCCAAGCAGAGAGAGGACGAGGGGCAGGAGGAGAGACAAGCAGAGAGAGGACGAGGGGCAGTGTGATGGTCCTTTGATCTGTACCCCTGTTTGGGGGATGGCTGTCCATGTATATAGCTGATGATTCAGGCTCGGCAGAGTCTGTTATGCCACACTGTGATAGAGATGCTCCTCCTGTGTCCCATTAAAGGGAATCTGTCAGGGCAATTTGGGACACTAAACCACCCACACGTCCATATGGACCTGGGGTTTAGTGTCCCTGTTATAACGCAATCCATGGCCGCATTAAAAATGAAAAAGCTTTATCCTCCCCCTGCCGCTGTACTCCCCGCGCCTGCGCAGTTCTTCAATCACCTCGGCTTCAGTGAGCATGCCCCGCAATTACGCAGTGAAGCCGGGGTGTCCATCTTTGGCTTCACTGAAGAACAGCGCAGGTACCGGGAGGCGTGCCTCATGAATAAGCCAGACCGAACTCACCAAACAGCGTCGATCGGACCCTTATCTGGGTAAGTATAAAGGTTTTTTATTTTTAATGCGCCTGCGGATTGCATTACTACAGGGCGATCTGGGAGACTAAACCCCAGGTCTATAAGGAGCTGTGGGTAGTTAAGAGTCCCAGATTGACCTGACAGATTCCCTTTAAGCCATATGTCTGTTAGTACATACCTTGTTACCTCTGCTGATCAACCCACTGCAGCTCATGGTTCCTGCTGTGTACTGTTCCTGTGTTCTTTGATCTGTGTTGTTTTGTAAGTATGCGGATCGCCCCACTTCAGTTCCTGTTCCTGTGGTCTGCTTCCCCCCTGGTCTCCAATGGCAGTGGTCTGGTTGCCTGGGAACAAAGGACGCCAGAGGAGAGGGGAGAAGCTACACTACAGCCTATATAAGTCTGCATCTGGAGGACTTCTGGGTCACTCAGCAAGGTGGCAGCTAGGGGATAGCTGGGGTGTCCCTTCTGTACAAGAAGACCCTCTACACCTTTTCACGAACCACATAGTTCTGATTCTGGGAGAGATGTGAGGACACAAGTCCGGTTGTTGACTTAAGGAAGTGTCCTGGGGCCTAGCAGTAGAAGCCTCAGCGAACCAGACTGCAGATCCGTTTGGTATTCTTTTTTCTCTTTTAATCCCATTTTATTTCTGTTCTGTATTCCTTGTTTTTACCTGTATTTGCTTGACCATCCTCTGATGTGTATTCTGTATATGTTAGCGGCACGTACCGACCCACTCAGGTTAATAAATATATAACATTTATAAAGCTCGTTTCATGTTATCCTACGAACCCAGGTACTCACGGGGGGTGAGTGGGAGGTAAGAGGGGTGACCGCAGGTAGGCCAAGCGGCTTGGCAAAGCGGTATCTTCACAGGCAGGAGGAGAGACAAGCAGAGAGAGGACGAGGGACAGGAGGAGAGACAAGCAGAGAGAGGACGAGGGACAGGAGGAGAGACAAGCAGAGAGAGGATGAGGGACAGGAAGAGAGACAAGCAGAGAGAGGACGAGGGACAGGAGGAGAGACAAGCAGAGAGAGGACGAGGGAGGGACAGGAGGAGAGACAAGCAGAGAGAGGACGAGGGACAGGAGGAGAAACAAGCAGAGAGAGGACGAGGGGCAGGAGGAGAGACAAGCAGAGAGAGACAAGGGACAGCAGGAGAGACAAGCAGAGAGAGGACGAGGGAGGGACAGGAGGAGAGACAAGCAGAGAGAGGACGAGGGACAGGAGGAGAGACAAGCAGAGAGAGGACGAGGGGCAGGAGGAGAGACAAGCAGAGAGAGGATGAGGGACAGGAAGAGAGACAAGCAGAGAGAGGACGAGGGACAGGAGGAGAAACAAGCAGAGAGAGGACAGGGACAGGAGGAGAAACAAGCAGAGAGAGGACGAGGGACAGGAGGAGAGACAAGCAGAGAGAGGACGAGGGGCAGGAGGAGAGACAAGCAGAGAGAGGATGAGGGACAGGAAGAGAGACAAGCAGAGAGAGGACGAGGGGCAGGAGGAGAGCCAAGCAGAGAGAGGACGAGGGACAGGAGGGAGAGATAAGCAGAGAGAGGACGAGGGACAGGAGGAGAAACAAGCAGAGAGAGGACAGGGACAGGAGGAGAAACAAGCAGAGAGAGGACGAGGGACAGGAGGAGAGAGACAAGCAGAGAGAGACAAGGGACAGCAGGAGAGACAAGCAGAGAGAGGACGAGGGAGGGACAGGAGGAGAGACAAGCAGAGAGAGGACGAGGGACAGGAGGAGAGACAAGCAGAGACAGGACGAGGGGCAGGAGGAGAGACAAGCAGAGACAGGACGAGGGACAGGAGGAGAGACAAGCAGAGAGAGGACAAGGAGCAGGAGGAGAGACAAGCAGAGAGAGGACGAGGGACAGGAGGAGAGACAAGCAGAGAGAGGACGAGGGACAGGAAGAGAGACAAGCAGAGAGAGGACGAGGGACAGGAGGAGAGACAAGCAGAGAGAGGACGAGGGAGGGACAGGAGGGAGAGACAAGCAGAGAGAGGACGAGGGACAGGAGGAGAAACAAGCAGAGAGAGGACGAGGGGCAGGAGGAGAGACAAGCAGAGAGAGACAAGGGACAGCAGGAGAGACAAGCAGAGAGAGGACGAGGGAGGGACAGGAGGAGAGACAAGCAGAGAGAGGACGAGGGACAGGAGGAGAGACAAGCAGAGAGAGGACGAGGGGCAGGAGGAGAGACAAGCAGAGAGAGGATGAGGGACAGGAAGAGAGACAAGCAGAGAGAGGACGAGGGACAGGAGGAGAAACAAGCAGAGAGAGGACAGGGACAGGAGGAGAAACAAGCAGAGAGAGGACGAGGGACAGGAGGAGAGACAAGCAGAGAGAGGACGAGGGGCAGGAGGAGAGACAAGCAGAGAGAGGATGAGGGACAGGAAGAGAGACAAGCAGAGAGAGGACGAGGGGCAGGAGGAGAGCCAAGCAGAGAGAGGACGAGGGACAGGAGGAGAGATAAGCAGAGAGAGGACGAGGGACAGGAGGAGAAACAAGCAGAGAGAGGACAGGGACAGGAGGAGAAACAAGCAGAGAGAGGACGAGGGACAGGAGGAGAGACAAGCAGAGAGAGGACAAGGGACAGGAGGAGAGACAAGCAGAGACAGGACGAGGGGCAGGAGGAGAGACAAGCAGAGACAGGACGAGGGACAGGAGGAGAGACAAGCAGAGAGAGGACAAGGAGCAGGAGGAGAGACAAGCAGAGACAGGACGAGGGACAGGAGGAGAGACAAGCAGAAAGAGGACAAGGAGCAGGAGGAGAAACAAGCAGAGAGAGGACGAGGGACAGGAGGAGAGATAAGCAGAGAGAGAAGAGACTCAAGACTCACCCTGCTCAGCCATAGCGGTTTCGATGTGGTCCAGTGTGACATCATCCTCACAGAGGTCATAGGGCATGTTCCCGTCGGAGTTCACGGCCAGGAGGTTGGCGTTACTATGGAGAGAGTGCATGGCGGTTACCCCTGACACTTATCTACACGAGTCACACCAATGCTCTACTTACTGTTTGATGAGCAGCTCCACCAGATGCAGGTGGCCACAGGTGGCAGCAGCGTGCAGTGGGGTCCACAGTTCACTGTCACAGGCGTTCACATCGGCGCCAGCATCGATCAACATCCGCACAATCTGCTCGTAGTCATCAATACAGCACTGAGGACAGAGGAGTGGCAGTATATGTGAGATCACTGATTACAGGGGGCGGAGCTACAGAGGAGCGGCAGTATATGCGACATCACTGACTAAAGGGGGAGGAGCCACAGAGGAGAGGTAGTATACGTTACATCACTGACTACAGAGGGAGGAGCTACAGAGGAGCAGTGGTATATGTGACATCACTGACTACAGAGGGAGGAGCCACAGAGGAGCTGCGGTATACATCACATCACTGACTACAGGGGGAGGAGCTACAAAGGAGTGGCAGTATGTGTGACATCATTGACTACAGGGGGAGGAGCCACAGAGGAGAGGCAGTATACGTCACATCACTGACTACAGAGGAGCTACAGAGGAGCGGTGGTATATGTGATATCACTGACTACAGGGGGAGGAGCCACAGAGGAGCCGCGGTATACATCACATCACTGACTACAGGGGGAGGAGCTACAAAGGAGTGGCAGTATGTGTGACATTATTGACTACAGGGGGAGGAGCCACAGAGGAGAGGCAGTATATGTCACATCACTGACTATAGAGGAGCTACAGAGGAGCGGTGGTATATGTGATATCACTGACTACAGGGGGAGGAGCCACAGAGGAGCCGCGGTATACATCACATCACTGACTACAGGGGGAGGAGCTACAAAGGAGTGGCAGTATGTGTGACTTTATTGACTACAGGGGGAGGAGCCACAGAGCCGCGGTATACATCACATCACGACTACAGGGGGAGGAGCTACAAAGGAGTGGCAGTATATGTGACATCACTGACTACAGGGGGAGGAGCGGTGGTATACATCTCATCCCTGACTACAGGGGGAGGAGCTACAGAGGAGCTGCGGTATACATCACATTACTGACTACAGGGGGAGGAGCTACATAGTTATATTGGGGGGGCACACTGCGACAGAAAGCTATATTGGGGGGCAGACTGTTATATTGGGGGGGAGACTGGAGCAGACGCAGTGAGCCCTGGGTGACTCTTATGATGTCTGTGGCCCCCGGGGTCGGCACCTTCTGGGGTCACTCACCTGGTGCAGCGCCGTCAGACCGTCCTCATTGTACAGATTGGCGCTGTATCCGCTCTGCAGCAACTGACGGACTGGAAAGAGAAAATAGGTCAAAGGTCACAGGGTCAAAGGTCACAGGGTCAAAGGTCACAGGGTCAAAGGTCAACATGTCCAGCAACACTTATTGAGTCAATGGAACAACATTTGGGGGAAGGGGAAAGCTGGGTGATTAGCCCTGGGGAGTCATCCAGCTTTTCTAGGAACAGATAAACCTAGGGATCAGGTAGGCACACCCAGCTTTCCTAAATACAGATAGGACAAAGAATCAGCTCAAGTGGAGAACTGCAGAGCACAGGAAGGGTTAAATCACCGCGCAGGATGTCCCCCCCCCCACAATGTGCGCCCCCTATAGGTGATCTGAGCCACCGCTGCACAGACCGTGCCTGTGTTTGGGTGTGTTCACATGGCGGAAAATTTTCCGCACCCGGAGTTTTCGCCGCAGTCTGCCGCGACGGGATTCCGATACAGTGCATCAGCATTCCGTCGCGGAATACCCCCCACCGAGAGATAATACCCCCCCACCGAGAGATAATACCCCCCCAAACCAGAGATAATACCCCCCACCGAGAGATAATACCCCCCACCGAGAGATAATACCCCCCACCGAGAGATAATACCCCCCCACCGAGAGATAATACCCCCCACCGAGAGATAATACCCCCCACCGAGAGATAATACCCCCCCACCGAGAGATAATACCCCCCACCGAGAGATAATACCCCCCACCGAGAGATAATACCCCCCCACCGAGAGATAATACCCCCCCACCGAGAGATAATACCCCCCACCGAGTGATAATACCCCCCACCGAGAGATCATACCCCCCACCGAGAGATAATACCCCCCACCGAGAGATAATACCCCCCCACTGAGAGATAATACCCCCCACCGAGAGATAATACCCCCCCACCGAGAGATAATACCCCCCACCGAGAGATAATACCCCCCCAAACCAGAGATAATACCCCCCACCGAGAGATAATACCCCCCACCGAGAGATAATACCCCCCCACCGAGAGATAATACCCCCCCAAACCAGAGATAATACCCCCCGCCGAGAGATAATACCCCCCACCGAGAGATAATACCCCCCACCGAGAGATAATACCCCCCCACCGAGAGATAATACCCCCCACCGAGAGATAATACCCCCCACCGAGAGACAATACCCCCCACCGAGAGATAATACCCCCCCACCGAGAGATCATACCCCCCACCGAGTGATAATACCCCCCACCGAGAGATCATACCCCCCACCGAGAGATAATACCCCCCACCGAGAGATAATACCCCCCCCACCGAGAGATAATACCCCCCACCGAGAGATAATACCCCCCCACCGAGAGATAATACCCCCCCAAACCAGAGATAATACCCCCCACCGAGAGATAATACCCCCCACCGAGAGATAATACCCCCCCAAACCAGAGATAATACCCCCCACCGAGAGATAATACCCCCCACCGAGAGATAATACCCCCCCAAACCAGAGATAATACCCCCCGCCGAGAGATAATACCCCCCACCGAGAGATAATACCCCCCACCGAGAGATAATACCCCCCCACCGAGAGATAATACCCCCCACCGAGAGATAATACCCCCCACCGAGAGATAATACCCCCCCACCGAGAGATAATACCCCCCCACCGAGAGATAATACCCCCCACCGAGTGATAATACCCCCCCACCGAGAGATAATACCCCCCACCGAGAGATAATACCCCCCCACCGAGAGATAATATCCCCCACCGAGAGATAATACCCCCCCACCGAGAGATAATACCCCCCACCGAGTGATAATACCCCCCACCGAGAGATCATACCCCCCACCAAGAGATAATACCCCCCACCGAGAGATAATACCCCCCCACCGAGATCATACCCCCCACCGAGAGATAATACCCCCCCACCGAGAGATAATACCCCCCCCAAACCAGAGATAATACCCCCCACCGAGAGATAATACCCCCCACCGAGAGATAATACCCCCCCACCGAGAGATAATACCCCCCACCGAGAGATAATACCCCCCCACCGAGAGATAATACCCCCCCACCGAGAGATAATACCCCCCCACCAAGTGATAATACCCCCCACCGAGAGATCATACCCCCCACCGAGAGATAATACCCCCCACCGAGAGATAATACCCCCCCACTGAGATAATACCCCCCACCGAGAGATAATACCCCCCACCGAGAGATCATACCCCCCACCGAGAGATAATACCCCCCCACTGAGATAATACCCCCCACCGAGAGATAATACCCCCCCACCGAGAGATAATACCCCCCACCGAGAGATAATACCCCCCCACCGAGAGATAATACCCCCCACCGAGAGATAATACCCCCCCACTGAGAGATAATACCCCCCACCGAGAGATAATACCCCCCCACCGAGTGATAATACCCCCCACCGAGAGATAATACCCCCCCACCGAGAGATAATACCCCCCCACCGAGAGATAATACCCCCCCACCGAGAGATAATACCCCCCCACCGAGAGATAATACCCCCCACCGAGTGATAATACCCCCCCACCGAGAGATAATACACCCCCACCGAGTGATAATACCCCCCCACCGAGAGATAATACCCCCCCACCGAGAGATAATACCCCCCCACCGAGAGATAATACCCCCCACCGAGTGATAATACCCCCCCCACCGAGAGATAATACACCCCCACCGAGTGATAATACCCCCCCACCGAGAGATAATACCCCCCCACCGAGATATAATACCCCCCCACCGAGATATAATACCCCCCCACCGAGATATAATACCCCCCCACCGAGAGATAATACCCCCCCCACCGAGAGATAATACCCCCCCACCGAGATAATACCCCCCCCCCCAGAGATAATACCCCCCCACCGAGAGATAATACCCCCCCACCGAGAGATAATACACCCCACCGAGAGATAATACCCCCCACCGAGAGATAATACCCCCCACCGAGAGATAATACACCCCACCGAGAGATAATACCCCCCACCGAGAGATAATACCCCCCACCGAGAGATAATACCCCCCACCGAGAGATAATACCCCCCCACCGAGAGATAATACCCCCCACCGAGAGATAATACCCCCCACCGAGAGATAATACCCCCCACCGAGAGATAATACCCCCCACCGAGAGATAATACCCCCCCAAACCAGAGATAATACCCCCCACCGAGAGATAATACCCCCCACCGAGAGATAATACCCCCCCCAAACCAGAGATAATACCCCCCACCGAGAGATAATACCCCCCACCGAGAGATAATACCCCCCACCGAGAGATAATACCCCCCCAAACCAGAGATAATACCCCCCACCGAGAGATAATACCCCCCACCGAGAGATAATACCCCCCCCAAACCAGAGATAATACCCCCCACCGAGAGATAATACCCCCCACCGAGAGATAATACCCCCCCAAACCAGAGATAATACCCCCCACCGAGAGATAATACCCCCCACCGAGAGATAATACCCCCCACCGAGAGATAATACCCCCCCAAACCAGAGATAATACCCCCCCACCGAGAGATAATACCCCCCACCGAGAGATAATACCCCCCCAAACCAGAGATAATACCCCCCACCGAGAGATAATACCCCCCACCGAGAGATAATACCCCCACCGAGAGATAATACTCCCCACCGAGAGATAATACCCCCCCAAACCAGAGATAATACCCCCCACCGAGAGATAATACCCCCCACCGAGAGATAATACCCCCCACCGAGAGATAATACCCCCCGAGACATAATACCCCCCACCGAGTGATAATACCCCCCACCGAGTGATAATACCCCCAACGAGAGATAATACCCCCCCACCGAGAGATAATACCCCCCCACCGAGATAATACCCCCCCACCGAGAGATAATACCCCCCACCGAGAGATAATACCCCCCACCGAGAGATAATACCCCCCCACCGAGAGATAATACACCCCACCGAGAGATAATACCCCCCACCGAGAGATAATACCCCCCCACCGAGAGATAATACCCCCCCCACCGAGATATATAATACCTCCCACCGAGAGATAATACCCCCCACCGAGAGATAATACCCCCCCACCGAGAGATACACACAGCGGGGGTATGATCAGCGTCCAGTGCGACAGCGGGGCGTGACCAGAGCCCAGTGCGACAGCGGGGCGTGACCAGAGCCCAGTGCGACAGCCGGGCGTGACCAGAGCCCAGTGCGACAGCCGGGCGTGACCAGAGCCCAGTGTGACATATCCCAGTGAAGGTGCCAATATCAGACATTCCTAGCATATCCCCATATGCTCTGCCGTGTCAGTCTGCACTGTAGTTCTGATATTGTATTCATGTATCAGCTCCCTAACTACTGAGCCCACCATGCAGATGAGAATACACACATGACAGGACGGGGGCGCCATCAGCACCATCACAAGCAACAACGAATAGAACTCAATGATAGAAACATGGAGCACAAAGGGTTAATCAACAGCCACGGATGAACACACGTGGAGCGCACCGCGTCCTCTGTTACCATAGCAACATGACAATGGAGAGAACCAAGCGTCTCTGCACACACTGCCCCGTATCCAAACAACTCACCCCCGTGTACAGCCAGAAATACCCCCCTCACATACCCCTCACTGACACAGGGGGCCCCAGAGCCAGAAATACCCCCCTCACATACCCCTCACTGACACAGGGGGCCCCAGAGCCAGAAATACCCCCCTCACTGACACAGGGGGCCCCACAGCCAGAAATACCCCCCTCACATACCCCTCACTGACACAGGGGGCCCCACAGCCAGAAATACCCCCCTCACATACCCCTCAGTGACACAGGGGGCCCCACAGCCAGAAATACCCCCCTCGCATACCCCTCACTGACACAGGGGGCTCCACAGCCAGAAATACCCCCCTCACATACCCCTCACTGACACAGGGGGCCCCACAGCCAGAAATACCCTCCTCACATACCCCTCACTGACACAGGGGGCCCCACAGCCAGAAATACCCCCCTCACTGACACAGGGGGCCCCACAGCCAGAAATACCCCCCTCACTGACACAGGGGGCCCCACAGCCAGAAATACCCCCCTCACATACCCCTCACTGACACAGGGGGCCCCACAGCCAGAAATACCCCCCTCACTGACACAGGGAGCCCCACAGCCAGAAATACCCCCCTCACATACCCCTCACTGACACAGGGAGCCCCACAGCCAGAAATACCCCCCTCACATACCCCGCACTGACACAGGGGGCCCCACAGCCAGAAATACCCCCCTCACATACCCCTCACTGACACAGGGGGCTCCACAGCCAGAAATAACCCCCTCACATACCCCTCACTGACACAGGGGGCCCCAGAGCCAGAAATACCCCCCTCACTAACACAGGGGGCCCCACAGCCAGAAATACCCCCCTCACATACCCCTCACTGACACAGAGGGCCCCACAGCCAGAAATACCCCCCTCACATACCCCGCACTGACACAGGGGGCCCCACAGCCAGAAATACCCCCCTCACTGACACAGGGGGCCCCACAGCCAGAAATACCCCCGTCACATACCCCTCACTGACACAGGGGGCCCCACAGCCAGAAATACCCCCCTCACATACCCCTCACTGACACAGGGGGCCCCACAGCCAGAAATACCCCCCTCACTGACACAGAGGGCCCCAGAGCCAGAAATACCCCCCTCACTGACACAGAGGGCCCCAGAGCCAGAAATACCCCCCTCACTGACACAGGGGGCCCCACAGCCAGAAATACCCCCGTCACATACCCCTCACTGACACAGGGGGCCCCACAGCCATAAATACCCCCCCCTCACATACCCCTCACTGACACAGGGGGCCCCACAGCCAGAAATACCCCCCTCGCATACCCCTCACTGACACAGGGGGCCCCACAGCCAGAAATACCCCCCTCACATACCCCTCACTGACACAGGGGGCCCCACAGCCAGAAATACCCCCCTCACATACCCCTCACTGACACAGGGGGCCCCACAGCCAGAAATACCCCCCTCACATACCCCTCACTGACACAGGGGGCTCCACAGCCAGAAATACCCCCCCTCACATACCCCTCACTGACACAGGGGGCTCCACAGCCAGAAATACCCCCCTCACTGACACAGGGGGCCCCACAGCCAGAAATACCCCCCTCACTGACACAGGGGGCCCCACAGCCAGAAATACCCCCCCTCACATACCCCTCACTGACACAGGGGGCTCCACAGCCAGAAATACCCCCCTCACTGACACAGGGGGCCCCACAGCCAGAAATACCCCCCTCACTGACACAGGGGGCCCCACAGCCAGAAATACCCTCCTCACATACCCCTCACTGACACAGGGGGCCCCACAGCCAGAAATACCCCCCTCACTGACACAGGGGGCCCCACAGCCAGAAATACCCTCCTCACATACCCCTCACTGACACAGGGGCCCCACAGCCAGAAATACCCCCCTCACTGACACAGGGGGCCCCACAGCCAGAAATACCCCCCCTCGCATACCCCTCACTGACACAGGGGGCCCCACAGCCAGAAATACCCCCCTCGCATACCCCTCACTGACACAGGGGGCTCCACAGCCAGAAATACCCCCTCACTGACACAGGGGGCCCCACAGCCAGAAATACCCCCTCACATACCCCTCACTGACACAGGGGGCTCCACAGCCAGAAATACCCCCCTCACATACCCCTCACTGACACAGGGGGCCCCACAGCCAGAAATACCCCCCTCGCATACCCCTCACTGACACAGGGGGCCCCAGAGCCAGAAATACCCCCCTCACTGACACAGGGGGCCCCACAGCCAGAAATACCCCCCTCACATACCCCTCACTGACACAGGGGGCTCCACAGCCAGAAATACCCCCCTCACATACCCCTCACTGACACAGGGGGCCCCACAGCCAGAAATACCCCCCTCACATACCCCTCACTGACACAGGGGGCTCCACAGCCAGAAATACCCCCCTCACATACCCCTCACTGACACAGGGGGCTCCACAGCCAGAAATACCCCCCCTCACATACCCCTCACTGACACAGGGGGCTCCACAGCCAGAAATACTCCCCTCACATACCCCGCACTGACACAGGGGGCCCCACAGCCAGAAATACCCCCCTCACTGACACAGGGGGCCCCACAGCCAGAAATACCCCCCTCACATACCCCTCACTGACACAGGGGGCTCCACAGCCAGAAATACCCCCCTCACATACCCCTCACTGACACAGGGGGCTCCACAGCCAGAAATACCCCCCTCACTGACACAGGGGGCCCCACAGCCAGAAATACCCCCCTCACATACCCCTCACTGACACAGGGGGCCCCACAGCCAGAAATACCCCCCTCACATACCCCTCACTGACACAGGGGGCCCCACAGCCAGAAATACCCCCATCACTGACACAGGGGGCCCCAGAGCCAGAAATACCCCCCTCACTGACACAGGGGGCCCCACAGCCAGAAATACCCCCCTCACATACCCCTCACTGACACAGGGGGCCCCACAGCCAGAAATACCCCCCTCACATACCCCTCACTGACACAGGGGGCCCCACAGCCAGAAATACCCCCCTCACATACCCCTCACTGACACAGGGGGCCCCACAGCCAGAAATACCCCCCTCACATACCCCTCACTGACACAGGGGGCCCCACAGCCAGAAATACCCCCCCTCACATACCCCTCACTGACACAGGGGGCCCCACAGCCAGAAATACCCCCCTCACTGACACAGGGGGCCCCACAGCCAGAAATACCCCCCTCACATACCCCTCACTGACACAGGGGGCCCCACAGCCAGAAATACCCCCCTCACTGACACAGGGGGCCCCACAGCCAGAAATACCCCCCTCACATACCCCTCACTGACACAGGGGGCCCCACAGCCAGAAATACCCCCCTCACATACCCCTCACTGACACAGGGGGCCCCACAGCCAGAAATAACCCCCTCACTGACACAGGGGGCCCCACAGCCAGAAATACCCCCCTCACATACCCCTCACTGACACAGGGGGCCCCACAGCCAGAAATACCCCCCCTCACATACCCCTCACTGACACAGGGGGCTCCACAGCCAGAAATACCCCCCTCACATACCCCTCACTGACACAGGGGGCTCCACAGCCAGAAATACCCCCCTCACATACCCCTCACTGACACAGGGGGCCCCACAGCCAGAAATACCCCCCTCACTGACACAGGGGGCCCCACAGCCAGAAATACCCCCCTCACATACCCCTCACTGACACAGGGGGCCCCACAGCCAGAAATACCCCCCTCACATACCCCTCACTGACACAGGGGGCTCCACAGCCAGAAATACCCCCCTCACATACCCCTCACTGACACAGGGGGCTCCACAGCCAGAAATACCCCCCTCACTGACACAGGGGGCCCCACAGCCAGAAATACCCCCCTCACATACCCCTCACTGACACAGGGGGCCCCACAGCCAGAAATACCCCCCTCACATACCCCTCACTGACACAGGGGGCTCCACAGCCAGAAATACCCCCCTCACATACCCCGCACTGACACAGGGGGCCCCACAGCCAGAAATACCCCCCTCACTGACACAGGGGGCCCCACAGCCAGAAATACCCCCCTCACATACCCCTCACTGACACAGGGGGCCCCACAGCCAGAAATACCCCCCTCACATACCCCTCACTGACACAGGGGGCTCCACAGCCAGAAATACCCCCCTCACTGACACAGGGGGCCCCACAGCCAGAAATACCCCCCTCACATACCCCTCACTGACACAGGGGGCCCCACAGCCAGAAATACCCCCCTCACATACCCCTCACTGACACAGGGGGCCCCACAGCCAGAAATAACCAAACTCCCCTGCCAGAGGACGCAGGGCAGCTACGTAGCATTGTGCACACTGATCCTGGCTACTGATCACACTAAGTAAACATCCACAGTGCAAGGAGAAAAAGTAAGTGAACCCCTGCAGCTATCAGCAGCCATTATCTCTAGAGAAAGCTCTTGAGGAATTTTGGACCATTCTTTATTCCAAATGTGTTTCACTTCATCAGTATTTCTGGGGTGCTCTGTGTGCAGCGCCCTCTTCAGGCCATCAGTATATCTGGGGTGCTCTGTGTGCAGCGCCCTCTTCAGGCCATCAGTATATCTGGGGTGCTTTGTGTGCAGCGCCCTCTTCAGGCCATCAGTATATCTGGGGTGTCTTATCTGCAGCGCTCTCTTCAGGCCATCAGTATATCTGGGGTGCTTTGTGTGCAGCGCCCTCTTCAGGCCATCAGTATATCTGGGATGTCTTATCTGCAGCGCCCTCTTCAGGCCATCAGTATTTCTGGGGTGTCTTATCTGCAGCGCCCTCTTCAGGCCATCAGTATTTCTGGGGTGTCTTATCTGCAGCGCCCTCTTCAGGCTGTTCTAATATCCACATCTCTTTAAGCCATTGTTTAGCCGATTTCCTTGCGTGCTCTTCATCTTGAGGTCATGGACGACAACCCATCTCCTCAAAGACTGCAAGGTGGCCAGGCCCTGAGGCAGCAAAGTCACCCCAAACAATGGTGCTCCATCCAGCAGGCACGCCAGACCCTGACACTGCACCAAACCATGATGTTCCCACCACCGTTCTGCACAGTGGGGCGGAGGTTTTGGTGGGCAGTGTCCTTCTGTGTTTGGGCTTGCTCCACTTTTATCTCCTCTGTCCATTTTCCCAGAAGCATCGAGGAACATCCTAATGGCCTTGGGTAAACTTGAGACAAGCAGCCACATTTTCTAACAGTGGACACATGGACAGGGAGTCCTGCAGAATCTTCTGTGGGTCTGCTGCTGCTGCTCTCCTTTGGTTCCCACCTTTTCCAGGATGGCCCGTTGTGCTTTTGGGGTGATCTTCACAGTGCACCCACTTCTAAGATGAGCAGCTCAGGCTCAAACTTTCCCCATATGTAGCCATTAGGATTAGTCTGGACTTGTGGACTGATGGACTTCCAGGGCTTCAGCTTCTGGAGCCTCCTCCAACCACATGTATCCCAAGAACACGGGGTTCTGACATGTTCACACTGACCAGTCTTTCTTGTGAAGAACAGATTTGTCAGTGACCAGACTTTGGGTGAAGCCCCTGTGACCCCTGCACTTCACATCTCATCTCATCTCACTGAAGCATCTTTAACCAATTAGCTCTTGGAGAAGTCATTACCACAGGGGTTCACTTACTTTTTCTTACAGCTGTAGTTGACAGTCGGAGAGAATCGGGGACTTTATACGGTGCACACGTCTCCACTCGGTGGTCACTGCCTGAGGATGCCACCCACTTGTGTCTACGGGGGTCTACTGAGTCGTGTGTGATGGCTGAAACTCCTGAACTCAATGCTCAGGAGGGGTTCACATACTTTATCCATGTGGTGCTCCCTTCCCCCCAGCGTTCACTATTACTACACATTTATGACTCTGTCCTGATCTTTACACAGGGAGTGATATCAGACGAGATCCTGAGGACACCACGGGGGGAACAAAGGTCTTCCGACAACTACAACCTGACCTCCAGCTCTGCTCGTTGGGAGTATTCCTCCATCTGTAAGCCACACCCATTGGGCACATTTATCAGGACTCTCCATCTTTGCCCTCCCATTCCTAGTTTTAGACACATTTAGCAATCTGACGTTCGGACCTTCATCAATACGGAATGTTCTAGAAACTCCAAAATTCGGACTCACCATCCGGGAAATATTTGGCGCAAAAATGGAGACAAAAATCTTAATATAAGGAACAAATGTTTGGCGCAGCATCAAAACCCGACAATAACATGAGCAGACACAAATCATCGCTCGCTTATTGGGGAGACAAATATGGGGCGCACGACAGGAATTTATGGGGCACAAAGTAAATTGTGGTAAATTCTTTACACCATATGCGACATCTTCCTTCTATTCTGTTTCATAAATGTGCCGTAAAGTGAGACACTTCTAAACCCCGCCCATTATGTTCTAAACCACGCCCACTCTGGTGCACATTTTTCAGCAGTGTCGAGCCTTTTCTGTTCTTTCTGGTGCACTATGTTCACAAATGTGTCGTAAATGTCGTGCACCATAAATTTTGGAGCAAATGTAGACAGAAGAGGGTCCGACCTCTTGATCATCTGCCTCATCGAGAGCTTTCCTACATGAACTGTGCATTTCGGGTCCAGACTCCAGAACCTTCACGTAGTGTCTTCTCAGTCACTTGTGGACTTGTGTTCTGGACTGTTTTTCGGGATGGGGGGGGGGGACACTTATTTTTGTACAGGGGGTCACACAGGGTTCTGTTACTTTTCCGTGTGTTGCATTTACCCAGGACACAGACAAGGGGGTGGATACTTTTACACATAGAGGGCGACTGCTGAACCTTCTCAGGACTGTCGGAGGGCTTTCGGATTATCTGTGAGGTTACGGCAAACGCCAGGATCTGTTGTAGCGCGATATTTGTTCTCAGCCTACGGCCTAATCCCCAAGAACTTTCTATATAATATCCAGGAGAAGGCCGAGCCCCAGATCAGAGGCAGCGAGGCGTCCAGTTACTGCGCCTCAGGCACCTCACAGTAATCCCATTAATCCTGCAAGGCGGCCCCTGACGTCACGTCCCCGGGACTATAACAAGATTATTACTTAACACCAACCTGCCCAGAGAGGAGAGGCCGATAAGATACTGCTGCGAAAGTCAGGAGGAGCGGAGAGAAGAGCCCGGAGTCAGATATACCCCCAAATGTCAGGAGGAGAGAAGAGCCCGGAGTCAGATATACCCCCAAATGTCAGGAGGAGAGAAGAGCCCGGAGTCAGATATACCCCCAAATGTCAGGAGGAGAGAAGAGCCCGGAGTCAGATATACCCCCAAATGTCAGGAGGAGAGAAGAGCCCGGAGTCAGATATACCCCCAAATGTCAGGAGGAGAGAAGAGCCCGGAGTCAGATATACCCCCAAATGTCAGGAGGAGCAGAGAGAAGAGCCCGGAGTCAGATATACCCCCAAATGTCAGGAGGAGAGAAGAGCCCGGAGTCAGATATACCCCCAAATGTCAGGAGGAGAGAAGAGCCCGGCGTCAGATATACCCCCAAATGTCAGGAGGAGCAAAGAGAAGAGCCCGGAGTCAGATATACCCCCAAATGTCAGGAGGAGCAGAGAGAAGAGCCCGGAGTCAGATATACCCCCAAATGTGAGGAGGAGCAGAGAGAAGAGCCCGGAGTCAGATATACCCCCAAATGTCAGGAGGAGAGAAGAGCCCGGAGTCAGATATACCCCCAAATGTCAGGAGGAGAGAAGAGCCCGGAGTCAGATATACCCCCAAATGTCAGGAGGAGCAGAGAGAAGAGCCCGGAGTCAGATATACCCCCAAATGTCAGGAGGAGAGAAGAGCCCGGAGTCAGATATACCCCCAAATGTCAGGAGGAGAGAAGAGCCCGGAGTCAGATATACCCCCAAATGTCAGGAGGAGAGAAGAGCCCGGAGTCAGATATACCCCCAAATGTCAGGAGGAGAGAAGAGCCCGGCGTCAGATATACCCCCCAAATGTCAGGAGGAGCAAAGAGAAGAGCCCGGAGTCAGATATACCCCCAAATGTCAGGAGGAGCAGAGAGAAGAGCCCGGAGTCAGATATACCCCCAAATGTCAGGAGGAGAGAAGAGCCCGGAGTCAGATATACCCCCAAATGTCAGGAGGAGAGAAGAGAAGAGCCCGGAGTCAGATATACCCCCAAATGTCAGGAGGAGAGAAGAGCCCGGAGTCAGATATACCCCCAAATGTCAGGAGGAGAGAAGAGCCCGGAGTCAGATATACCCCCAAATGTCAGGAGGAGCGCAGAGAAGAGCCCGGAGTCAGATATACCCCCAAATGTCAGGAGGAGCGCAGAGACCGGTGTCAGATAAACCCCCAAATGTCAGGAGGAGAGAAGAGCCCGGAGTCAGATATACCCCCAAATGTCAGGAGGAGAGAAGAGCCCGGAGTCAGATATACCCCCAAATGTCAGGAGGAGCAGAGAGAAGAGCCCGGAGTCAGATATACCCCCAAATGTCAGGAGGAGAGAAGAGCCCGGAGTCAGATATACCCCCAAATGTCAGGAGGAGCGCAGAGACCGGTGTCAGATATACCCCCAAATGTCAGGAGGAGAGAAGAGCCCGGAGTCAGATATACCCCCAAATGTCAGGGGGAGAGAAGAGCCCGGAGTCAGATATACCCCCAAATGTCAGGAGGAGCAACGAGAAGAGCCCGGAGTCAGATATACCCCCAAATGTCAGGAGGAGAGAAGAGAAGAGCCCGGAGTCAGATATACCCCCAAATGTCAGGAGGAGAGAAGAGCCCGGAGTCAGATATACCCCCAAATGTCAGGAGGAGAGAAGAGCCCGGAGTCAGATATACCCCCAAATGTCAGGAGGAGAGAAGAGCCCGGAGTCAGATATACCCCCAAATGTCAGGAGGAGAGAAGAGCCCGGAGTCAGATATACCCCCAAATGTCAGGAGGAGAGAAGAGCCCGGAGTCAGATATACCCCCAAATGTCAGGAGGAGCGGAGAGAAGAGCCCGGAGTCAGATATACCCCCAAATGTCAGGAGGAGAGAAGAGCCCGGAGTCAGATATACCCCCAAATGTCAGGAAGAGCGAAGAGAAGAGCCCGGCGTCAGATATACCCCCAAATGTCAGGAGGAGAGAAGAGCCGGGAGTCAGATATACCCCCAAATGTCAGGAGGAGAGAAGAGAAGAGCCCGGAGTCAGATATACCCCCAAATGTCAGGAGGAGCGCAGAGAAGAGCCCGGAGTCAGATATACCCCCAAATGTCAGGAGGAGAGAAGAGAAGAGCCCGGAGTCAGATATACCCCCAAATGTCAGGAGGAGAGAAGAGCCCGGAGTCAGATATACCCCCAAATGTCAGGAGGAGAGAAGAGCCCGGCATCAGATATACCCCCAAATGTCAGGAGGAGCGCAGAGAAGAGCCCGGAGTCAGATATACCCCCAAATGTCAGGAAGAGCGAAGAGAAGAGCCCGGCGTCAGATATACCCCCAAATGTCAGGAGGAGAGAAGAGCCCGGAGTCAGATATACCCCCCAAATGTCAGGAAGAGCGAAGAGAAGAGCCCGGCGTCAGATATACCCCCAAATGTCAGGAGGAGAGAAGAGCCGGGAGTCAGATATACCCCCAAATGTCAGGAGGAGCAAAGAGCCCGGTGTCAGATATAACCCCAAATGTCAGGAGGAGAGAAGAGCCCGGAGTCAGATATACCCCCAAATGTCAGGAGGAGAGAAGAGAAGAGCCCGGCATCAGATATACCCCCAAATGTCAGGAGGAGCGCAGAGAAGATCCCGGAGTCAGATATACCCCCAAATGTCAGGAGGAGCGCAGAGAAGAGCCCGGAGTCAGATATACCCCCAAATGTCAGGAGGAGCAGAGAGAAGAGCCCGGAGTCAGATATACCCCCAAATGTCAGGAGGAGAGAAGAGCCCGGAGTCAGATATACCCCCAAATGTCAGGAGGAGAGAAGAGCCCGGAGTCAGATATACCCCCAAATGTCAGGAGGAGAGAAGAGCCCGGAGTCAGATATACCCCCAAATGTCAGGAGGAGAGAAGAGCCCGGAGTCAGATATACCCCCAAATGTCAGGAGGAGAGAAGAGCCCGGAGTCAGATATACCCCCAAATGTCAGGAGGAGCAGAGAGAAGAGCCCGGAGTCAGATATACCCCCAAATGTCAGGAGGAGAGAAGAGCCCGGAGTCAGATATACCCCCAAATGTCAGGAGGAGAGAAGAGCCCGGCGTCAGATATACCCCCCAAATGTCAGGAGGAGCAAAGAGAAGAGCCCGGAGTCAGATATACCCCCAAATGTCAGGAGGAGCAGAGAGAAGAGCCCGGAGTCAGATATACCCCCAAATGTCAGGAGGAGCAGAGAGAAGAGCCCGGAGTCAGATATACCCCCAAATGTCAGGAGGAGAGAAGAGCCCGGAGTCAGATATACCCCCAAATGTCAGGAGGAGAGAAGAGCCCGGAGTCAGATATACCCCCAAATGTCAGGAGGAGCAGAGAGAAGAGCCCGGAGTCAGATATACCCCCAAATGTCAGGAGGAGAGAAGAGCCCGGAGTCAGATATACCCCCAAATGTCAGGAGGAGAGAAGAGCCCGGAGTCAGATATACCCCCAAATGTCAGGAGGAGAGAAGAGCCCGGAGTCAGATATACCCCCAAATGTCAGGAGGAGAGAAGAGCCCGGCGTCAGATATACCCCCAAATGTCAGGAGGAGCAAAGAGAAGAGCCCGGAGTCAGATATACCCCCAAATGTCAGGAGGAGCAGAGAGAAGAGCCCGGAGTCAGATATACCCCCAAATGTCAGGAGGAGAGAAGAGCCCGGAGTCAGATATACCCCCAAATGTCAGGAGGAGAGAAGAGAAGAGCCCGGAGTCAGATATACCCCCAAATGTCAGGAGGAGAGAAGAGCCCGGAGTCAGATATACCCCCAAATGTCAGGAGGAGAGAAGAGCCCGGAGTCAGATATACCCCCAAATGTCAGGAGGAGCGCAGAGAAGAGCCCGGAGTCAGATATACCCCCAAATGTCAGGAGGAGCGCAGAGACCGGTGTCAGATAAACCCCCAAATGTCAGGAGGAGAGAAGAGCCCGGAGTCAGATATACCCCCAAATGTCAGGAGGAGAGAAGAGCCCGGAGTCAGATATACCCCCAAATGTCAGGAGGAGCAGAGAGAAGAGCCCGGAGTCAGATATACCCCCAAATGTCAGGAGGAGAGAAGAGCCCGGAGTCAGATATACCCCCAAATGTCAGGAGGAGCGCAGAGACCGGTGTCAGATATACCCCCAAATGTCAGGAGGAGAGAAGAGCCCGGAGTCAGATATACCCCCAAATGTCAGGGGGAGAGAAGAGCCCGGAGTCAGATATACCCCCAAATGTCAGGAGGAGCAACGAGAAGAGCCCGGAGTCAGATATACCCCCAAATGTCAGGAGGAGAGAAGAGAAGAGCCCGGAGTCAGATATACCCCCAAATGTCAGGAGGAGAGAAGAGCCCGGAGTCAGATATACCCCCAAATGTCAGGAGGAGAGAAGAGCCCGGAGTCAGATATACCCCCAAATGTCAGGAGGAGAGAAGAGCCCGGAGTCAGATATACCCCCAAATGTCAGGAGGAGAGAAGAGCCCGGAGTCAGATATACCCCCAAATGTCAGGAGGAGCGGAGAGAAGAGCCCGGAGTCAGATATACCCCCAAATGTCAGGAGGAGAGAAGAGCCCGGAGTCAGATATACCCCCAAATGTCAGGAAGAGCGAAGAGAAGAGCCCGGCGTCAGATATACCCCCAAATGTCAGGAGGAGAGAAGAGCCGGGAGTCAGATATACCCCCAAATGTCAGGAGGAGAGAAGAGAAGAGCCCGAAGTCAGATATACCCCCAAATGTCAGGAGGAGCGCAGAGAAGAGCCCGGAGTCAGATATACCCCCAAATGTCAGGAGGAGAGAAGAGAAGAGCCCGGAGTCAGATATACCCCCAAATGTCAGGAGGAGAGAAGAGCCCGGAGTCAGATATACCCCCAAATGTCAGGAGGAGAGAAGAGCCCGGCATCAGATATACCCCCAAATGTCAGGAGGAGCGCAGAGAAGAGCCCGGAGTCAGATATACCCCCAAATGTCAGGAAGAGCGAAGAGAAGAGCCCGGCGTCAGATATACCCCCAAATGTCAGGAGGAGAGAAGAGCCCGGAGTCAGATATACCCCCAAATGTCAGGAAGAGCGAAGAGAAGAGCCCGGCGTCAGATATACCCCCAAATGTCAGGAGGAGAGAAGAGCCGGGAGTCAGATATACCCCCAAATGTCAGGAGGAGCAAAGAGCCCGGTGTCAGATATAACCCCAAATGTCAGGAGGAGAGAAGAGCCCGGAGTCAGATATACCCCCAAATGTCAGGAGGAGAGAAGAGAAGAGCCCGGCATCAGATATACCCCCAAATGTCAGGAGGAGCGCAGAGAAGATCCCGGAGTCAGATATACCCCCAAATGTCAGGAGGAGCGCAGAGAAGAGCCCGGAGTCAGATATACCCCCAAATGTCAGGAGGAGCAGAGAGAAGAGCCCGGAGTCAGATATACCCCCAAATGTCAGGAGGAGAGAAGAGCCCGGAGTCAGATATACCCCCAAATGTCAGGAGGAGAGAAGAGCCCGGAGTCAGATATACCCCCAAATGTCAGGAGGAGAGAAGAGCCCGGAGTCAGATATACCCCCAAATGTCAGGAGGAGAGAAGAGCCCGGAGTCAGATATACCCCCAAATGTCAGGAGGAGAGAAGAGAAGAGCCCGGAGTCAGATATACCCCCAAATGTCAGGAGGAGAGAAGAGAAGAGCCCGGAGTCAGATATACCCCCAAATGTCAGGAGCAGAGAAGAGCCCGGAGTCAGATATACCCCCAAATGTCAGGAGGAGAGAAGAGAAGAGCCCGGAGTCAGATATACCCCCAAATGTCAGGAGGAGAGAAGAGCCCGGAGTCAGATATACCCCCAAATGTCAGGAGCAGAGAAGAGCCCGGAGTCAGATATACCCCCAAATGTCAGGAGCAGAGAAGAGCCCGGAGTCAGATATACCCCCAAATGTCAGGAGCAGAGAAGAGCCCGGAGTCAGATATACCCCCAAATGTCAGGAGGAGCGCAGAGAAGAGCCCAGCCTGATCATCACCCCCCCCCCCCCACCAGCCTGGGTCAGGATAACAAAGTATGGTGGTTAAATTACCCCTCCCCAGGGTCAAATAGTGTGATGTCCCTCCTCCAGTTTACAAAGGGGTATGTAGAGAGGTCCTATGGTCAGTCAGATACCCCCTCCAGGTTTGGGAATGTGAGGAGGGAAGGGTGCCCTAATCCTTTCGCCCTTCTCAGGCGGTGTGGACAGAGCTGGATTACCTGTCACCTCTGCCACCAGCCATGTATGACACTGCTATCACCTGTACTATGCCCCTCTTATTCGTATGGCTTCAGGTGAGGCGCGCAGTGCCCCCGACCTCAGTAATGCCATTAGCTGCCACTGAGCCCCGAGGCGGCTGTCACTGCTCATCACATAAAGCCGATCCCTCCTTATTCCATTACACTAATTCTATTATACAGATTGTCAGGCGTCTGCCGCCCGGGCAGGCCCAAATGTCTCCTGGAGCCTCCGACCAAACAGGAAGCATGCCCACAAGTCACACGTGGAGCTTCCTTAAAGGGCCGGCACCCACCAATGACAGGATCAGGAACAATAACAGGGAAATGAGACAAAGATCCAGAGATGACTATTACATTACAGGAAGTGCGGAGCCGGCCGCAGGTGGAGCAGAATGATGAACAGCAGCAAGAAGTACAAAGATGGCAGCTGAGATACCATATCTAGAGAGCGACAAGGCCGCAGCAAGCATGACCTCAGAGAACTAGAGCTACAATACCCCCCTTTAACACTAAACAAATATAACATGGGCCGAACTCCACTAGATCTCTGCAGTGTCCTGTGGTATCTGACCCCTCCAGACCTGGACTCCACTAGATCTCTGCAGTGTCCTGTAGTATCTGACCCCTCCAGACCTGGACTCCACTAGATCTCTGCAGTGTCCTGTGGTATCTGACCCCTCCAGGCCTGGACTCCACTAGATCTCTGCAGTGTCCTGTGGTATCTGACCCCTCCAGACCTGCACTCCACTAGATCTCTGCAGTGTCCTGTGGTATCTGACCCCTCCAGGCCTGGACTCCACTAGATCTCTGCAGTGTCCTGTGGTATCTGACCCCTCCAGACCTGGACTCCGCTAGATCTCTGCAGTGTCCTGTGGTATCTGACCCCTCCAGACCTGGACTCCACTAGATCTCTGCAGGTGTCCTGTGGTATCTGACCCCTCCAGACCTGGACTCCACTAGATCTCTGGAGGTGTCCTGTGGTATCTGACCCCTCCAGACCTGGACTCCACTAGATCTCTGCAGTGTCCTGTGGTATCTGACCCCTCCAGGCCTGGACTCCGCTAGATCTCTGCAGTGTCCTGTGGTATCTGACCCCTCCAGGCCTGGACTCCACTAGATCTCTGCAGTGTCCTGTGGTATCTGACCCCTCCAGGCCTGGACTCCACTAGATCTCTGCAGTGTCCTGTGGTATCTGACCCCTCCAGGCCTGGACTCCACTAGATCTCTGCAGGTGTCCTGTGGTATCTGACCCCCCAGACCTGGACTCCACTAGATCTCTGCAGTGTCCTGTGGTATCTGACCTCTCCAGGCCTGGACTCCACTAGATCTCTGCAGTGTCCTGTGGTATCTGACCCCTCCAGACCTGGACTCCACTAGATCTCTGCAGTGTCCTGTGGTATCTGACCCCTCCAGACCTGGACTCCACTAGATCTCTGCAGGTGTCCTGTGGTATCTGACCCCTCCAGACCTGTACTCCACTAGATCTCTGCAGGTAGCCTATGGTATCTGACCCCTCCATACTTGGACTCCACTAGATCTCTGCAGGTGTCCTGTGGTATCTGACCCCTCCAGACCTGGACTCCACTAGATCTCTGCTGTGTCCTGTGGTATCTGACCCCTCCAGACCTGGACTCCGCTAGATCTCTGCAGGTGTCCTGTGGTATCTGACCCCTCCAGGCCTGGACTCCGCTAGATCTCTGCAGGTGTCCTGTGGTATCTGACCCCTCCAGACCTGGACTCCACTAGATCTCTGCAGGTGTCCTGTGGTATCTGACCCCCCAGACCTGGACTCCACTAGATCTCTGCATGTATCCTGTGGTATCTGACCCCTCCAGGCCTGGACTCCACTAGATCTCTGCATGTATCCTGTGGTATCTGACCCCTCCAGGCCTGGACTCCACTAGATCTCTGCATGTATCCTGTGGTATCTGACCCCTCCAGACCTGGACTCCGCTAGATCTCTGCAGGTGTCCTGTGGTATCTGACCCCTCCAGGCCTGGACTCCGCTAGATCTCTGCAGTGTCCTGTGGTATCTGACCCCTCCAGACCTGGACTCCACTAGATCTCTGCAGGTGTCCTGTGGTATCTGACCCCTCCAGACCTGGACTCCACTAGATCTCTGCATGTATCCTGTGGTATCTGACCCCTCCAGACCTGGACTCCACTAGATCTCTGCAGGTGTCCTGTGGTATCTGGAGATGTTAGCCGCAGATTGGGTCAGTCCTGGAAGTCACTTGATGCGGCCTCCATAGATCAGACAAGTTTTTCCAGGACATCCCATCCCATGAACCTGCTACCTTTAAAGAGACCACTGCCAGTAGGGGGCACCATACCCACACAGGGGATGACAATGTATGAAATTTAGGTAAGTGGTGATGGGGGTCGGACCATGAGGCTAGCCTCCCCTCCACACAATGGGCCTCTTCCGTCCTTGGATGCTCTGACCCAGTTGTCACCTTACATTTTGGCCCTCTTGTAGTCAGATCCTCAGACCTGACTGCTGACTTGCTCCTGAGTCCACCACTGAGAGGCGCCATTGTCACTAGATAATCCATGTTACAGGAAATTATTACCTACCGGGTATTTGAGGACAAGGGTTCTTATAAGTGCCCCATCTACCATTATTGCCACTCCCTCCGACACCTCTGTGCACCAAACCCCCGGCCGACAATGATATAACTACCCCTCAGATTACTGCCGGAACATCATCCAGTAGATTACCGCCGGAACGCCATGCAGTAGATTACCGCCGGAACGCCATGCAGTAGATTACCGCCGGAACGCCATGCAGTAGATTACCGCCGGAACGCCATGCAGTAGATTACCGCCGGAACGCCATGCAGTAGATTACCGCCGGAATGCCATGCAGTAGATTATCATCGGAACGCCATGCAGTAGATTACCGCTGGAACCTCATCCAGTAGATTACCGCCGGAACGCCATGCAGTAGATTACCGTCGGAACGCCATGCAGTAGATTACCGTCGGAACGCCATGCAGTAGATTACCGTCGGAACGCCATGCAGTAGATTACTGCCAGAACGCCATGCAGTAGATTACCGTCAGAACGCCATGCAGTAGATTACTGCCAGAACGCCATGCAGTAGATTACCATCGGAACGCCATGCAGTAGATTACTGTCGGAACGCCATGCAGTAGATTACCGTCGGAACGCCATGCAGTAGATTACCGTCGGAACGCCATGCAGTAGATTACCGCCAGAACGCCATGCAGTAGATTACCGTCAGAACGCCATGCAGTAGATTACCGCCGGAACGCCATGCAGTAGATTACCGCCAGAACGCCATGCAGTAGATTACCGTCGGAACGCCATGCAGCAGATTACCGTCGGAACGCCATGCAGCAGATTACTGTCGGAACGCCATGCAGTAGATTACCGTCGGAACGCCATGCAGCAGATTACCGTCGGAACGCCATGCAGTAGATTACCGTCGGAACGCCATGCAGCAGATTACCGTCGGAACGCCATGCAGTAGATTACCGTCGGAACGCCATGCAGCAGATTACCGTCGGAACGCCATGCAGTAGATTACTGCTGGTACGTCATCCAGTAGATTACCGTTGGATCGCCATGCAGTAGATTACTATTAGAACGTTAACCAGTCGATTACCTCCGACATATAAACCAGTAGATTACTACAAGCATGCAGCCTTGTAAATTAGGGCCATCTCATCCCCCCACAGATAGGCGCTGATGTGCTCATTCTAGGCCGCCATCAGGTGTAACAGGCCCCTACTCACCTCTCAGGGGTATTAATGTTATGGCTGATGACCCTCCCCAAGTCTTCGCTCCTTATATATCTGACCTTTTCCGGTATGTGGGGAGGAAGAAGGGGGGTATGTCAGGGTCATATAACAGGAATGCTGTACAGGGGTGTTATATATAAGGGGGGTGGGTATCAGAGGAGATGAATATATGTGGTGCGGTTTTCGGGGACATATATAAAGGTGCGGTATTTCGGGGACATATATACAGGGTGCAGTATTTCAGGGGACATATATACAGGGTGCAGTATTTCAGGGGACATATATACAGGGTGCAGTATTTCAGGGGACATATATACAGGTGCAGTATTTCGGGGGACATATATACAGGGTGCAGTATTTCAGGGGACATATATACAGGGTGCAGTATTTCAGGGGACATATATACAGGGTGCAGTATTTCAGGGGACATATATACAGGTGCAGTATTTCGGGGGACATATATACAGGGTGCAGTATTTCGGGGGACATATATACAGGGTGCAGTATTTCAGGGGACATATATACAGGTGCGGTATTTCGGGGACATATATACAGGGTGCAGTATTTCAGGGGACATATATACAGGGTGCAGTATTTCGGGGACATATATACAGGGTGCAGTATTTCGGGGGGACATATATACAGGGTGCAGTATTTCGGGGGACATATATACAGGTGCGGTATTTTGGGGACATATATACGGGTGCGGTATTTCGGGGACATATATACAGGGTGCAGTATTTCGGGGACATATATACAGGGTGCAGTATTTCGGGGACATATATACAGGTGCGGTATTTTGGGGACATATATACGGGTGCGGTATTTCGGGGGACATATATACAGGGTGCAGTATTTCGGGGGGACATATATACAGGTGTGGTATTTCGGGGGACATATATACGGGTGCGGTATTTCGGGGACATATATACGGGTGCGGTATTTCGGGGACATATATACGGGTGCGGTATTTCGGGGACATATATACGGGTGCGGTATTTCGGGGACATATATACAGGGTGCAGTATTTCGGGGGACATATAAACAGGTGCGGTATTTTGGGGACATATATATGGGTGCGGTATTTTGGGGACATATATACAGGGTGCAGTATTTCGGGGACATATATACAGGGTGCAGTATTTCGGGGGACATATATACAGGGTGCGGTATTTTGGGGACATATATATGGGTGCGGTATTTTGGGGACATATATACAGGTGAGGTATTTCGGGGACTCACATCACAGTCTCTCACCTTCGTCCACGTCGTTGCGGGCCGCAGCCTCCAGGAGGGTGACATTTTGCGGGAACAGTACGCTGCGCTCCTCCTTGCTCCCAGTTTTTTTGGGGCGCACCTTCGCCTTCTTTCCCTGCACCTCTTTCTCAGCCTGCGCCCACTTCTTCAGCTGTTGCGCCCGTCTCTTCTGCGCATGCTTCAGCCGCTCCTGTGTACTCATACGGCTGACCGCCGGCATCTCGGACAGCAACTCCAGGTGATCAGCCATGGTGCTGGGGGGGTCTGCACACAGGGGGCCCCACTACCTGCACCAGCCCGGCATGTCCCCTACACTCAGGGGCCCTTGAGCAGCACAGCTAGCGCCCCATATGTCCATCTATCGGCAGAGAGCAGAGGAAGTGAGCAGAGGGCAGATCTGTGCGGGCCCCGGGGGGTGAGAGCAGATCTGTGCGGGCCCCGGGGGGTGAGAGCAGGTCTGTGCGGGCCCCGGGATCTCCAGGCTCCGACTGACACCGGGAATGTGAGCCGCTTCCTGGAGCCGCCCCGCCCCCCGAAGCCCAGGAACAGAGGGGGAGTGCAGGAGGCGGGACCAAGGGGAGGGACGGAGAACACGGGAGGTGGGGTCAGGCAGAAAGGGGCGGAGGTCAAAGGAGCGGAACAAGGAGAAAGCGCGAAGAGTGGGCGGGGCTAAAGCGGAACGTGAAACAACAGAGAGGGCAGGTGCGAGGAGGAGCATAGGTGTGAAAGGCGGGGCTAGAGAGGATTGGGCGGATACAACAGAACTGAGACTGAGGGGTGGAGCTAAAAGTGAGGACACGTGACAGATGCGGGAAAGATGGTGCTGGTCCTGGTACCTCAATATAACCCGGACAGGGGGGGCAGCGGCCACTACCGGGCCCCATACACAACTATTCTAATTGACATCCCGGGGATCATTATATCCCGGTTCCTCCCCCTCACACCCCGGGGCCCGTTATATCCCGGCTCCTCCCCCCTCACAACCCCGGGGCCCGTTATATCCCGGCTCCTCCCCCTCACATCCCGGGGCCCGTTATATCCCGGCTCCTCCCCCCTCACAACCCCGGGGCCCGTTATATCCCGGCTCCTCCCCCCTCACACCCCCGGGCTCGTTATATCCCGGCTCCTCCCCCTCACATCCCGGGGCCCGTTATATCCCGGCTCCTCCCCCTCACAACCCCGGGGCCCGTTATATCCCGGCTCCTCCCCCTCACAACCCCGGGGCCCGTTATATCCCGGCTCCTCCCCCTCACATCCCGGGGCCCGTTATATCCCGGCTCCTCCCCCTCACAACCCCGGGGCCCGTTATATCCCGGCTCCTCCCCCTCACACCCCCGGGCTCGTTATATCCCGGCTCCTCCCCCCTCACATCCCGGGGCCCGTTATATCCCGGCTCCTCCCCCTCACACCCCGGGCCCGTTATATCCCGGCTCCTCCCCCCTCACAACCCCGGGCTCGTTATATCCCGGCTCCTCCCCCTCACACCCCCGGGCCCGTTATATCCCGGCTCCTCCCCCTCACATCCCCGGGCCCGTTATATCCAGGCTCCTCCCCCTCACACCCCGGGGCCCGTTCTATCCCGGCTCCTCCCCCCTCACACCTATCCCGGCTCCTCCCCCCTCACATCCCTGGGCCCATTATATCCTGGCTCCTCCCCCTCACACCTTTCCCGGCTCCTCACCCTCACATCCCTGGGCCCATTATATCCCGGCTCCTCCCCCCTCACATCCCTGGACACGTTATATCCCGGCTCCTCCCTCTCACATCCCGGGCCCGTTATATCACGGCTCCTACCCCTCACATCCCGGGGATCATTATATCCTGGCTCTTCCCCTTCACATCCCTGGGCCCGTTATATCCCGGCTCCTCCCCCTCACATTCCAGGGATCATTATATCCCGGCTCCTCCCCCTCACATCCCGGGGCCCGTTAAATCCCGGGTCCTCCCACTCACATCCCTGGGCCCGTTATATCCCGCCTCCTCCCCCTCACATCCTGGGGCCCGTTATATCCCGGCTCCTCCTCCTCACATTCCGGGGCTCGTTATATCCCGGCTCCTCCCCCTCATATCCCGGGGCCCGTTATATCCCGGCTCCTCCCCCTCACACCTATCCGGGCTCCTCCCCCCTCACATCCCTGGGCCCGTTATATCCCGGCTCCTCCCCCCTCACATCCCTGGGCCCGTTATATTCCGGCTCCTCCCCCTCACATCCCGGGGCCCGTTATATCCTGGCTCCTCCCCCTCACACCCCGAGGCCCATTATATCCCGGCTCCTCCCCCTCACATCCCGGGGCCCTTTATATCCCGGCTCCTCCGCCTCACATCCCGGGCCCGTTATATCACGGCTCCTCCCCCTCACATCCCGGGGATCATTATATCCCGGCTCCTCCCCCTCACATCCCAAGGCCCGTTATATCCCGGCTCCTCCCCCTCACATCCCGACGCCCGTTATATCCCGGCTCCTCCCCCCTCACACCCCGAGGCCCGTTATATCCTGGCTCCTCCCCCTCACATCCCGGGCCCATTATAGCCCGGCTCCTCCCCCCTCACACCTATCCCGGCTCCTTACCCTCACATCCCGGGGCCCGTTATATCCCTGCTCCTCCCCCTCACATCCCGGGCCCATTATAGCCCGGCTCCTCCCCCTCACACCTATCCCGGCTCCTTACCCTCACATCCCGGGGCCCGTTATATCCCTGCTCCTCCCCCTCACATCCCTGGGCCCGTTATATCCCGGCTCCTCCCCCTCACACCCCAGGGCTCGTTATATCCCGGCTCCTCCCCCTCACATTCCGGGGATCATTATATCCCGGCTCCTCCCCCCTCACATCCCGGGTCCTCCCACTCACATACCTGGGCCCGTTATATCCCGCCTCCTCCCCCTCACATCCTGGGGCCCGTTATATCCCGGCTCCTCCTCCTCACATTCCGGGGCTCGTTATATCCCGGCTCCTCCCCCTCACATCCCGGGGCCCGTTATATCCCGGCTCCTCCCCCTCACACCTATCCGGGCTCCTCCCCCTCACATCCCTGGGCCCGTTATATCCCGGCTCCTCCCCCTCACATCCCTGGGCCCGTTATATTCCGGCTCCTCCCCCTCACATCCCGGGGCCCGTTATATCCTGGCTCCTCCCCCTCACACCCCGAGGCCCATTATATCCCGGCTCCTCCCCCTCACATCCCGGGGCCCTTTATATCCCGGCTCCTCCCCCCTCACATCCCGGGCCCGTTATATCACGGCTCCTCCCCCTCACATCCCGGGGATCATTATATCCCGGCTCCTCCCCCCTCACATCCCAAGGCCCGTTATATCCCGGCTCCTCCCCCTCACATCCCGACGCCCGTTATATCCCGGCTCCTCCCCCTCACACCCCGAGGCCCGTTATATCCTGGCTCCTCCCCCTCACATCCCGGGCCCATTATAGCCCGGCTCCTCCCCCTCACACCTATCCCGGCTCCTTACCCTCACATCCCGGGGCCCGTTATATCCCTGCTCCTCCCCCTCACATCCCTGGGCCCGTTATATCCCGGCTCCTCCCCCTCACACCCCAGGGCTCGTTATATCCCGGCTCCTCCCCCTCACATCCCGGGGTCGTTATATCCTGGCTCCTCTCCCTCACACCTATCCCGGCTCCTCCCCCCTCACATCCCCGGGCCCGTTATATCCCGGCTCCTCCCCCTCATACCCAGGGCCCGTTATATCCCGGCTCCTCCCCCCTCACATCCCGGGGCCCGTTATATCCTGGCTCCTCTCCCTCACACCTATCCCGGCTCCTCCCCCCTCACATCCCCGGGCCCGTTATATCCCGGCTCCTCCCCCCTCACACCCCAGGGCTCGTTATATCCCGGCTCCTCCCCCCTCACATCCCGGGGCCGTTATAACCTGGCTCTTCTCCCTCACACCTATCCCGGCTCCTCCCCCCTCACATCCCCGGGCCCGTTATATTCCGGCTCCTCCCCCCTCACACCCCGGGGCCCGTTATATCCCGGCTCCTCCCCCCTCACATCCCGGGGCCCGATATATCCCGGCTCCTCCCCCCTCACATCCCGGGGCCTGTTATATCCTGGCTCCTCCCCCCTCACACCTTTCCCGGCTCCTCACCCTCACATCCCGGGGCCAGTTATATCCCGGCTCCTCCCCCCTCACACCCCGGGGCCCGTTATATCCCGGCTCCTCCCCCTCACATCCCGGGGCCCGTTATATCCTGGTTCCTCCCCCTCACACCTATCCCGGCTCCTCCCCCTCACATCCCGGGGCCCGATATATCCCGGCTCCTCCCCCCTCACATCCCGGGGCCCGTTATATCCTGGCTCCTCCCCCTCACACCTTTCCCGGCTCCTCACCCTCACATCCCGGGGCCCGTTATATCCCGGCTCCTCCCCCTCACATACCGGGGCCCGTTATATTCCGGCTCCTCCCCCTCACACCCCGGGGCCCGTTATATCCCGGCTCTTCCCCCTCACACCCCGGGGCCCGTTATATCCCGGCTCCTCCCCCCTCACATCCCGGGCCCGTTATATCACGGCTCCTCCCCCTCACATCCCGGGCCCGTTATATCACGGCTCCTCCCCCCTCACATCCCGGGGCCCGATATATCCCGGCTCCTCCCCCCTCACATCCCGGGGCCTGTTATATCCTGGCTCCTCCCCCCTCACACCTTTCCCGGCTCCTCACCCTCACATCCCGGGGCCAGTTATATCCCGGCTCCTCCCCCTCACACCCCGGGGCCCGTTATATCCCGGCTCCTCCCCCTCACATCCCGGGGCCCGTTATATCCTGGTTCCTCCCACTCACACCTATCCCGGCTCCTCCCCCTCACATCCCGGGGCCCGATATATCCCGGCTCCTCCCCCTCACATCCCGGGGCCCGTTATATCCTGGCTCCTCCCCCCTCACACCTTTCCCGGCTCCTCACCCTCACATCCCGGGGCCCGTTATATCCCGGCTCCTCCCCCCTCACATACCGGGGCCCGTTATATTCCGGCTCCTCCCCCTCACACCCCGGGGCCCGTTATATCCCGGCTCTTCCCCCTCACACCCCGGGGCCCGTTATATCCCGGCTCCTCCCCCCTCACATCCCGGGCCCGTTATATCACGGCTCCTCCCCCCTCACATCCCTGGGCCCGTTATATCCCGGCTCCTCCCCCCTCACACCCCGGGGCTCGTTATATCCCGGCTCCTCCCCCTCACATCCCGGGGCCGTTATATCCTAGCTCCTCTCACTCACACCTATCCCGGCTCCTCCCCCCTCACATCCCCGGGCCCGTTATATCCTGGCTCCTCCCCCTCACACCTATCCCTGCTCCTCCCCCTCACATCCCTGGGCCCATTATAGCCTGGCTCCTCCCCCCTCACACCTATCCCGGATCCTCACCCTCACATCCCTGGGCTGGTTATATCACGGCTCCTCCCCCCTCACATCCCGGGGCCCGTTATATCCCGGCTCCTCCCCCTCACACCCCGGGGCCCGTTATATCCCGGCTCCTCCCCCTCACATCCCGGGGATCATTATATCCCGGCTCCTCCCCCTCACATCCCGGGGCCCGTTATATCCCGGCTCCTCCCCCCTCACATCCCCGGGCACGTTATACCCTGGCTCCTCCCCCCCTCACACCTATCCCGGCTCCTCCCTCTCACACCCCGAGCCCGTTATATCCCGGCTCCTCCCCCCTCACATCCCGGGGCCTTTATATCCCGGCTCCTCCCCCTCACATCTCGGGGCCCGTTATATCCTGGCTCCTCCCTCTCACACCCCGGGGTCCGTTATATGCCGGCTCCTCCCCCCTCACATCCCGGGGGGGCCCGTTATATCCCGGCTCCTCCCCCCTCACATCCTGGGGCTCGTTATATCCCGGCTCCTCCCCCCTCACACCTATCCCGGCTCCTACCCCTCACATCCCTGGGCCCGTTATATCCCGGCTCCCCGCTGATTATAATAGATGGGGCAGAGCGCAGAGGTGGGGACAGGCTGATTATAATAGATCAGGCAGAGCGCGGAGTAGGGGACAGGCTGATTGTAATAGATCAGGCAGAGCGCGGAGGTGGGGACACGCAGATTATAGTAGATGGGGCAGAGCGCGGAGGTGGGGACTGGCTGATTATAATAGATGGGGCAGAGCGCGGAGGTGGGGACGGGCTGATTATAATAGATGGGGCGGAGGTGGGGACGGGCTGATTATAATAGATCAGGCAGAGCGCGGAGGTGGGGGCAGGCTGATTATAATAGATGGGGCAGAGCGCGGTGGTGGGGACTGACTGATTATAATAGATCAGGCAGAGCGCGGAGGTGGGGACAGGCTGATTATAATAGATCAGGCAGATCACGGAGGTGGGGACTGGCTGATTATAGTAGATCAGGCAGAGCGCGGAGGTGGGGGCAGGCTGATTATAATAGATGGGGCAGATCACGGAGGTGGGGACGGGCTGATTATAATAGATGGGGCAGATCACGGAGGTGGGGACGGGCTGATTATAATAGATGGGGCAGAGTGTGGAGTAGGGGACAGGCTGATTATAATAGATCAGGCAGAGCGCGGAGTAGGGGACAGGCTGATTATAATAGATGGGGCAGAGCGTGGAGGTGGGGACTGGCTGATTATAATACTGTAGATGGGGCAGAGCGCAGAGGTGGGGACTGGCTGATTATAATAGATCAGGCAGAGCGCGGAGTAGGGGACAGGCTGATTATAATAGATGGGGCAGAGCACGGAGGTGGGGACAGGCTGATTATAATAGATGGGGCAGAGCGCGGAGGTGGGGACAGGCTGATTATAATACTGTAGATGGGGCAGAGCGCAGAGGTGGGGACTGGCTGATTATAATAGATCAGGCAGAGCGCGGAGTAGGGGACAGGCTGATTATAATAGATGGGGCAGAGCGCGGAGGTGGGGACTGGCTGATTATAATAGATGAGGCAGAGCGCGGAGGTGGGGACTGGCTGATTATAATAGATGGGGGCGGAGGTGGGGGCAGGCTGATTATAATAGATGGGGCAGAGCGCGGAGGTGGGGACTGGCTGATTATAATAGATGGGGCAGAGCGCAGAGGTGGGGACAGGCTGATTATAATAGATCAGGCAGAGCGCGGAGGTGGGGACAGGCTGATTATAATAGATGGGGCAGAGCGCGGAGGTGGGGACACGCTGATTATAATACTGTAGATGGGGCAGAGCGCGGAGGTGGGGACAGGCTGATTATAATACTGTAGATGGGGCAGAGCGCAGAGGTGGGGACTGGCTGATTATAATAGATCAGGCAGAGCGCGGAGGTGGGGACACGCAGATTATAGTAGATGGGGCAGAGCACGGAGGTGGGGACTGGCTGATTATAATAGATGGGGCAGAGCGCGGAGGTGGGGACGGGCTGATTATAATAGATGGGGCGGAGGTGGGGACGGGCTGATTATAATAGATCAGGCAGAGCGCGGAGGTGGGGGCAGGCTGATTATAATAGATGGGGCAGAGCGCGGTGGTGGGGACTGACTGATTATAATAGATCAGGCAGATCACGGAGGTGGGGACTGGCTGATTATAGTAGATCAGGCAGAGCGCGGAGGTGGGGACGGGCTGATTATAATAGATGGGGCAGATCACGGAGGTGGGGACGGGCTGATTATAATAGATGGGGCAGAGTGTGGAGTAGGGGACAGGCTGATTATAATAGATCAGGCAGAGCGCGGAGTAGGGGACAGGCTGATTATAATAGATGGGGCAGAGCGTGGAGGTGGGGACAGGCTGATTATAATAGATGGGGCAGAGCGCGGAGGTGGGGACAGGCTGATTATAATACTGTAGATGGGGCAGAGCGCAGAGGTGGGGACTGGCTGATTATAATAGATCAGGCAGAGCACGGAGTAGGGGACTGGCTGATTATAATAGATGGGGCAGAGCGCGGAGGTGGGGACAGGCTGATTATAATAGATGAGGCAGAGCGCGGAGGTGGGGACTGGCTGATTATAATAGATGGGGCAGAGCACGGAGGTGGGGACTGGCTGATTATAATAGATCAGGCAGAGCGCGGAGTAGGGGACAGGCTGATTATAATAGATGGGGCAGAGCGCGGAGGTGGGGACGGGCTGATTATAATAGATGGGGCAGAGCGCGGAGGTGGGGATGGGCTGATTATAATAGATGGGGCAGAGCGCGGAGGTGGGGACAGGCTGATTATAATAGATCAGGCAGAGCACGGAGGTGGGGACTGGCTGATTATAATACTGTAGATGGGGCAGAGCGCAGAGGTGGGGACTGGCTGATTATAATAGATGAGGCAGAGCGCGGAGGTGGGGACAGGCTGATTATAATAGATGGGGCAGAGCGCGGAGTAGGGGACAGGCTGATTATAATAGATGGGGCAGAGCGCGGAGGTGGGGACTGGCTGATTATAATAGATGAGGCAGAGCGCGGAGGTGGGGACAGGCTGATTATAATAGATGAGGCAGAGCACGGAGGTGGGGACAGGCTGATTATAATAGATGAGGCAGAGCACGGAGGTGGGGACAGGCTGATTATAATAGATGGGGCAGAGCGCAGAGGTGGGGACAGGCTGATTATAATAGATCAGGCAGAGCGCGGAGTAGGGGACACGCTGATTATAATAGATCAGGCAGAGCGCGGAGGTGGGGACAGGCTGATTATAATAGATGGGGCAGAGCGCGGAGGTGGGGACGGGCTGATTATAATAGATGGGGCAGAGCGCGGAGGTGGGGACACGCTGATTATAATACTGTAGATGGGGCAGAGCGCGGAGGTGGGGACTGGCTGATTATAATAGATGGGGCAGAGCGCGGAGGTGGGGACGGGCTGATTATAATAGATGGGGCAGAGCGCGGAGGTGGGCATGGGCTGATTATAATAGATCAGGCAGAGCGCAGAGGTGGGGACGGGCTGATTATAATAGATCAGGCAGATCACGGAGGTGGGGACGGGCTGATTATAATAGATGGGGCAGAGTGTGGAGGTGGGGACAGGCTGATTATAATAGATGGGGCAGAGCGCGGAGGTGGGGACAGGCTGATTATAATAGATGGGGCAGAGCGCGGAGGTGGGGACAGGCTGATTATAATAGATCAGGCAGAGCGCGGAGTAGGGGACAGGCTGATTATAATAGATGGGGCAGAGCGTGGAGGTGGGGACAGGCTGATTATAATAGATGGGGCAGAGCGCGGAGGTGGGGACAGGCTGATTATAATAGATGGGGCAGAGCGCGGAGGTGGGGACAGGCTGATTATAATACTGTAGATGGGGCAGAGCGCAGAGGTGGGGACTGGCTGATTATAATAGATCAGGCAGAGCGCGGAGTAGGGGACAGGCTGATTATAATAGATGGGGCAGAGCGCAGAGGTGGGGACTGGCTGATTATAATAGATGAGGCAGAGCGCGGAGGTGGGGACACGCTGATTATAATAGATCAGGCAGAGCGCGGAGGTGGGGACAGGCTGATTATAATAGATGAGGCAGAGCGCGGAGGTGGGGACTGGCTGATTATAATAGATGGGGCAGAGCACGGAGGTGGGGACTGGCTGATTATAATAGATCAGGCAGAGCACGGAGGTGGGGACAGGCTGATTATAATAGATGAGGCAGAGCGCGGAGGTGGGGACTGGCTGATTATAATAGATGGGGCAGAGCACGGAGGTGGGGACTGGCTGATTATAATAGATCAGGCAGAGCGCGGAGGTGGGGACAGGCTGATTATAATAGATGGGGCAGAGCGCGGAGGTGGGGACGGGCTGATTATAATAGATGGGGCAGAGCGCGGAGGTGGGGATGGGCTGATTATAATAGATGGGGCAGAGCGCGGAGTAGGGGACAGGCTGATTATAATAGATGGGGCAGAGCGCGGAGGTGGGGACTGGCTGATTATAATAGATGAGGCAGAGCGCGGAGGTGGGGACAGGCTGATTATAATAGATGGGGCAGAGCGCGGAGTAGGGGACAGGCTGATTATAATAGGTGGGGCAGAGCGCGGAGGTTGGGACTGGCTGATTATAATAGATGAGGCAGAGCGCGGAGGTGGGGACAGGCTGATTATAATAGATGAGGCAGAGCGCGGAGGTGGGTACAGGCTGATTATAATAGATGAGGCAGAGCACGGAGGTGGGGACTGGCTGATTATAATAGATGGGGCAGAGCGCAGAGGTGGGGACTGGCTGATTATAATAGATCAGGCAGAGCACGGAGGTGGGGACAGGCTGATTATAATAGATGGGGCAGAGCACGGAGGTGGGGACTGGCTGATTATAATAGATGAGGCAGAGCACGGAGGTGGGGACAGGCTGATTATAATAGATGGGGCAGAGCGCAGAGGTGGGGACAGGCTGATTATAATAGATCAGGCAGAGCGCGGAGGTGGGGACAGGCTGATTATAATAGATGGGGCAGAGCGCGGAGGTGGGGACACGTTGATTATAATAGATGGGGCAGAGCGCGGAGGTGGGGACAGGCTGATTATAATAGATCAGGCAGAGCGCGGAGTAGGGGACACGCTGATTATAATAGATGGGGCAGAGCGCGGAGGTGGGGACACGCTGATTATAATACTGTAGATGGGGCAGAGTGCAGAGGTGGGGACTGGCTGATTATAATAGATCAGGCAGAGCGCGGAGGTGGGGACAGGCTGATTATAATAGATCAGGCAGAGCGCGGAGTAGGGGACACGCTGATTATAATAGATGGGGCAGAGCGCGGAGGTGGGGACACGCTGATTATAATAGATGGGGCAGAGCGCGGAGGTGGGGATGGGCTGATTATAATAGATGAGGCAGAGCGCGGAGGTGGGGACAGGCTGATTATAATAGATCAGGCAGAGCGCGGAGTAGGGGACACGCTGATTATAATAGATGGGGCAGAGCGCGGAGGTGGGGACACGCTGATTATAATACTGTAGATGGGGCAGAGTGCAGAGGTGGGGACTGGCTGATTATAATAGATCAGGCAGAGCGCGGAGTAGGGGACAGGCTGATTATAATAGATGGGGCAGAGCGCGGAGGTGGGGACTGGCTGATTATAATAGATCAGGCAGAGCGCGGAGGTGGGGACAGGCTGATTATAATAGATGGGGCAGAGCACGGAGGTGGGGACTGGCTGATTATAATAGATCAGGCAGAGCGCGGAGGTGGGGACGGGCTGATTATAATAGATGAGGCAGAGCACGGAGGTGGGGACAGGCTGATTATAATACTGTAGATGGGGCAGAGCGCAGAGGTGGGGACTGGCTGATTATAATAGATCAGGCAGAGCGCGGAGGTGGGGACAGGCTGATTATAATAGATCAGGCAGAGCGCGGAGTAGGGGACACGCTGATTATAATAGATGGGGCAGAGCGCGGAGGTGGGGACACGCTGATTATAATAGATGGGGCAGAGCGCGGAGGTGGGGATGGGCTGATTATAATAGATGAGGCAGAGCGCGGAGGTGGGGACAGGCTGATTATAATAGATCAGGCAGAGCGCGGAGTAGGGGACACGCTGATTATAATAGATGGGGCAGAGCGTGGAGGTGGGGACACACTGATTATAATACTGTAGATGGGGCAGAGTGCAGAGGTGGGGACTGGCTGATTATAATAGATCAGGCAGAGCGCGGAGTAGGGGACAGGCTGATTATAATAGATGGGGCAGAGCGCGGAGGTGGGGACTGGCTGATTATAATAGATCAGGCAGAGCGCGGAGTAGGGGACACGCTGATTATAATAGATGGGGCAGAGCGCGGAGGTGGGGACACGCTGATTATAATACTGTAGATGGGGCAGAGTGCAGAGGTGGGGACTGGCTGATTATAATAGATCAGGCAGAGCGCGGAGTAGGGGACACGCTGATTATAATAGATCAGGCAGAGCGTGGAGGTGGGGACTGGCTGATTATAATAGATGGGGCAGAGCACGGAGGTGGGGACTGGCTGATTATAATAGATCAGGCAAAGCGCGGAGTAGGGGACAGGCTGATTATAATAGATGGGGCAGAGCGCGGAGGTGGGGACTGGCTGATTATAATAGATGGGGCAGAGCATGGAGGTGCGGACTGGCTGATTATAATAGATGGGGCAGAGCACGGAGGTGGGGACAGGCTGATTATAATAGATGGGGCAGAGCGCAGAGGTGGGGACAGGCTGATTATAATAGATGAGGCAGAGCGCGGAGGTGGGGACTGGCTGATTATAATAGATCAGGCAAAGCGCGGAGTAGGGGACAGGCTGATTATAATAGATGGGGCAGAGCGCGGAGGTGGGGACTGGCTGATTATAATAGATGGGGCAGAGCATGGAGGTGGGGACTGGCTGATTATAATAGATGGGGCAGAGCACGGAGGTGGGGACAGGCTGATTATAATAGATGAGGCAGAGCGCGGAGGTGGGGATGGGCTGATTATAATAGATGAGGCAGAGCGCGGAGGTGGGGACAGGCTGATTATAATAGATCAGGCAGAGCGCGGAGTAGGGGACACGCTGATTATAATAGATGGGGCAGAGCGCGGAGGTGGGGACTGGCTGATTATAATAGATGGGGCAGAGCGCGGAGGTGGGGACTGGCTGATTATAATAGATCAGGCAGAGCGCGGAGGTGGGGACAGGCTGATTATAATAGATGGGGCAGAGCACGGAGGTGGGTACTGGCTGATTATAATAGATCAGGCAGAGCGCGGAGGTGGGGACGGGCTGATTATAATAGATGAGGCAGAGCACGGAGGTGGGGACAGGCTGATTATAATACTGTAGATGGGGCAGAGCGCAGAGGTGGGGACTGGCTGATTATAATAGATCAGGCAAAGCGCGGAGTAGGGGACACGCTGATTATAATAGATGAGGCAGAGCGCGGAGGTGGGGACTGGCTGATTATAATAGATGGGGCAGAGCATGGAGGTGGGGACTGGCTGATTATAATAGCTGAGGCAGAGCACGGAGGTGGGGACAGGCTGATTATAATAGATGGGGCAGAGCGCGGAGGTGGGGACTGGCTGATTATAATAGATGGGGCAGAGCATGGAGGTGGGGACTGGCTGATTATAATAGCTGAGGCAGAGCACGGAGGTGGGGACAGGCTGATTATAATAGATGGGGCAGAGCGCAGAGGTGGGGACAGGCTGATTATAATAGATGAGGCAGAGCGCGGAGGTGGGGACTGGCTGATTATAATAGATCAGGCAAAGCGCGGAGTAGGGGACAGGCTGATTATAATAGATGGGGCAGAGCGCGGAGGTGGGGACTGGCTGATTATAATAGATGGGGCAGAGCATGGAGGTGGGGACTGGCTGATTATAATAGATGGGGCAGAGCACGGAGGTGGGGACTGACTGATTATAATAGATGAGACAGAGCGCAGAGGTGGGGACAGGCTGATTATAATAGATGGGGCAGAGCGCGGAGGTGGGGACAGGCTGATTATAATAGATGAGGCAGAGCACGGAGGTGGGGACGGGCTGATTATAATAGATGAGGCAGAGCACGGAGGTGGGGACAGGCTGATTATAATACTGTAGATGGGGCAGAGCGCAGAGGTGGGGACAGGCTGATTATAATAGATGAGGCAGAGCGCGGAGGTGGGGACTGACTGATTATAATAGATGGGGCAGAGCGCGGAGGTGGGGACTGGCTGATTATAATAGATGGGGCAGAGCATGGAGGTGGGGACTGGCTGATTATAATAGCTGAGGCAGAGCACGGAGGTGGGGACAGGCTGATTATAATAGATGGGGCAGAGCGCAGAGGTGGGGACAGGCTGATTATAATAGATGAGGCAGAGCGCGGAGGTGGGGACAGGCTGATTATAATAGATCAGGCAAAGCGCGGAGTAGGGGGACACGCTGATTATAATAGATGGGGCAGAGCGCGGAGGTGGGGACTGGCTGATTATAATAGATGGGGCAGAGCATGGAGGTGGGGACTGGCTGATTATAATAGATGGGGCAGAGCACGGAGGTGGGGACTGACTGATTATAATAGATGAGACAGAGCGCAGAGGTGGGGACAGGCTGATTATAATAGATGGGGCAGAGCGCGGAGGTGGGGACAGGCTGATTATAATAGATGAGGCAGAGCACGGAGGTGGGGACAGGCTGATTATAATACTGTAGATGGGGCAGAGCGCAGAGGTGGGGACAGGCTGATTATAATAGATGAGGCAGAGCGCGGAGGTGGGGACTGACTGATTATAATAGATGGGGCAGAGCGCGGAGGTGGGGACTGGCTGATTATAATAGATGGGGCAGAGCATGGAGGTGGGGACTGGCTGATTATAATAGCTGAGGCAGAGCACGGAGGTGGGGACAGGCTGATTATAATAGATGGGGCAGAGCACGGAGGTGGGGACAGGCTGATTATAATAGATCAGGCAAAGCGCGGAGTAGGGGACAGGCTGATTATAATAGATGGGGCAGAGCGCGGAGGTGGGGACTGGCTGATTATAATAGATGGGGCAGAGCATGGAGGTGGGGACTGGCTGATTATAATAGATGGGGCAGAGCACGGAGGTGGGGACTGACTGATTATAATAGATGAGACAGAGCGCAGAGGTGGGGACAGGCTGATTATAATAGATGGGGCAGAGCGCGGAGGTGGGGACGGGCTGATTATAATAGATGAGGCAGAGCACGGAGGTGGGGACGGGCTGATTATAATAGATGAGGCAGAGCACGGAGGTGGGGACAGGCTGATTATAATACTGTAGATGGGGCAGAGCGCAGAGGTGGGGACAGGCTGATTATAATAGATGAGGCAGAGCGCGGAGGTGGGGACTGACTGATTATAATAGATGGGGCAGAGCGCGGAGGTGGGGACTGACTGATTATAATAGATGGGGCAGAGCGCGGAGGTGGGGACGGGCTGATTATAATAGATCAGGCAGAGCGTAGAGGTGGGGACGCGCTGATTATAGTGTTATTGCGGAGGACTATCTGCAGCATTTCCAGGGGCAGTAACCAGGTAGGAGGCAGCACAGAGGGCAGATTTTCGATCAGTCCTATTATAAATCTGAGCATCCAAGTGAATCCGACTGCAGTTATTTATATCTCTGATCCCGCTGATGAGTGCGAGGTGAGTCATAGATGACACCTTCACACGCCCCATCGCCCCGCACAGCGACACCTCATTATCGCCCCGTTACTCCGCTCAGCACCTTACATTGTAGTTACGCAGATTCTACGAGAATCTGAGAACTCGTCACCCCTGGAGTAGCCAGTGAACCGTCCTGACCTCAGGAGCTAGCAATCACCCCTAAGTCACAAACAGTCCATGGAACAGGCCGGCAATCCGCAGACCTGCCCCCCCACTGATCAGTTGTATGAGGGGCTGCGGAGCCTGTATATATCACACGCTGCCTGTATATACACTGTGTTCCAAATTATTATGCAAAAAGTGTTTAGGAGTGATAAGGTAAGAATTTTTTTTGTTTGTCAGTTAAACTCATTGATGGTGATGTGTGTCAGGGCTCTTTATATCACTGAAAGCAATTGCAGACACCTGTGCTAATTAGTTTGGCAGGTGTGTCCAATTAAAGGCAAGACTACTTAAGAAGGCCGTCCCACATTATTAAGCAGCCTACATTTTCAGCCAAAATGGGAAAGAAAAAGGATGTGTCGGCTGCTGAGAAGCAACAAATTGTGGAGTGTTTAGGTCAAGGCATGACTACAATCAACATTGCCAAGACACGTCATCGTGATCATCGCACAATCAAGAAGTATGTAGCTGATTCACAGCACACACGTGTGCGTGCAGATAAGGGAAAATTGAGGACTCTTTCCAACAGGCAATTACGTCAGGTTAAAAGAGCAGCTTCAAAAATGCCTTGTCATAGCAGCAAACAAGTTTTTGAAGCTGCTGGTGCCTCCAATGTCCCCCGAACAACAAGATGCGGGTCCTTCAGAGGTTTGCAGCTGTGCGTAAGCCATCCTGTCGACCTCCTCTATCCACTGCACACAAGCAGAAACGGCTCCAGTGGGCCAAACAATACATGAAGACCGATGAGTGCCGTGCAACGCTCGATGGTCCAGATGGATGGAGTGGAGGATGGCTTGTTGATGGACACCCCATGCAAACACGGCTACGGCGCCAACAAGGAGGAGGTGGAGTAATGTTTTGGGCTGGAATCATGGGGAGAGAGATTGTCGGCCCCTTTAGGATCCCTGAAGGGGTAAAGATGAACTCCATAATGTATGTGGAGTTTCTCAAACAGCACTTCCTGCCATGGTTCAAGAAGAAGAACCATGCATTCCGCAGAAAGATCATTTTCATGCATGATAATGCACCGTCTCATGCTGCAAATAACACATCTGCATCTCTGGCTGCTATGGGCATAAAAGGGGACAAACTTATGGTGTGGCCCCCATGCTCCCCTGACCTCAACCCCATTGAGAACCTCTGGAGCATCATCAAAAGGAGTGTCTATGATGGCGGGAGGCAGTTCTCATCTAAGCAACAGCTCTGGGAGGGGATTCTGTCCTCATGCAAAACAAGTGAAGCAGAAACCATCCAAAAACTGACAAATTCAATGGCCGAGAGAGCTCAGAAGCTTCTTTCCAACAAGGGGTCCTATTTGCAAATGTAACATCACCTCGAATAAAGTTTTGGCTTGAAAACTGTTTGATGTCAGTTTGTAATAACCTGCTAATGCTTAGAATTTCACAATGACCATTTTTTTGTTTTTAATAAAAATGAAAAGGTTGCAAATTCTGCTGTGCATAATAATTTAGAACATGCATTTTGAGTGTTTATTTTTTTTTTTAAATATACTGTTATAGGCAGTTTGTTCAAAAACCTTTCAATTATACTCGAATAGTTGATGACTGGAAAATTACAATGACTGCAATTCATATAGGTAATTTTGGAAAATATGAGAAAATATTATTTGCATAATAATTTGGAACACAGTGTAGTGACCCCCCCCCCCCCAGATCAGCTGTATGAGGGGCTCCGGCGCCTGTATATATCACACGCTGTATGTATATAGTGACCCCCCACTGATCAGCTGTATGAAGGGGCTCCGGAGCCTGTATATATCACACGCTGTCTGTATATAGTGACACCCCCACTGATCAGCTGTATGAGGGGCTCCGCAGCCTGTATATATCACACGCTGTCTGTATATAGTGACACCCCCACTGATCAGCTGTATGAGGGGGCTCCGGAGCCTGTATATATCACACGCTGTCTGTATATAGTGACACCCCCACTGATCAGCTGTATGAGGGGCTCCGCAGCCTGTATATATCACACGCTGTCTGTATATAGTGACACCCCCACTGATCAGCTGTATGAGGGGGCTCTGGCGCCTGTATATCACACACTGTCTGTATATAGTGACCCCCCCCACTGATCAGCTGTATGAGGGGCTCCGGCGCCTGTATATATCACACGCTGTCTGTATATAGTGACCCCCCCCCACTGATCAGCTGTATGAGGGGGCTCCGGCGCCTGTGTATATCACACACTGTCTGTATATAGTGACACCCCCACTGATCAGCTGTATGAGGGGCTGTGGAGCCTGTATATATCACACACTGTCTGTATATAGTGACCCCCCCCCACTGATCAGCTGTATGAGGGGCTCCGGAGCCTGTATATATCACACGCTGTCTGTATATAGTGACCCCCCACTGATCAGCTGTATGAGGGGGCTCCGGAGCCTGTATATATCACAGGCTGTCTGTATATAGTGACCCCCCCACTGATCAGCTGTATGAGGGGGCTCCGGAGCCTGTATATATCACAGGCTGTCTGTATATAGTGACACCCCCACTGATCAGCTGTATGAGGGGCTCCGGAGCCTGTATATATCACACGCTGTCTGTATATAGTGACCCCCCCCACTGATCAGCTGTATGAGGGGCTGCGGAGCCTGTATATATCACACGCTGTCTGTATATAGTGACACCCCCACTGATCAGCTGTATGAGGGGGCTCCGGAGCCTGTATATATCACAGGCTGTCTGTATATAGTGACCCCCCCCCCACTGATCAGCTGTATGAGGGGCTGCGGAGCCTGTATATATCACACGCTGCCTGTATATAGTGACCCCCCCACTGATCAGCTGTATGAGGGGGGCTCCGGAGCCTGTATATATCACAGGCTGTCTGTATATAGTGACACCCCCACTGATCAGCTGTATGAGGGGCTCCGGAGCCTGTATATATCACACGCTGTCTGTATATAGTGACCCCCCCCACTGATCAGCTGTATGAGGGGCTCCGGAGCCTGTATATATGACAAGCTGCCTGTATATAGTGACCCCCCCCAGATCAGCTGTATGAGGGGGCTCCGGAGCCTGTATATATCACAGGCTGTCTGTATATAGTGACACCCCCACTGATCAGCTGTATGAGGGGCCCCGGAGCCTGTATATATCACACGCTGTCTGTATATAGTGACCCCCCACTGATCAGCTGTATGAGGGGCCCCAGCGCCTGTATATATCACACACTGCCTGTATATAGTGACCCCCCCCCAGATCAGCTGTATGAGGGGCTCCGGCGCCTGTATATATCACACGCTGTATGTATATAGTGACCCCCCACTGATCAGCTGTATGAAGGGGCTCCGGAGCCTGTATATATCACACGCTGTCTGTATATAGTGACACCCCCACTGATCAGCTGTATGAGGGGCTCCGCAGCCTGTATATATCACACGCTGTCTGTATATAGTGACACCCCCACTGATCAGCTGTATGAGGGGGCTCCGGAGCCTGTATATATCACACGCTGTCTGTATATAGTGACACCCCCACTGATCAGCTGTATGAGGGGCTCCGCAGCCTGTATATATCACACGCTGTCTGTATATAGTGACACCCCCACTGATCAGCTGTATGAGGGGGCTCTGGCGCCTGTATATCACACACTGTCTGTATATAGTGACCCCCCCCCACTGATCAGCTGTATGAGGGGCTCCGGCGCCTGTATATATCACACGCTGTCTGTATATAGTGACCCCCCCCCACTGATCAGCTGTATGAGGGGGCTCCGGCGCCTGTGTATATCACACACTGTCTGTATATAGTGACACCCCCACTGATCAGCTGTATGAGGGGCTGTGGAGCCTGTATATATCACACACTGTCTGTATATAGTGACCCCCCCACTGATCAGCTGTATGAGGGGCTCCGGAGCCTGTATATATCACACGCTGTCTGTATATAGTGACCCCCCACTGATCAGCTGTATGAGGGGGCTCCGGAGCCTGTATATATCACAGGCTGTCTGTATATAGTGACCGCCCCCACTGATCAGCTGTATGAGGGGGGCTCCGGAGCCTGTATATATCACAGGCTGTCTGTATATAGTGACACCCCCACTGATCAGCTGTATGAGGGGCTCCGGAGCCTGTATATATCACACGCTGTCTGTATATAGTGACCCCCCCCACTGATCAGCTGTATGAGGGGCTGCGGAGCCTGTATATATCACACGCTGTCTGTATATAGTGACACCCCCACTGATCAGCTGTATGAGGGGGCTCCGGAGCCTGTATATATCACAGGCTGTCTGTATATAGTGACCCCCCCCCCACTGATCAGCTGTATGAGGGGCTGCGGAGCCTGTATATATCACACGCTGCCTGTATATAGTGACCCCCCCACTGATCAGCTGTATGAGGGGGCTCCGGAGCCTGTATATATCACACGCTGTCTGTATATAGTGACCCCCCACTGATCAGCTGTATGAGGGGCCCCAGCGCCTGTATATATCACACGCTGTCTGTATATAGTGACCCCCCCCACTGATCAGCTGTATGAGGGGCTCCGGAGCCTGTATATATCACAGGCTGTCTGTATATAGTGACACCCCCACTGATCAGCTGTATGAGGGGCTCCGGAGCCTGTATATATCACACGCTGTCTGTATATAGTGACCCCCCCCACTGATCAGCTGTATGAGGGGCTCCGGAGCCTGTATATATGACAAGCTGCCTGTATATAGTGACCCCCCCTCTCATCAGCTGTATGAGGGGCTCCGGAGCCTGTATATATCACACGCTGTCTGTATATAGTGACCCCCCCCAGATCAGCTGTATGAGGGGGGCTCCGGAGCCTGTATATATCACAGGCTGTCTGTATATAGTGACACCCCCACTGATCAGCTGTATGAGGGGCCCCGGAGCCTGTATATATCACACACTGCCTGTATATAGTGACCCCCCACTGATCAGCTGTATGAGGGGCTCCGGAGCCTGTATATATCACACGCTGTCTGTATATAGTGACACCCTCACTGATCAGCTGTATGAGGGGCCCCGGCGCCTGTATATATCACACGCTGTCTGTATATAGTGACACCCCCACTGATCAGCTGTATGAGGGGGCTCCGGAGCCTGTATATATCACACGCTGTATGTATATAGTGACCCCCCACTGATCAGCTGTATGAGGGGGCTCTGGCGCCTGTATATATCACACGCTGTCTGTATATAGTGACACCCCCACTGATCAGCTGTATGAGGGGCTCCGGAGTCTGTATATATCACACGCTGTCTGTATATAGTGACACCCCCACTGATCAGCTGTATGAGGGGGCTCTGGCGCCTGTATATATCACACGCTGTCTGTATATAGTGACCCCCCACTGATCAGCTGTATGAAGGGGCTATGGCGCCTGTATATATCACACGCTGTCTGTATATAGTGACCCCCCACTGATCAGCTGTATGAAGGGGCTCCGGAGCCTGTATATATCACACACTGCCTGTATATAGTGACCCCCCACTGATCAGCTGTATGAGGGGCTCCGCAGCCTGTATATATCACAGGCTGTCTGTATATAGTGACACCCCCACTGATCAGCTGTATGAGGGGCTATGGCGCCTGTTTATATCACAGGCTGTCTGTATATAGTGACACCCCCACTGATCAGCTGTATGAGGGGGCTCTGGCACCTGTATATATCACATGCTGTCTGTATATAGTGACCCCCCACTGATCAGCTGTATGAGGGGCTCCGGAGCCTGTATATATCACACGCTGTCTGTATATAGTGACCCCCCCACTGATCAGCTGTATGAGGGGCCCCAGCGCCTGTATATATCACAGGCTGTCTGTATATAGTGACACCCCCACTGATCAGCTGTATGAGGGGGCTCTGGCGCCTGTATATATCACACGCTGTCTGTATATAGTGACCCCCCCCACTGATCAGCTGTATGAGGGGCTCCGGCGCCTGTATATATCACACGCTGTCTGTATATAGTGACCCCCCACTGATCAGCTGTATGAGGGGGCTCTGGCGCCTGTATATATCACACGCTGTCTGTATATAGTGACACCCCCACTGATCAGCTGTATGAGGGGGCTCTGGCGCCTGTATATATCACACGCTGTCTGTATATAGTGACCCCCCACTGATCAGCTGTATGAAGGGGCTCTGGCGCCTGTATATATCACACGCTGTCTGTATATAGTGACCCCCCACTGATCAGCTGTATGAGGGGCTCCGGAGCCTGTATATATCACACGCTGTCTGTATATAGTGACACCCCCACTGATCAGCTGTATGAGGGGGCTCTGGCGCCTGTATATATCACACGCTGTCTGTATATAGTGACCCCCCCACTGATCAGCTGTATGAGGGGCCCCGGCGCCTGTATATATCACACGCTGTCTGTATATAGTGACCCCCCACTGATCAGCTGTATGAGGGGGCTCCGGCGCCTGTATATATCATACACTGTCTGTATATAGTGACCCCCCACTGATCAGCTGTATGAGGGGCTCCGGAGCCTGTATATATCACACGCTGTCTGTATATAGTGACCCCCCACTGATCAGCTGTATGAGGGGGCTCCGGCGCCTGTGTATATCACACGCTGTCTGTATATAGTGACCCCCCACTGATCAGCTGTATGAAGGGGCTCTGGCGCCTGTATATATCACACGCTGTCTGTATATAGTGACCCCCCACTGGTCAGCTGTATGAGGGGCCCCGGCGCCTGTATATATCAGACGCTGTCTGTATATAGTGACACCCCCACTGATCAGCTGTATGAGGGGCTATGGCGCCTGTTTATATCACAGGCTGTCTGTATATAGTGACACCCCCACTGATCAGCTGTATGAGGGGGCTCTGGCGCCTGTATATATCACACGCTGTCTGTATATAGTGACACCCCCACTGATCAGCTGTATGAGGGGGCTCTGGCGCCAGTATATATCACACGCTGTCTGTATATAGTGACCCCCCCCCCAGATCAGCTGTATGAAGGGGCTCTGGCGCCTGTATATATCATACACTGTCTGTATATAGTGACCCCCCCACTGATCAGCTGTATGAAGGGGCTCTGGCGCCTGTATATATCACACCCTGTCTGTATATAGTGACCCCCCACTGATCAGCTGTATGAGGGGGCTCTGGCGCCAGTATATATCACACCCTGTCTGTATATAGTGACCCCCCACTGATCAGCTTTATGAGGGGGCTCTGGCGCCTGTATATATCATACACTGTCTGTATATAGTGACCCCCCCACTGATCAGCTGTATGAAGGGGCTCTGGCGCCTGTATATATCACACCCTGTCTGTATATAGTGACCCCCCACTGATCAGCTGTATGAGGGGGCTCTGGCGCCAGTATATATCACACCCTGTCTGTTTATAGTGACGTGTGATGTAATTCCAGCCTTGTCACATAGACGTGTATAGGACGAGGCTGTAGTTACATTACATGGCCGCTATGGGATGACACTATGTAAGCAGAGAAGAGGTCACGGCGCTTACACAGGTACCACGGCTCATTCACACAGCTGATCCTGGGGGTCCTGGGTATTGGAACCCCAATAATTTTTTTTTACCTTTCAATTAGGAAATACCTGGGGCATTATTAATAAGGGGCACAGGGTTACACAGGGAAGTTATTAATATAAAGATGCACTTGGGGGTATTATTCATTATGGGGGGGTTATATCATATATTATATAATTGGGGTAGCAGCAGGATGGGGGTGCAGGTGAGGGCAATGTGGGTCGGTGCCTAGAAAAGTGAGGAGCCAAAGATGTCTGTGCTGCAAACTTTACAGAGACTGGAAGAAGTGGTCATGGCCGTCCAGATGAAAGAGATGGGAAATGTGAAGGATTAGTCAGAGACGTCACTGGTAAGTCACAGAATGTTACTGCCCTGTATTCACCTAAATAGTCTGCAGAGCCCTGTGTAGAGCTGCTATATACCACTATACACTCACCGTATACTCATAGTATCGGTATACGGACATGTCCAAGTTGGGGGCCCACTTGGACATGTTTGGCCCCCCTGTGCTGATCCCCTAGCTGTGTCGCTGGTTTGAGGATATGCATACAGCACACATACAGTATAATACGTCATAAATGTGATACTACCGTACAGTAAACATATAATACCGTCATAACTGTGATACTACCATACAGTACACATATAATACCGTCATAACTGTGATACTACCATACAGTACACATATAATACCGCCATAACTATATTACAACCATACAGTACACATATAATACCGTCATAACTGTAATACTACCATACAGTGCACATATAATACCGCCATAACTATATTACAACCATACAGTACACATATAATACCATCATAACTGTGATACTACCATACAGAACAAATATAATACCATCATAACTGTGATACTACCATACAGTGCACATATAACACCGTCATAACTGTGATACTACCATACAGTGCACATATACCGCCATAACTATATTACAACCATACAGTACACATATGATACCGTCATAACTGTGATACTACCATACAGTACAGATATAATACCGTCATAACTGTGATACTACCATAGAGTACACATATAATACCGCCATAACTGTGATACTACCATACAGTACACATATAATACCGCCATAACTGTGATACTACCATACAGTACACATATAATACCGTCAAAACTGTGATACTACCATACAGTATACACATAATACCGTCCTAACTGTGATACTACCATACAGCACACATACAGTATAATACCACCATAAATGTGATACTACCATACAGTAAACATATAATACCACCGTAACTGTGATACTACCATACAGTACACATATAACACTGTCATAACTGTGATACTACCATACAGTACACATATAATACCGTCATAACTGTGATACTACTATACAGTGCAAATATAATAACGCCAAACCTGTGATACTACCATACAGTGCACAAATAATACCGTCACAACTGTGATACTAATATACAGTGCACATATAATACCACCATACCTGTGATAGTAACATACAGTACACATATCATACCCTCATAACTGTCATACTACCATACAGTGCACATATAAAACTGCCATATCTGTGATACTACCATACAAAGCACATATAATACCATCATAACTGTTATATCACCATACAGTGCACATTTAATACCACTATAACTGTGATACTACCATGCTGCTCATTTAATACTGTCAAAACTGTAATGCTACCATACAGTGCACATGTAATACCGCCATAACTATAATAGTGCCATAAAGTGCAGATATAATACCACCATATCAGTAATACTACCATATAGTGCACATTTAATGATACTTTTTGTGATACTACAAAAAAGGGCACATATAATACTGCCATAACTGTGATAATATTATACAGTGCGCATATAAACCGCCAAACCTGTGATACTACCATACAGTGCACAAATAATACCGCCATACCTGTGATAGTAACATACAGTACACATATAATACGGCCATAAATGTGATAATATTATACAGTTCACATATAATACCATCAAACCTGTGATACTACCATATAGTGCACATATCATACCCTCATAACTGTCATACTACCATACAGTGCACATATAAAACCGCCATACCTGTGATACTACCATACAAAGCACATACAATACTGACATAACTGTGATACTACCATAGAGTGCACATTTAATACCGCCATAACTGTGATACTATCATACTGCTCATTTAATACCGTCAAAACTGTAATACTACCATACAGTGCACATATAATACTGCCATATCAGTGATACTACCATACAGTGCACATGTAATACTGCCATATCAGTGATACTACCATACAGTGCACATATAATACCGCCATAACTGTAATAGTGCCATAAGGTGCACATATAATACCGCCATATCAGAAATACTACCATACAGTGCACATTTAATGCCACTATATCTGTGATACTACAATAAAGGGCACATATAATACTGCCATAACTGTGATACTACCATACAGTACACATATAATACCGACTTAAATGTGATACTACCGTACAGTACACATATAACATCATAACTGTGATAGTACCATACACATATATACTACCGTTATAACTGTGATACTACCATACACTACACATATAACACCGTCATAACTGTGATACTACCATACAGTACACATATACTACCGTTATAACTGTGATACTACCATACAGCACACATATACTACCGTTATAACTGTGATACTACCATACAGTACACATATAACACCGTCATAACTGTGATACTACCATACAGTACACATATAATACCATCATAACTGTGATACTACCATACAGTACACACATAATACCGTCATAACTGTGATACTACCATACAGTACACATATAATACTGTCATAAATGTGATAATATTATACAGTGCACATATAATACTGTCATAAATGTGATAATATTATACAGTGCACATATAGTACCGTCATAACTGTGATACTACCATACAGTACACATATAATACCGTCATAACTGTAATACTACCATACAGTACACATATAATACCGTTATAACTGTGATACTACCATACAGTACACATATAATACCGTCATAACTGTGATACTATCATACAGTGCACATATAATACTGTCATAAATGTGATAATATTATACAGTACGCATATAATACCGTCATAACTGTGATACTACCATACAGTACACATATAATACCGTCATAACTGTGATACTATCATACAGTGCACATATAATACTGTCATAAATGTGATAATATTATACAGTACACATATAATACCGCCAAACCTGTGATAGTAACATACAGTACACAGATAATACCCTCATAACTGTGATGCTACCACACAGTGCACATATCATACCCTCATAACTGTCATACTACCATACAGTGCACATATAAAACCGCCATACCTGTGATACTACCATACAAAGCACATACAATACTGACATAACTGTGATACTACCATAGAGTGCACATTTAATACCGCCATAACTGTGATACTATCATACTGCTCATTTAATACCGTCAAAACTGTAATACTACCATACAGTGCACATATAATACTGCCATATCAGTGATACTACCATACAGTGCACATGTAATACTGCCATATCAGTGATACTACCATACAGTGCACATATAATACCGCCATAACTGTAATAGTGCCATAAGGTGCACATATAATACCGCCATATCAGAAATACTACCATACAGTGCACATTTAATGCCACTATATCTGTGATACTACAATAAAGGGCACATATAATACTGCCATAACTGTGATACTACCATACAGTACACATATAATACCGACTTAAATGTGATACTACCGTACAGTACACATATAACATCATAACTGTGATAGTACCATACACATATATACTACCGTTATAACTGTGATACTACCATACACTACACATATAACACCGTCATAACTGTGATACTACCATACAGTACACATATACTACCGTTATAACTGTGATACTACCATACAGCACACATATACTACCGTTATAACTGTGATACTACCATACAGTACACATATAACACCGTCATAACTGTGATACTACCATACAGTACACATATAATACCATCATAACTGTGATACTACCATACAGTACACACATAATACCGTCATAACTGTGATACTACCATACAGTACACATATAATACTGTCATAAATGTGATAATATTATACAGTGCACATATAATACTGTCATAAATGTGATAATATTATACAGTGCACATATAGTACCGTCATAACTGTGATACTACCATACAGTACACATATAATACCGTCATAACTGTGATACTACCATACAGTACACATATAATACCGTTATAACTGTGATACTACCATACAGTACACATATAATACCGTCATAACTGTGATACTATCATACAGTGCACATATAATACTGTCATAAATGTGATAATATTATACAGTACGCATATAATACCGTCATAACTGTGATACTACCATACAGTACACATATAATACCGTCATAACTGTGATACTATCATACAGTGCACATATAATACTGTCATAAATGTGATAATATTATACAGTACACATATAATACCGCCAAACCTGTGATACTACCATACAGTGCACAAATAATACCGCCATACCTCTGATAGTAACATACAGTACACAGATAATACCCTCATAACTGTGATGCTACCACACAGTGCACATATCATACCCTCATAACTGTCATACTACCATACAGTGCACATATAAAACCGCCATACCTGTGATACCACCATACAAAGCACATACAATACTGACATAACTGTGATACTACCATACAGTGCAATATAATACCGCCATATCAGTAATATTACCATACAGTGCACATATAATACCGCCATATCAGTGATACTACCATACAGTGCACATATAATACCACCTAATCTGTGATACTACCATACAGTGCACATATAATACCGCCATATCAGTGATACTACCACTACTACTTTAATTCCTCCAAAACTGTGATGCTACCATGCAGTACACATATAATATCGCAATAGCTGTAATGCTACCATATATTGCACATATAATACCGCCAGATCTGTGGTACTACCATACAGTACACATACTGTATAATACTGCCAAATCTGTGATAATACCATGCAGTGTACATTTTACATCGCCATAACTGAGATACTACCATACAGTAAAAATATAACACCGCCATATCTATGATAGTACCATACAGTGCACATGTAATACTGCCATATTTGTGATACTACCATATAGTGCACATATAATACCGCCATTACTGTTATACTACATTACAGTACACATATAATACCGCTATAACTGTGATACTACCATACAGTACACATATAATACCGCCATAACTGTGATACTACCATACAGTACACATATAATACCGCCATAACTGTGATACTACCATCCAGTTCACATACAGTATAATACCACCATATCAGTGATACTACCATACAGTACACATATAATACCGTCATAACTATGATACTGCCATACAGTGCACATATAAAACTGCCATAACTGTGATATTACAATATACTGCAGATATAATATTGCCATGCTACCATCCAGTGCGTATATACTGTAATACCGCCTTATCTCTGATGCTAGCAAACAAATTACAAATAATACCGCCATAACTGTGATACTACCCTAAAGTGGACATATAATACCGCCATAACTATGATACTACCATACACTATACATGTAATACCGCCCTAACTGTGATACTACCATACAGTGCACACGTAATAATATAATATCCACACTAGTATCATTCCCCGCTCTGGCCACTGGAGGTCACACTATGCTCACACTATCTGGTCGCTGACCGAATGTATCAGTGGAAGAGTGAAGAAATCAGGCGAAACCTTTTAGAGGCTAACTGAGTATATTTATAAGTAAGCTTTCAGGAGTACTCGCTCCCTTCATCAGACATGGTGTGATACAAGAACTGAAAATTCACAGATTTTTATACACATGGTTTTCAAAGCATTTTGGATTCTTTAAAAAAATGCAATTTAAGTAGAGAAGTTATTTACAACAGGTCAAAAAAACAGTCTGGAAACTTGTGGTGCGTGACGGAGGGATCAGTAATTCTTGCTGTTATCTGTTTGCTATCAGGAGGTGATTTGTGTCCCTCACAGCTCATACATAGTGTGACATGAAGCTGGCATGAATATTAAGTCCAAATTGCAGAGTTTGAAATTTTTGCATAAATTTGTACTCCATTTCTTTTCTTTTCTCCTGTGTCTTAAAATGTCCCATTAAAACCACAACCCACAAATCTTCAATAGAGTGGTTTTCTCCGGAGAAATGTGCGGCCACTGGGAGATCGGTTCTGCTGTTATTAATGGTGGATCTGTGTGAGTTCATGCACTGACTAAGTCTCTGCCCTGTTTCCCCCACATAGAGGCCTGTGGTGGGACATTGCACACACATTATGAGGTACACCACATTGGAAGACCTGCAGGAGAATGTCCCCCTAATTCTGTGCACCTGTTGTGACTGTGGGACACGTACACTGTCAGCGGTGTGGATGTGCCTGCAGGTCATGCACCTTTTATGTAGGCAAGGTGAGGTGCCATTTTCAGTTGGGGCCTTCAGGGCACTCCGGACGATAATACGCCTCAGGTTTGGTGGTTGTCGAAAGGAGAGGAGAGGGGGAACTGGAAATATGTCCTTGAGTCTGTTGTCCCTATGTAGCACAGGTTGGAGCTCCTTGGCAATCCTTCGTAGGATCTCCAGCTGTGGGTTGTAGGTGACAACTAGGGGCACTCGGGCATCTTTCTGGGTCTCGCTATATGTGAGCAGACTGTCTCTGGTCATGGCTGCTGCTTTGTTTAATTGGTTGTCTGTTACTTTTGGTTTGTATCCCAATCGGAGAAATTTCATCCTCAGATCCAGGAGGTGCTTGTCCAGGTCTGTTTTGTCGGAGCAAATACGATTGTATGGTATAGCCTGGCTGTAGATTATAGATTGTCTTGTGTGCTTGGGGTGGAAGCTGTCGTTTCTCAGGTAGGCCGTTCTGTCTGTGGGTTTGTGGTATATCGATGTGAGTAGCCGGTGGTCTTTAATGTATATTGTGGTGTCCAGAAAGTGAATTTCACTCCCTGAATAGCCAAGTTTAAGGTTGATGGTCGGGTGAAAGTCATTGAAGTCATTATGGAATTGAAGTAGGGCCTCCTCACCTGCAGTCCAGATGACAAGGATATCATCGATATAACGAAGGTAAATCATAGGTTTGGTGCATGTTGATAAATATGTTCCTTCCAGTTCTGCCATAAAGAGATTTGCATATTGGGGTGCACATCTGGTCCCCATTGAAGTTCCCATTCGCTGTAGATATAGATCCTCTCCAAAGGTAAAATGGTTGTGGCTAAGGATGAATTGTATGAGCTGCGTTACTGGTTCTGTTGGGAGGTTTTGTTTTGCCAGGTGTACCCGACATGCTGCAACTCCATCCTTGTGGGGAATGTTGGTATACAGGGATTCCACATCCATGGTGGCCAAAATGGTATCCTCAGGTAGAGGGCCCAGGGCATTCAGTTTGTTAAGAAGGTCAGTGGTGTCCTGGATATAGCTTGGAGTATCCCTGACAAGGGGTTTTAGGAGATTTTCCACCCAACCTGAGATGTTTTCTGTCAGTGTCCCAATGCCAGAAATGATAGGCCTCCCAGGGTTGCCATCTTTGTGTATCTTTGGGAGCATATAGAAGCAGCCCGGCCTGGGATCTTGTGGGATAAGTCCTTTTACCTGATTCTGGATCTGGATTGGGAACTTCTTGATCATACTCTTTAGTTCTTTCATATAGGCCTCTGTGGGATCACTTCCAAGTTTGGAGTAATGGATGGGATTTGACAGTTGCCTGTTTGCTTCCTGGATATAGTCTGAGGTGTTCATTATGACTATTGCGCCCCCTTTGTCAGCCGGTTTTATTATTATATCCTGATTTTCTTTCAGTGATGTAATAGCCTTCTGTTCCTGCAGGGTTAGGTTATGCGCCTGTTTCTTTTGTTTCTCTAGGATTTCTGATCTTACTTTGCTTCTGAAACAGTCAATATATTTATCCAGTGCTGCATTAGCTCCAGGGCGTGGGGTCCAGGTAGATTTTTTGGTAGGATTCCTTATGGGCTGTTCCATCTCAGAGTCGCTGCTGTATGGAAGGTCTTTGTCATAAAAATATTCCCTCAATCTCATTTTTCTGAAAAACTTCTCCATATCATTGCAGAGTTGGATATGGTCAGTGTGTGCCGAGGGGCAGAAGGACAGACCTTTGGAGAGAACTGACATTTCGTGTTTGTTTGGCTCATAGGAGGAAAGATTCACAACACAGCTTTGCTTAGCTGGGCTAGTACTTGCGGTTGTAGTAATGAGGCCTTTTTGTCTCAGTCTGTGGAGCTTTTTCTTTTTGTTGTTAATAAGCACATCCTGAAGTTTCCGGTAGTATGTGTGGAGTCTGGCCTTCATTTCCTCTGTGTCATTAGCCAGTGATGATTTCAGGGCCTGTATCTCATCCTCTGTTCTTTTTTTGTTGTTATAGGAAATTTTTATCATATTGTTCCGCAGCCTTTCAGATGTCCGAATACATAGTTGTTCTGCATATCGGCTGTTGTAGGTGTGCTGGGTTGGGTTACGTAAATTGAAGCCTTTTGGGATGAGTCTCTCCTTTTTGCATTTTGTTAAGAAGAAGATGTCGCTGTTGAGTTGTGCAAGTTTCTTAAGCCGGTTTTTCAGTTCCATTCTTTTGCGGTACATTGTGGTATCTTTCAAGTTGATAGTAGTATAATGTTGTACCGTGTTAGCCATTGAAAGTAGTGGAAGAGTGAAGAAATCAGGCGATACCTTTTAGAGGCTAACTGAGTATATTTATAAGTAAGCTTTCAGGAGTGCTCGCTCCCTTCATCAGACATGGTGTGATGCAAGAACTGAAAATTCACAGATTTTTATACACATGGTTTTCAAAGCATTTTGGATTCTTTAAAAAAATGCAATTTAAGTAGAGAAGTTATTTACAACAGGTCAAAAAAACAGTCTGGAAACTTGTGGTGCGTGACGGAGGGATCAGTAATTCTTGCTGTTATCTGTTTGCTATCAGGAGGTGATTTGTGTCCCTCACAGTTCATACATAGTTTGATTTGAAGCTGGCATGAATATTGAGTTCAGTTCATGGTTCATGCATAGTGTGACATGAAGCTGGCATGAATATTAAGTCCAAATTGCAGAGTTTGAAATTTTTGCATAAATTTATACTCCCATTCTTTTCTTTTCTCCTGTGTCTTAAAATGTCCCATTAAAACCACAACCCGCAAATCTTCAATAGAGTGGTTTTCTCCGGAGAAATGTGCGGCCACTGGGAGATCGGTTCTGCTGTTATTAATGGTGGATCTGTGTGAGTTCATTCGTTGACTGAGTCTCTGCCCTGTTTCCCCCACATAGAGGCCTGTGGTGGGACATTGCACACACATTATGAGGTACACCACATTGCAGCATGTCGGGTACACCTGGCAAAACAAAACCTCCCAACAGAACCAGTAACACAGCTCATACAATTCATCCTTAGCCACAACCATTTTACCTTTGGAGAGGATCTATATCTACAGCGAATGGGAACTTCAATGGGGACCAGATGTGCACCCCAATATGCAAATCTCTTTATGGCAGAAATGGAAGGAACATATTTATCAACATGCGCCACCAAACCTATGATTTACCTTCGTTATATCGATGATATCCTTGTCATCTGGACTGCAGGTGAGGAGGCCCTACTTCAATTCCATAATGACTTCAATGACTTTCACCCGACCATCAACCTTAAACTTAGCTATTCAGGGAGTGAAATTCACTTTCTGGATACCACAATATACATCAAAGACCACCGGCTACTCACATCGATATACCACAAACCCACAGACAGAACGGCCTACCTGAGAAACGACAGCTTCCACCCCAAGCACACAAGACAATCTATAATCTACAGCCAGGCTATACCATACAATCGTATTTGCTCCGATAAAGCAGACCTGGACAAGCACCTCCTGGATCTGAGGATGAAATTTCTCAGATTGGGATACAAACCAAAAGTAACAGACAACCAATTAAACAAAGCAGCAGCCATTACCAGAGACAGTCTGCTCACATATAGAGAGACCCAGAAAGAAGCCCGAGTGCCCCTAGTTGTCACATACAACCCACAGCTGGAGATCCTACGAAGGATTGCCAAGGAGCTCCAACCTGTGCTACATAGGGACAACAGACTCAAGGACATATTTCCAGTCCCCCCTCTCCTCTCCTTTCGACAACCACCAAACCTGAGGCGTATTATCGTCCGGAGTGCCCTGAAGGCCCCAACTGAAAATGGCCCCTCACCTTGCCTACATAAAAGGTGCATGACCTGCAGGCACATCCACACCGCTGACAGTGTACCTATCCCACAGTCACAACAGGTGCACAGAATTAGGGGGACATTTTTCTGCAGGTCTTCCAATGTGGTGTATCTCATAATGTGTGTGCAATGTCCCACCACAGGCCTCTATGTGGGGGAAACAGGGCAGAGACTCAGTCAACGAATGAGCTCACACAGATCCACCATTAATAACAGCAGAACCGATCTCCCAGTGGCCGCACATTTCTCCGGAGAAAACCACTCTATTGAAGATTTGCGGGTTGTGGTTTTAATGGGACATTTTAAGACACAGGAGAAAAGAAAAGAATGGGAGTATAAATTTATGCAAAAATTTCAAACTCTGCAATTTGGACTTAATATTCCTGCCAGCTTCATGTCACACTATGCATGAACCATGAACTGAACTCAATATTCATGCCAGCTTCAAATCAAACTATGTATGACCTGTGAGGGACACAAATCACCTCCTGATAGCAAACAGATAACAGCAAGAATTACTGATCCCTCCGTCACGCACCACAAGTTTCCAGACTGTTTTTTTGACCTGTTGTAAATAACTTCTCTACTTAAATTGCATTTTTTTAAAGAATCCAAAATGCTTTGAAAACCATGTGTATAAAAATCTGTGAATTTTCAGTTCTTGTATCACACCATGTCTGATGAAGGGAGCGAGTACTCCTGAAAGCTTACTTATAAATATACTCAGTTAGCCTCTAAAAGGTATCGCCTGATTTCTTCACTCTTCCACTACTTTCAATGGCTAACACGGTACAACATTATACTACGAATGTATCAGTGTGAGATAGTTTTGCGTACCGCACTTTACATGGGGGCGCTGCTGTATCAGCCTCTGGTATAGTCTTGTGGCAATACATGTAGGGTATTAGGACCCCGAGGCCGCTGGTACTAATTACTGTCACTGCAGAGATTAGGAAGTAAATTTTAACCCCTTGCTGCCAACAAGATCCAGCAGTGCCCTTATATGCCGCTAGTTCACACATAGCAGTATGAGCGCCCTCTGCAGGAATCCCCGCACTTCCACCCCGGCCTGCTAGTACTGGGGTTATTAATGCTTGTCATGTCACACTGCATACACTTGGAGGCGATAATCATCAGCATTGTCTGCTGACCACTCCCTTTACAATGGCCGACTAATGACGCCCCCCGATGTGCTCGATGGGAGGAGCTGCAGGCCACGGGGACACGTTTAGGCCCCGCAGGCTGCTCATACTAGTAGCACAAGGAACACGTGACCTGGTGATGTCTCCTGGGAAATGGCCGCACTACTGGACCCACCACCAAGTGCAACACCGAGCTGTTAGTGCACCTGAAATATAGACTAGAGGGGTCCGATGATATAACCCCCCCACCATAATACCAGGAGTACGACTACTGTACATGATATAACCCCCCCACCATAATACTGGGAGTACGACTACTGTACATGATATAACCCCCCCACCATACTACCAGGAGTACGACTACTGTACATGATATAACCCCCCGCTATAATACCAGGAGTACGACTACTGTACATGATATAACCCCCCCCACCATAATACCAGGAGTACGACTACTGTACATGATATAACCCCCCCACCATAATACCGGGAGTACGACTACTGTACATGATATAACCCCCCCCACCATAATACCAGGAGTACGACTACTGTACATGATATAACCCCCCCACCATAATACCAGGAGTACGACTACTGTACATGATATAACCCCCCCACCATAATACTAGGAGTACGACTACTGAACATGATATAACCCCCCACCATAATACCAGGAGTACGACTACTGTACATGATATAACCCCCCACCATAATACCAGGAGTACGACTACTGTACATGATATAACCCCCCCACCATAATACTGGGAGTACGACTACTGTACATGATATAACCCCCCCACCATAATACCGGGAGTACGACTACTGTACATGATATAACCCCCCCACCATAATACTAGGAGTACGACTACTGAACATGATATAACCCCCCACCATAATACCAGGAGTACGACTACTGTACATGATATAACCCCCCACCATAATACCAGGAGTACGACTAATTTACATGATATAACCCCCCCACCATAATACCAGGAGTACGACTACTGTACATGATATAACCCCCCGCCATAATACCAGGAGTACGACTACTGTACATGATATAACCCCCCACCATAATACCAGGAGTACGATTACTGTACATGATATAACCCCCCGCCATAATACCAGGAGTACGACTACTGTACATAATATAACCCCCCCACCATAATACCAGGAGTACGACTACTGTACATGATATAACACCCCCACCATAATACCGGGAGTACGACTACTGTACATGATATAACCCCCACCATAATACCGGGAGTACGACTACTGTACATGATATAACCCCCACCATAATACCAGGAGTACGACTACTGTACAAGATATAACCCCCTGCCATAATACCGGGAGTACGACTACTGTACAAGATATAACCCCCCACCATAATCCCGGGAGTACGACTACTGTACATGATATAACCCCCCGTCATAATACCAGGAATACGACTACTGAACATGATATAACCCCCCCACCATAATACCGGGCGTACGACTACTGTACATGATATAACCCCCCCCCCACCATAATACCAGGAGTACGACTACTGTACATGATATAACCCCCCCGCTATAATACCAGGAGTACAACTACTGTACATGATATAACCCCCCCCACCATAATACTAGGAGTACGACTACTGAACATGATATAACCCCCCCACCATAATACCAGGAGTACAACTACTGTACGTGATATAACCCCCCGCTATAATACCAGGAGTACGACTACTGTACATGATATAACCCCCGCCATAATACCAGGAGTACGACTACTGTACAAGATATAACCCCCCCACCATAATACTAGGAGTACGACTACTGAACATGATATAACCCCCCCACCATAATACCAGGAGTACGACTACTATACATGATATAACCCCCCCGCTATAATACCAGGAGTACGACTACTATACATGATATAACCCCCCCCGCTATAATACCAGGAGTACGACTACTGTACATGATATAACCCCCCCGCTATAATACCAGGAGTACGACTACTGTACATGATGTAACCCCCCGCTATAATACCAGGAGTACGACTACTATACATGATATAACCCCCCGCTATAATACCAGGAGTACGACTACTGTACATGATATAACCCCCCGCCATTATACCAGGAGTACGACTACTGTACATGATATAACCCCATCACCATAATATCAGGAGTATGACTACTGTACATGATATAACCCCCCGCCATAATACCGGGAGTACGACTACTGTACATGATATAACCCCCCACCATAATACCAGGAGTACGACTACTGTACATGATATAACCCCCTGCCATAATACCAGGAGTACGACTACTGTACATGATATAACCCCATCACCATAATACCAGGAGTACGACTACTGTACATGATATAACCCCCCACCATAATACCAGGAGTACGACTACTGTACATGATATAACCCCCCGCTATAATACCAGGAGTACGACTACTGTATATGATATAACCCCCCCACCATAATACCAGGAGTACGACTACTGTACATGATATAACCCCCCCACCATAATACCAGGAGTACGACTACTATACATGATATAACCCCCCGCCATAATACCAGGAGTACGACTACTGTACATGATATAACCCCCCGCCATAATACCAGGAGTACGACTACTGTACATGATATAACCCCCACCATAATACCGGGAGTACGACTACTGTACATGATATAACCCCCCCACCATAATACCGGGAGTACGACTACTGCACATGATATAACCCCCCGCCATAATACCAGGAGTACAACTACTGTACATGATATAACCCAGGACTATAGAGGATAGACCTCCATTCCAGGACTCCTCACTGTAGAGGATAGACCTCCATTCCAGGACACATCACTATAGAGGATAGACCTCCATTCCAGGACTCCTCACTATAGAGTATAGACCTCCATTCCAGGACTCCTCACTATAGAGGATAGACCTCCATTCCAGGACTCCTCACTATAGAGGATAGACCTCCATTCCAGGACACATCACTATAGAGGATAGACCTCCATTCCAGGACTCCTCGCTGTTGAGGATAGACCTCCATTCCAGGACATCACTATAGAGGATAGACCTCCATTCCAGGACTCATCACTATAGAGGATAGACCTCCATTCCAGGACTCCTCACTATAGAGGATAGACCTCCATTCCAGGACACATCACTATAGAGGATAGACCTTCATTCCAGGACTCCTCACTATAGAGGATAGACCTCCATTCCAGGACACATCACTATAGAGGATAGACCTCCATTCCAGGACTCCTCACTATAGAGGATAGACCTCCATTCCAGGACACATCACTATAGAGGACAGACCTCCATTCCAGGACACATCACTATAGAGAATAGACCTTCATTCCAGGACACATCACTATAGAGGATAGACCTCCATTCCAGGACTCCTCGCTGTTGAGGATAGACCTCCATTCCAGGACTCCTCACTGTAGAGGATAGACCTCCATTCCAGGACTCATCACTATAGAGGACAGACCTCCATTCCAGGACACATCACTATAGAGGATAGACCTCCATTCCAGGACTCCTCACTATAGAGGATAGACCTCCATTCCAGGACTCATCACTATAGAGGATAGACCTCCATTCCAGGACACATCACTATAGAGGATAGACCTCCATTCCAGGACACATCACTATAGAGGATAGACCTCCATTCCAGGACACATCACTATAGAGGATAGACCTCCATTCCAGGACTCCTCACTATAGAGGATAGACCTCCATTCCAGGACCCATCACTATAGAGAATAGACCTCCATTCCAGGACTCCTCACTATAGAGGATAGACCTCCATTCCAGGACCCATCACTATAGAGGATAGACCTCCATTCCAGGACTCATCACTACAGAGGATAGATCTCCATTCCAGGACACATCACTATAGAGGATAGACCTCCATTCCAGGACAGATCACTATAGAGGATAGACCTCCATTCCAGGACACATCACTATAGAGGATAGACCTCCATTCCAGGACTCCTCACTATAGAGGATAGACCTCCATTCCAGGACTCCTCACTATAGAGGATAGACCTCCATTCCAGGACACATCACTGTAGAGGATAGACCTCCATACCAGGACACATCACTATAGAGGATAGACCTCCATTCCAGGACTCCTCACTATAGAGGATAGACCTCCATTCCAGGACACATCACTGTAGAGGATAGACCTCCATTCCAGGACTCATCACTATAGAGTATAGACCTCCATTCCAGGACTCCTCACTATAGAGGATAGACCTCCATTCCAGGACTCCTCACTATAGAGGATAGACCTCCATTCCAGGACTCCTCACTATACAGGATAGACCTCCATTCCAGGACTCCTCACTATACAAGATAGACCTCCATTCCAGGACTCCTCACTATAGAGGATAGACCTCCATTCCAGGACTCCTCACTATACAGGATAGACCTCCATTCCAGGACTCCTCACTATACAAGATAGACCTCCATTCCAGGACACATCACTATAGAGGATAGACCTCCATTCCAGGACACATCACTATAGAGGATAGACCTCCATTCCAGGACTCCTCACTATAGAGGATAGACCTCCATTCCAGGACACATCACTATAGAGGATAGACCTCCATTCCAGGACTCCTCACTGTAGAGGATAGACCTCCATTCCAGGACTCCTCACTATAGAGGATAGACCTCCATTCCAGGACACATCACTATAGAGGATAGACCTCCATTCCAGGACTCATCACTATAGAGGATAGACCTCCATTCCAGGACTCCTCACTATAGAGGATAGACCTCCATTCCAGGACTCCTCACTATAGAGGATAGACCTCCATTCCAGGACACATCACTATAGAGGATAGACCTCCATTCCAGGACTCCTCACTATAGAGGATAGACCTCCATTCCAGGACACATCACTGAAGAGGATAGACCTCCATTCCAGGATCATCACTATAGAGGATAGACCTCCATTCCAGGACTCATCACTATAGAGGATAGATCTCCATTCCAGGACTCCTCACTATAGAGGATAGACCTCCATTCCAGGACTCCTCACTGTAGAGGATAGACCTCCATTCCAGGACACATCACTGTAGAGGATAGACCTCCATTCCAGGACACATCACTATAGAGGATAGACCTCCATTCCAGGACTCCTCACTATAGAGGATAGACCTCCATTCCAGGACTCCTCACTATAGAGGATAGACCTCCATTCCAGGACACATCACTGTAGAGGATAGACCTCCATACCAGGACACATCACTATAGAGGATAGACCTCCATTCCAGGACTCCTCACTATAGAGGATAGACCTCCATTCCAGGACACATCACTGTAGAGGATAGACCTCCATTCCAGGACTCATCACTATAGAGTATAGACCTCCATTCCAGGACTCCTCACTATAGAGGATAGACCTCCATTCCAGGACTCCTCACTATAGAGGATAGACCTCCATTCCAGGACACATCACTATAGAGGATAGACCTCCATTCCAGGACTCCTCACTATAGGGGATAGACCTCCATTCCAGGACTCCTCACTATAGAGGATAGACCTCCATTCCAGGACTCCTCACTATAGAGGATAGACCTCCATTCCAGGACACATCACTATAGAGGATAGACCTCCATTCCAGGACACATCACTGTAGAGGATAGACCTACATTCCAGGACTCCTCACTATAGAGGATAGACCTCCATTCCAGGACACATCACTATAGATGATAGACCTCCATTCCAGGACACATCACTATAGAGGATAGACCTCCATTCCAGGACACATCACTATAGAGGATAGACCTCCATTCCAGGACACATCACTATAGAGGATAAACCTCCATTCCAGGACTCCTCACTATAGAGGATAGACCTCCATTCCAGGACACATCACTATAGAGGATAGACCTCCATTCCAGGACACCTCACTACAGAGGATAGACCTCCATTCCAGGACTCCTCACTATAGAGGATAGACCTCCATTCCAGGACACATCACTATAGAGGATAGACCTCCATTCCAGGACACATCACTATAGAGGATAGACCTCCATTCCAGGACTCCTCACTATAGAGGATAGACCTCCATTCCAGGACACATCACTATAGAGGATAGACCTCCATTCCAGGACACATCACTATAGAGGATAGACCTCCATTCCAGGACACATCACTATAGAGGATAGACCTCCATTCCAGGACTCCTCACTATAGAGGATAGACCTCCATTCCAGGACACATCACTATAGAGGATAGACCTCCATTCCAGGACTCCTCACTATAGAGGATAGACCTCCATTCCAGGACTCCTCACTATAGAGGATAGACCTCCATTCCAGGACACATCACTGTAGAGGATAGGCCTCCATTGCCATCTTGCTGTGCACATGACATCCTGTAGATCGGTGATTACCTGTAGTTGGACGTCTTACTTGTAGCCCAATGTGGTGTTAACCCCTTCTGCTGGTCTTTGTCCGCACTGTCTCCCGCCCTGGGCTTGGGATATGACAATGTCACTTGTAGTACAGACTGGATCACTACACCCCAGACTGAGTGGACTCTGACCGTCACTCCACCTAAATGGTGATACCAATTATCTCCGTATAACTTTAAATAAAAAACATTAAACCTGTATGTGGATAAATTGTGGGGTTGGCCACAGCTTTATTAATGCCAAAACTTCTAACAAATAGAATACCACAAAGATAACAATGCGTATGACAAATTTTCCAGTCTTCCAAGAACTCTTCTCCGAATACCCCGCGGTGAAGCATGTGGGACCTACTTTCATATTCCATATTTCCTCTGGGCATGTTCTCCCGCCATGGAGCTGGCAGTGTACCCCCTACAACTGCCTGCGACCTACCCCACCCAGCAAAACCAAAGCCTTCTCAAGCCCTTCCTGCAGCCCTAGCAAGAATATGTCCGTACCGATAGGATTCAGATGAACCCCATCAGGCAACAACAGATTACCGTTGTCACCCTCCAATTGACGAACCACTACACCACCAAGGGATCGTACAAACTTAGAGATCCGAACATTCAGGACTTTCCGCGACCTTTCAATAGCCAGGGGGTCCCTGGCACCCTTGCACACCTGCCGTGGCACCACCTTGGACCACACTAACACCACGTCAGAGAAGAATACTGAGACCCGTTGAAGATCCTGTCTAATCAAAACAATCAGCTCCGCCAATTTTACCCGCCCAAGGTCATTGCCCCCCAGTGTGGACAAGGACGACGGCAGGACCACGAACCTGGCGGCTGACTGATACGAGCTCTGGCACGATCTGATGCCACCTCAAGCCGCGACGACCACACCAGTGTACCTCAGCGGAGGAGAGCCCAAGAGATACGCCGCCAGGACCAACCGCAGCTCTGAGTTCGGGCCAGAAAATATATGCGTGACCAAATATCCACACAGAAGGGAGACTGGGTCCTGAAAAGACACAAAACGAAACAAAACATAGTAAAAGAAAACTAGAAACAAAACAATCATTGAGTAGATCAGGGCCGATGCACGAAAAACTGAAGCAAACTGAAAACGTGTAAGAGGCAAACCGGAGGCATGCACCAGGAAGACAGAAAACTCAGGATGACGCAAGACAAATTCCCTAATGACCCGCACTGGGCAATAAGAGGAGCCTAAGGCTTTTACAGTCACCCAACTACCCCGGCCAAAAACATCCGTTTTTGATTTCCTAACACCAATCTTAACCTCCTCACCCAAAACAACCACATCCCCAACTGAAAGACCCCCGGGTCAAAAACCACTCTTGCTCAACAATTCCCCAACCCGCAGAGCGGCAAAAAAGGCAATCAAAAAGGCCGTCCTAAACAACAAAAACTTCATAAGGGTCACGACATATGACATCTAAAATTGCACACAAACGAGACAGCAGACTGAAAGACACCGGGCGCCGACAATCCACACCCACAGACTCTTTCTTCCTCCCTTTAACCACCTGCTGAACCATGAAATGCTTCGTAATATCGCGCCGATCAAAAAGCTTAAGCATAAACGCAACTCCAGCTAAACTCTTTTGAGCCATATTTTCTGAAGCACCCCTACACCCCAACTGCGCCAAAAAATTAAACGTGACCTCCAACAAAAGACAGTCATCCGCGGCTACGATACCGCTGGAGATAGACAGCCAAGAAGACCATGCAGTCCCGTGGCTCCGTCAGGTGGCCTCGGATACGGAACTGCGCACCAACTCAACTAGATGCTCCCGACCAGGTTCCATAAGCAGTCTGGGCAAGCTGTACCGATTGTCTCTGCCATCAGGTGTAGCGCACAAAACACCTGAAAATCGGAACGGGACAGAGCATCAGCAACGCCATTCTGCACTCCCGGCACACGTCTTGCCCTAAACCAAATATTATGCTGCAAACAGCGAAGAACAAGATGGCGCAACAATGCCAAAACCGGGAGAGAAGAAGAGGACTGACTATTGATGACTTGTACAACCGCAATATTGTCCGTCCAAAAACAAATCCTTCGATTCGCCATACCCGAGCCCCAAAGCTCTACAGCCACAACAATCAGGAACAATTCTAGGAGAGCCAGATTCCTCACCAGTCCCGACTCCACCCAGGAAAGCAGCCAAACACCTCGACACCAAGCATCCCCAAGAATCACCCCAAAACCATCGCTACCCGCCGCGTCAGTGAACAGATGCAAATCTACACTAACAACCTCCTCCCCTCGACAAAGAGTCCGACCGTTAAAGGTAGCTAAAAAGGATTGCCAAACCAAGAGCTCATCTCTGAGGGGACGGGTAATACGTATAAAGTGATGAGGCATCAGCGGGCTAGGACTCAGGCAGGAGGGGGCCTCGATTCCCGCCGCGGCCTCCCTGTCACCGGACCAGAATCAGCAGCAGCCACAGGAAGAAGAGAACTCCGGCTCTGCTGCAGCACCGCTCCAGCCACGCAGAACCCTGACGGCGATGCGCTCCAGGATCATCTTCTCCATCGTGTCCGCCATTTCCACGGGGTCTTCGTTCCAGTACTTCTCACCAAGATGGCAAAAAGGTAAGAACCCTGCCTATGTGCACTCCAAGACTTATATACTCTTTACCCCCCCCCCCCCCCCCGACATCCTTCCCACGTCACCATTTCTTTTAAAAATAAATCATGTATTCCCGCCACTCAGTCCCTGGCCCTATATAATTCAGGGCCTCTCAATCTCCTGATCAGACGATCCCCCCGTGCAGTGGTCGCCTCCTCCCCGCACCTCTTACTGTCATTCTAGTCCATCCTTGTTCTGACAACCACCAGGACGCACAACATTGACCAGCGCTGACATCTCGGCCTAGGCACGTAGTGATCTGCTGACCAAGGTCTGCCGGGTGGAGGATTCTCTGTGTGTGACAAGTGGTGAGAATCGGCAGGGCCGTGACCAGGAGACCTCGCACAACACTGGAGACCACTGCTGAGGGGTCCTGGCCATAAAACACTTTTATTCTAATCTGTCTTTTCTGCCCCTCCCACATGTCACATAATGGAGCAGGGGCTGGAGAACGTCGTCATGTCCAGATCTTACTGACACCGGTGACCCCCCCCGATCTGCAGAACCAGACAGCGCCTCCTGGTGGTGGAATGTCAGTGTTGAGGGGTGTAATTCACTAGCAGAATGTGACCCCAAAATGTCCTGACCCCTCATGTAACAGGTGCAGGGTGACAACCACTGTAGGAAACCATTACCATGGTAAATTGTTACATTACCCCTCATGTCTGTGTGTCAGTGTACAATACTGTTCTGGCATTCTATTCTTGGTGTCACGGTGAAGTTATACGCTCCTTCCGCATAGTGCAGGGCTGCAGAGGATTGGGGGGGGGGGGGCACAGACTTTATATGATGTACAGAACCGGTCACCGGTGATAATGCTGCAATTTATGGGGAGGAGATTACAGATCCCTGGTATGTAATCAGGATACAACGCTCATCATGTGCTCTGTTCCTGGGAAAGCTGTGTGATTGCCATTCCAGCTCCCATGTGAAATCCAGCAGTGGACATACTGTCAGACTTCTGTAGCCACCAGACCGTGACTAGAGGCCGCTGTAATGGTGGAGATTGTCACCCAGCTTTCCCAGATATAGATATAACACTGGAGATGGAGGAGCTACTGAGGACCCGCCCCCAGCCTGGTGATGGCAGAGGGGAAGATTATAAAGAAAGGGAGTACTCCCAGCTGGGAAGTGACAGAGGAGCATCAGAGCTAAGTAAGTAATGTGTGTGCTGTATACTAGAGAGCTTATATACCCCCCTTATATATATATATATATATATATATATATATATATACCCCCCCATATATGTACCCCCCATATATATACCCCCCATATATATACCCCCCATATATATATATCCCCCCCATATATATACCCCCCCATATATATACCCCCCCATATATATACCCCCCATATATATACCCCCCAGATATACATACCCCCCCATATATATACCCCCAGATATATATACCCCCCCATATATATACCCCCCAGATATATATACCCCCCATATATATACCCCCCATATATATACCCCCCATATATACCCCCATATATATATATATATATACCCCCCATATATATACCCCCCATATATATACCCACACAGATATATATACCCCCCATATATATACCCCCCATATATGTACCCCCCATATATATACCCCCCAGATATATATACCCCCATATATATACCCCCCATATATATACCCCCATATATACCCCCCATATATATACCCCCCATATATATACCCACACAGATATATATACCCCCCCATATATGTACCCCCCATATATATATACCCCCATATATGAACCCCCATATATATACCCCCCATATATATACCCCCCATATATATACCCCCCAGATATATATATCCCCCATATATATACCCCCCAGATATATATACCCATATATATATATATACCCCCCATATATGTACCCCCCATATATGTACCCCCCATATATGTACCCCCCATATATGTACCCCCCATATATATACCCCCCATATATGTACCCCCCATATATATACCCCCATATATGTACCCCCCATATATATACCCCCCATATATGAACCCCCATATATATACCCCCCATATATATACCCCCCATATATATACCCCCCAGATATATATATCCCCCATATATATACCCCCCAGATATATATACCCCCATATATATATATATATATACCCCCCATATATGTACCCCCCATATATATACCCCCCATATATGTACCCCCCATATATATACCCCCCATATATGTACCCCCCATATATGTACCCCCCATATATATACCCCCCCATATATCCCCCATATATGTACCCCCCATATATATACCCCCCATATATATACCCCCCAGATATATATACCCCCCATATATATATACCCCCCCATATATGTACCCCCCATATATACCCCCCATATATATATATACCCCCCATATATATATCCCCCCATATATGTACCCCCCATATATATACCCCCCATTTATGTACCCCCCATATATATACCCCCATATATATACCCCCCATATATATACCCCCCATATATATACCCCCCAGATATATATACCCCCCCATATATATACCCCCATATATATACCCCCCAGATATATATACCCCCATATATATACCCCCCCAGATATATATACCCCCCCATATATATACCCCCCCAGATATATATACCCCCCATATATATATATACCCCCCCATATATATACCCCCCATATATATATATCCCCATATATTTATATACCCCCCATATATATATCCCCCCATATATATATCCCCCCATATATATATACCCCCCCATATATATACCCCCCATATATATATCCCCCATATATATATACCCCCATATATATATATATATATATATATATATATACCCCCCATATATATACCCCCCATATATATATATATATATATATATATATATATATATAACCCCCAATATATATATATACCCCCATATATATACCCCCGCCCCATATATATACCCCCCCATATATATAACCCCCCCCCCCCCCCCCAAATATATACACATCTATGGGAGCCTGGTGTGTGTGTGTGTGTATATATATATCACATATATGTTATCAGCCATGTCAGGAGAGGAGAGGCCGACTGTAGGACAGGGGAATACAATCTATTACTATCTGTTATCAGCCATGTCAGGAGGGGAGAGGCCGACTGTAGGACAGGGGAATACAATCTATTACTATCTGTTATCAGCCATGTCAGGAGGGGAGAGGCCGACTGTAGGACAGAGGAATACAATCTATTACTATCTGTTATCAGCCACGTCAGGAGGGGAGAGGCCGACTGTAGGACAGGGGAATACAATCTATTACTATCTGTTATCAGCCATGTCAGGAGAGGAGAGGCCGACTGTAGGACAGGGGACTACAATCTATTACTATCTATTATCAGCCACGTCAGGAGGGGAGAGGCCGACTGTAGGACAGGGGAATACAATCTATTACTATCTGTTATCTGCCATGTCAGGAGGGGAGAGGCCGACTGTAGGACAGGGGAATACAATCTATTACTATCTGTTATCAGCCACGTCAGGAGAGGAGAGGCCGACTGTAGGACAGGGGAATACAATCTATTACTATCTGTTATCAGCCACGTCAGGAGGGGAGAGGCCGACTGTAGGACAGGGGAATACAATCTATTACTATCTGTTATCAGCCATGTCAGGAGGGGAGAGGCCGACTGTAGGACAGGGGAATACAATCTATTACTATCTGTTATCAGCCGTGTCAGGAGGGGAGAGGCCGACTGTAGGACAGGGGAATACAATCTATTACTATCTGTTATCAGCCTTGTCAGGAGAGGAGAGGCCGACTGTAGGACAGGGGAATACAATCTATTACTATCTATTATCAGCCACGTCAGGAGGGGAGAGGCCGACTGTAGGACAGGGGAATACAATCTATTACTATCTGTTATCTGCCATGTCAGGAGGGGAGAGGCCGACTGTAGGACAGGGGAATACAATCTATTACTATCTGTTATCAGCCACGTCAGGAGAGGAGAGGCCGACTGTAGGACAGGGGAATACAATCTATTACTATCTGTTATCAGCCACGTCAGGAGGGGAGAGGCCGACTGTAGGACAGGGGAATACAATCTATTACTATCTGTTATCAGCCATGTCAGGAGGGGAGAGGCCGACTGTAGGACAGGGGAATACAATCTATTACTATCTGTTATCAGCCGTGTCAGGAGGGGAGAGGCCGACTGTAGGACAGGGGAATACAATCTATTACTATCTGTTATCAGCCTTGTCAGGAGAGGAGAGGCCGACTGTAGGACAGGGGAATACAATCTATTACTATCTGTTATCAGCCATGTCAGGAGAGGAGAGGCCGACTGTAGGACAGGGGAATACAATCTATTACTATCTGTTATCTGCCATGTCAGGAGGGGAGAGGCCGACTGTAGGACAGGGGAATACAATCTATTACTATCTGTTATCAGCCACGTCAGGAGGGGAGAGGCCGACTGTAGGACAGGGGAATACAATCTATTACTATCTGTTATCAGCCACGTCAGGAGAGGAGAGGCCGACTGTAGGACAGGGGAATACAATCTATTACTATCTGTTATCAGCCACGTCAGGAGGGGAGAGGCCAACTGTAGGACAGGGGAATAAAATCTATTACTATCTGTTATCAGCCACGTCAGGAGAGGAGAGGCCGACTGTAGGACAGGTGACTACAATCTATTACTATCTGTTATCAGCCGTGTCAGGAGGGGAGAGGCCAACTGTAGGACAGGGGAATACAATCTATTACTATCTGTTATCAGCCATGTCAGGAGAGGAGAGGCCGACTGTAGGACAGGGGAATACAATCTATTACTATCTGTTATCGGCCATGTCAGGAGGGGAGAGGCCGACTGTAGGACAGGGGAATACAATCTATTACTATCTGTTATCAGTCATGTCAGGAGGGGAGAGGCCGACTGTAGGACAGGGGAATACAATCTATTACTATCTGTTATCAGCATGTCAGGAGAGGAGAGGCCGACTGTAGGACAGGGGAATACAATCTATTACTATCTGTTATCAGCCACGTCAGGAGGGGAGAGGCCGACTGTAGGACAGGGGACTACAATCTATTACTATCTGTTATCAGCCATGTCAGGAGGGGAGAGGCCGACTGTAGGACAGGGGAATACAATCTATTACTATCTGTTATCAGTCATGTCAGGAGGGGAGAGGCCGACTGTAGGACAGGGGAATACAATCTATTACTATCTGTTATCAGCCACGTCAGGAGAGGAGAGGCCGACTGTAGGACAGGGGAATACAATCTATTACTATCTGTTATCTGCCATGTCAGGAGGGGAGAGGCCGACTGTAGGACAGGGGAATACAATCTATTACTATCTGTTATCAGCCACGTCAGGAGGGTAGAGGCCGACTGTAGGACAGGGGAATACAATCTATTACTATCTGTTATCAGCCACGTCAGGAGAGGAGAGGCCGACTGTAGGACAGGGGAATACAATCTATTACTATCTGTTATCAGCATGTCAGGAGAGGAGAGGCCGACTGTAGGACAGGGGAATACAATCTATTACTATCTGTTATCAGCCACATCAGGAGGGGAGACGCCAACTGTAGGACAGGGGAATACAATCTATTACTTTCTGTTATCAGCCATGTGAGGAGAGGAGAGGCCGACTGTAGGACAGGGGAATACAATCTATTACTATCTGTTATCAGCCACGTCAGGAGGGGAGAGGCCGACTGTAGGACAGGTGACTACAATCTATTACTATCTGTTATCAGCCATGTGAGGAGAGGAGAGGCCGACTGTAGGACAGGTGACTACAATCTATTACTATCTGTTATCAGCCATGTCAGGAGAGGAGAGGCCGACTGTAGGACAGGGGAATACAATCTATTACTATGTTATCAGCCATGTCAGGAGAGGAGAGGCCGACTGTAGGACAGGGGGATACAATCTATTACTATCTGTTATCAGCCTTGTCAGGAGAGGAGAGGCCGACTGTAGGACAGGGGGATACAATCTATTACTATCTGTTATCAGCCAAGTCAGGAGAGGAGAGGCCGACTGTAGGACAGGGGAATACAATCTATTACTATGTTATCAGCCATGTCAGGAGAGGAGAGGCCGACTGTAGGACAGGGGAATACAATCTATTACTATCTGTTATCAGCCATGTCAGGAGGGGAGAGGCCGACTGTAGGACAGGTGAATACAATCTATTACTATCTGTTATCGGCCATGTCAGGAGAGGCCGACTGTAGGACAGAGGAATACAATCTATTACTATCTGTTATCAGCCATGTCAGGAGAGGAGAGGCCGACTGTAGGACAGGGGAATACAATCTATTACTATCTGTTATCAGCCCCGTCAGGAGAGGAGAGGCCGACTGTAGGACAGGTGACTACAATCTATTACTATCTGTTATCAGCCACGTCAGGAGAGAAGAGGCCGACTGTAGGACAGGGGAATACAATCTATTACTATCTGTTATCAGCCATGTCAGGAGGGGAGAGGCCGACTGTAGGACAGGTGACTACAATCTATTACTATCTGTTATCAGCCATGTCAGGAGGGGAGAGGCCGACTGTAGGACAGGGGAATTCAATCTATTACTATCTGTTATCAGCCATGTCAGGAGGGGAGAGGCCGACTGTAGGACAGGGGAATACAATCTATTACTATCTGTTATCAGCCACGTCAGCAGGGGAGAGGCCGACTGTAGGACAGGGGAATACAATCTATTACTATCTGTTATCAGCCATGTCAGGAGAGGAGAGGCTGACTGTAGGACAGGGGAATACAATCTATTACTATCTGTTATCAGCCATGTCAGGAGGGGAGAGGCCGACTGTAGGACAGGGGAATACAATCTATTACTATCTGTTATCAGCCTTGTCAGGAGAGGAGAGGCCGACTGTAGGACAGGAGGATACAATCTATTATTATCTGTTATCAGCCAAGTCAGGAGAGGAGAGGCCGACTGTAGGACAGGGGAATACAATCTATTACTATGTTATCAGCCATGTCAGGAGAGGAGAGGCCGACTGTAGGACAGGGGAATACAATCTATTACTATCTGTTATCAGCCATGTCAGGAGGGGAGAGGCCGACTGTAGGACAGGTGAATACAATCTATTACTATCTGTTATCGGCCATGTCAGGAGAGGCCGACTGTAGGACAGAGGAATACAATCTATTACTATCTGTTATCAGCCATGTCAGGAGAGGAGAGGCCGACTGTAGGACAGGGGAATACAATCTATTACTATCTGTTATCAGCCCCGTCAGGAGAGGAGAGGCCGACTGTAGGACAGGTGACTACAATCTATTACTATCTGTTATCAGCCACGTCAGGAGAGAAGAGGCCGACTGTAGGACAGGGGAATACAATCTATTACTATCTGTTATCAGCCATGTCAGGAGGGGAGAGGCCGACTGTAGGACAGGTGACTACAATCTATTACTATCTGTTATCAGCCATGTCAGGAGGGGAGAGGCCGACTGTAGGACAGGTGAATACAATCTATTACTATCTGTTATCAGCCATGTCAGGAGAGGCCGACTGTAGGACAGAGGAATACAATCTATTACTATCTGTTATCAGCCATGTCAGGAGAGGAGAGGCCGACTGTAGGACAGGGAATACAATCTATTACTATCTGTTATCAGCCCCGTCAGGAGAGGAGAGGCCGACTGTAGGACAGGTGACTACAATCTATTACTATCTGTTATCAGCCACGTCAGGAGAGAAGAGGCCGACTGTAGGACAGGGGAATACAATCTATTACTATCTGTTATCAGCCATGTCAGGAGGGGAGAGGCCGACTGTAGGACAGGTGACTACAATCTATTACTATCTGTTATCAGCCATGTCAGGAGGGGAGAGGCCGACTGTAGGACAGGGGAATACAATCTATTACTATCTGTTATCAGCCATGTCAGGAGGGGAGAGGCCGACTGTAGGACAGGGGAATACAATCTATTACTATCTGTTATCAGCCATGTCAGGAAAGGAGAGGCCGACTGTAGGACAGGGGAATTCAATCTATTACTATCTGTTATCAGCCATGTCAGGAGGGGAGAGGCCGACTGTAGGACAGGGGAATACAATCTATTACTATCTGTTATCAGCCACGTCAGCAGGGGAGAGGCCGACTGTAGGACAGGGGAATACAATCTATTACTATCTGTTATCAGCCATGTCAGGAGAGGAGAGGCTGACTGTAGGACAGGGGAATACAATCTATTACTATCTGTTATCAGCCATGTCAGGAGGGGAGAGGCCGACTGTAGGACAGGGGAATACAATCTATTACTATCTGTTATCAGCCTTGTCAGGAGAGGAGAGGCCGACTGTAGGACAGGTGACTACAATCTATTACTATCTGTTATCAGCCAAGTCAGGAGAGGAGAGGCCGACTGTAGGACAGGGGAATACAATCTATTACTATGTTATCAGCCATGTCAGGAGAGGAGAGGCCGACTGTAGGACAGGGGAATACAATCTATTACTATCTGTTATCAGCCATGTCAGGAGGGGAGAGGCCGACTGTAGGACAGGTGAATACAATCTATTACTATCTGTTATCGGCCATGTCAGGAGAGGCCGACTGTAGGACAGAGGAATACAATCTATTACTATCTGTTATCAGCCATGTCAGGAGAGGAGAGGCCGACTGTAGGACAGGGGAATACAATCTATTACTATCTGTTATCAGCCCCGTCAGGAGAGGAGAGGCCGACTGTAGGACAGGTGACTACAATCTATTACTATCTGTTATCAGCCACGTCAGGAGAGAAGAGGCCGACTGTAGGACAGGGGAATACAATCTATTACTATCTGTTATCAGCCATGTCAGGAGGGGAGAGGCCGACTGTAGGACAGGTGACTACAATCTATTACTATCTGTTATCAGCCATGTCAGGAGGGGAGAGGCCGACTGTAGGACAGGTGAATACAATCTATTACTATCTGTTATCAGCCATGTCAGGAGGAGGCCGACTGTAGGACAGAGGAATACAATCTATTACTATCTGTTATCAGCCATGTCAGGAGAGGAGAGGCCTACTGTAGGACAGGGAATACAATCTATTACTATCTGTTATCAGCCCCGTCAGGAGAGGAGAGGCCGACTGTAGGACAGGTGACTACAATCTATTACTATCTGTTATCAGCCACGTCAGGAGAGAAGAGGCCGACTGTAGGACAGGGGAATACAATCTATTACTATCTGTTATCAGCCATGTCAGGAGGGGAGAGGCCGACTGTAGGACAGGTGACTACAATCTATTACTATCTGTTATCAGCCATGTCAGGAGGGGAGAGGCCGACTGTAGGACAGGGGAATACAATCTATTACTATCTGTTATCAGCCATGTCAGGAGGGGAGAGGCCGACTGTAGGACAGGGGAATACAATCTATTACTATCTGTTATCAGCCATGTCAGGAAAGGAGAGGCCGACTGTAGGACAGGGGAATTCAATCTATTACTATCTGTTATCAGCCATGTCAGGAGGGGAGAGGCCGACTGTAGGACAGGGGAATACAATCTATTACTATCTGTTATCAGCCACGTCAGCAGGGGAGAGGCCGACTGTAGGACAGGGGAATACAATCTATTACTATCTGTTATCAGCCATGTCAGGAGAGGAGAGGCTGACTGTAGGACAGGGGAATACAATCTATTACTATCTGTTATCAGCCATGTCAGGAGGGGAGAGGCCGACTGTAGGACAGGGGAATACAATCTATTACTATCTGTTATTAGCCATGTCAGGAGAGGAGAGGCCGACTGTAGGACAGGGGAATACAATCTATTACTATCTGTTATCAGCCATGTCAGGAGGGGAGAGGCCGACTGTAGGACAGGAGAATACAATCTATTACTATCTGTTATCAGCCTTGTCAGGAGAGGAGAGACCGACTGTAGGACAGGGGAATACAATCTATTACTATCTGTTATTAGCCATGTCAGGAGAGGAGAGGCCGACTGTAGGACAGGGGAATACAATCTATTACTATCTGTTATCAGCCATGTCAGGAGGGTAGAGGCCGACTGTAGGACAGGGGAATACAATTTATTACTATCTGTTATCAGCCACGTCAGGAGGGGAGAGGCCGACTGTAGGACAGGGGAATACAATCTATTACTATCTGTTATCAGCCATGTCAGGAGGGGAGAGGCCGACTGTAGGACAGGGGAATACAATTTATTATTATCTGTTATCAGCCATGTCAGGAGGGGAGAGGCCGACTGTAGGACAGGGGAATACAATCTATTACTATCTGTTATCAGCCACGTCAGGAGAGGAGAGACCGACTGTAGGACAGGGGACTACAATCTATTACTATCTGTTATCAGCATGTCAGGAGGGGAGAGGCCGACTGTAGGACAGGGGAATACAATCTATTACTATCTGTTATCAGCCACGTCAGGAAGGGAGAGGCCGACTGTAGGACAGGTGACTACAATCTATTACTATCTGTTATGTCAGGGGGTTATATAGTTTTGTTTGTTATATATTGTGTAATCCCATCCTTACATTACACGACTACCGTTGTGCAGCAACACAATGTATAGGAGAATTATATAGATATTGGTTGTAGTATTATAGGGGTGATGTATGTGGGCAGTGTGTGGTGGTATTACATGGGTGACATATTTGATGGTATTATATGGGTGATGTATGGAGATGTATGTGGCCGTATTATATGTATGTAGGCAGTGTGTGGCAGTATTACATGAGTGATGTATGGAGGTGTGTGTGTTGTTATTTGGGAGATGTATGTGGTGGTATTACATTAATAATGTATGTGGTCAGTATTGGCAGTATATGGGTGATGAATGTAGCGGTATTATATGGGTGTTGTATTCTGATATTTGTATTGGTATTATAGCAGGGTATAGCGGTATAATATGGTGACGTATGAATATGTGTGTGGTGGTATATGTTATGTATGTGGCGGTATTATATTGAAGTATGTGGTCAGTGTGTGGAAGTATTATATGGGTGTTGTATGGAGATGTGTGGTGTTATTATATGGAGATGTTGGCAGTGTTTGGTATTTTATGGTGATGATTGTGGTGGTATTATATGGAGAACTACTGTATGTGGGCAGTATATGGCGGTATTACATGGGGATGTTTGCGACTGTATAATATGTTTGGTGTATGGAGAAGTATGTGGGCAGTGTATGGCGGTATTATATGGGGATGTTTGTGACTGTATCATATGGTTAATATATGGAGAACTATGTGGGCAGTGTGGTGGTATTATGTGATGGATGTATGAAGAATTATGTGGGCAGTGTGTGGCGGTATTATATGGTGATGTTTGTGATGGTATTATATGGTTGATGTATGGAGACATATGTGGGCAGTGTGTGGTGGTATTATATGGTGATGTTTATGACGGTATTATATGGTTGATGTATGGAGACATATGTGGGCAGTGTGTGACGGTATTATATGGTTGATTTATGGAGAACTATGTGGGCAGTGTATGGCGGTATTATATGGGGATGTTTGTGACTGTATCATATGGTTAATATATGGAGAACTATGTGGGCAGTGTGGTGGTATTATATGATGGATGGATGAAGAATTATGTGGGCAGTGTGTGGCGGTATTATATGATGATGTTTGTGATGGTATTATATGGTTGATGTATGGAGACATATGTGGGCAGTGTGTGGTGGTATTATATGATTGATTTATGGAGACATATGTGGGCAGTGTGTGACGGTATTATATGGTTGATTTATGTAGACATATGTGGGCAGTGTGTGACGGTATTATATGGTGATGTTTGTGATGGTATTATATGGTTGATGTATGGAGACATATGTGGGCAGTGTGTGGTGGTATTATACTGGTGATATATGGAGATGTGTGTGGACCCCCGGAATTACTACCTGGGTGTTGCACCATATGTCTTCATGTAGCATGTACCAGTTTCCTTGTGCCCGGTGTAGAGGACACGGATACATCTGACTGTGGTTTTTTTTTTTGTACATTTGCCGCAGGGTGAACCCCACATCAGTGTTCATATGGGGGTGGTCTCCGGGGTGTAGCAATTGTCAGATGTCCTGTATTTGCCCCCTCACTTTCACACCTCCCTGTCTTGTCCCCCCCAGGACACCGGTCACTTCCCTCCCCCTGGAGCCAGGTCCACTTGTTGAAGCTTCATTTACATAAGAAAGGTCTGTCGGGGGTGGTCATCATGAGAGACCCCAGCACCTTGTCCTGCACTGATGGCACTGCGCTGCAGAGCTATGACCTGTCCAGTCTGCTGAACTCCATCTCCATGGACCCCGCTGACACCACCGCCGCTGCTGCCCCCCCATCCTGTGACATGTCTGCAGGGTCTGAGCCCTGGGGGCCCCTGTCCATATTCCAGGATGGAGGGCAGTGGAGCTCTGGTGACAGCCCGCAACCATCCCAATCCCAACCTCAGGTCACCAAGGGCAAGAAGGATCCCAAGCAGTCCAAGAGGAACTATCAGCGCTACGCCAAGCCGCCCTACACCTACCTGGCCATGATCGCCCTAGTCATCCAGAACTCACCCGAAAAGATGCTCAAGCTCTCCCAGGTAAGGGCTGGCCCCTGTGATGACCTCTGGTCAGACCCCCAGCTGGAGGCATCCAGGCAGTGACCCGAGTCTGGAGTATTAGTATTTAGTATCTAACAGGACATGCTGAGATTTGTAGTTACAGTCATCACTCCCATCGTTTTCTTCTGAAGTTTCTGGTGGTTGGGTCTTGGGGACTCTGGGAGTGTGAGGTCACAGGTCACATAGGGTCTGGGGTCTACAGTACACTATACTGGTCAGACGGGGGGCCCCCTATAGAGATCTCCTCACTGACCCTCATACACTATACTGGTCAGACTGGGGGCCCCCTATAGAGATCGCCTCACTGACCCTCGTACACTATACTGGTCAGACTGGGGGCCCCCTAATGAAAAGATCTCCTCACTGGCCCCCGTACGCTATACTGGTCAGACTGGGGGCCCCCTATAGAGATCTCCTCACTGACCCTCATACACTATACTGGTCAGACTGGGGGCCCCCTATAGAGATCGCCTCACTGACCCTCGTACACTATACTGGTCAGACTGGGGGCCCCCTAATGAAAAGATCTCCTCACTGGCCCCCGTACGCTATACTGGTCAGACTGGGGGCCCCCTATAGAGTTCTCCTCACTGGCCCCCGTACGCTATACTGGTCAGACTGGGGGCCCCCTATAGAGTTCTCCTCACTGACCTCCGTACACTATACTGGTCAGACTGGGGGCCCCCTATAGAGTTCTCCTCACTGACCTCCGTACACTATACTGGTCAGACTGGGGGCCCCCTATAGAGTTCTCCTCACTGACCCTCGTACACTATACTGGTCAGACTGGGGGCCCCCTAATGAAAAGATCTCCTCACTGGCCCCCGTACGCTATACTGGTCAGACTGGGGGCCCCCTATAGAGTTCTCCTCACTGGCCCCCGTACGCTATACTGGTCAGACTGGGGGCCCCCTATAGAGTTCTCCTCACTGACCTCCGTACACTATACTGGTCAGACTGGGGGCCCCCTATAGAGTTCTCCTCACTGACCTCCGTACACTATACTGGTCAGACTGGGGGCCCCCTATAGAGATCTCCTCACTGGCCCCCGTACGCTATACTGGTCAGACTGGGGGCCCTCTATAGAGTTCTCCTCACTGACCTCCGTACACTATACTGGTCAGACTGGGGGCCCCCTATAGAGATCTCCTCACTGACTGTTTTTGATGTATCTAATACATTATCCCTTCATTATGAGTGGAGACCCCTCCATTGTCCCGGACATGATCTCCCCCATTGTTATCCTGTTTATCTTCTTGTACCATAATCCCACTTATGTGTCTGAAGTTACAAGAAGCTGAAAAAAATCCTTATACCTGAGGGGGCTGGGGGGGTTGTCAGATGTGGCTACTAGTGTATATAGTATGGGGTGGGGGGGACTGGTGTATATAGTCTGGGGTGGGGGGGGACTGGTGTATATAGTATGGGGTGGGGGGGGGACTGGTGTATATACTGTAGTATGGGGTGGGGGGGACTAGTGTATATATTATGGGGTGGGGAGGCTACTGGTGTATATATTATGGGGTGGGGGGGGCTACTAGTTTATATAGTATATGGGGGGACTAGTGTATATATTATGGGGTGGGGGGGCTACTAGTGTATATAGTATGGGGTGGGGGGACTAGTGTATATAGTATGGGGTGGGGGGACTACTGTATATAGTATGGGGTGGGGGGACTAGTGTATATATTATGGGGTGGGGGGGCTAGTGTATATAGTATGGGGTGGGTGGGACTAGTGTATATAGTATGGGGTGGTGGGGGGGACTAGTGTATATACTGTAGTATAGGGTGGGGAGACTAGTGTATATATTATAGGGTGGGGGGGACTAGTGTATATATTATAGGGTGGGGGGCTACTAGTGTATATAGTATATGGGGGGGACTAGTGTATATATTATGGGGTGGGGGGCTACTAGTGTATATAGTATATGGGGGGACTGGTGTATATAGGTAGGGGGGGAGACTGGTGTATATAGTATGGGGTGGGGGGGACTGGTGTATATAGTATGTGGTGGGGGGGACTTGGGTATATAGTATGGGGTGGTGGGGGGGACTAGTGTATATAGTATATGGGGGGACTAGTGTATATATTATGGGGTGGGGGGACTAGTGTATATATTATGGGGTGGGGGGGCTACTAGTGTATATAGTATATGGGACTAGTGTATATAGTATGGGGTGGGGGGACTAGTGTATATATTATGGGGTGGGGGGACTATTGTATATAGTATAGGGTGGGTATTCTCTTCCAGATTAGTACAGATATGTTTAGTATTGTTTGGGGGGGGGGGGCTACTAGTGTATATATTATGGGGTGGGGGGACTAGTGTATATATTATGGGGTGGGGGGGCTACTTGTGTATATAGTATGGGGTGGGGGGACTAGTGTATATAGTATGGGATGGGGGGACTACTGTATATAGTATGGGATGGGGGGACTAGTGTATATATTATGGGGTGGGGGGACTAGTGTATATATTATGGGGTGGGGGGACTAGTGTATATAGTAGGGGGTGGGGGGACTATTGTATATAGTATAGGGTGGGTATTCTCTTCCAGATTAGTACAGATATGTTTAGTATTGTTTGGGGGGGGGCTACTAGTGTATATATTATGGGGTGGGGGGACTAGTGTATATATTATGGGGTGGGGGGACTAGTGTATATATTATGGGGTGGGGGGACTAGTGTATATAGTAGGGGGTGGGGGGACTATTGTATATAGTATAGGGTGGGTATTCTCTTCCAGATTAGTACAGATATGTTTAGTATTGTTTGGGGGGGGGCTACTAGTGTATATATTATGGGGTGGGGGGACTAGTGTATATATTATGGGGTGGGGGGCTACTAGTGTATATAGTATATGGGGGGACTAGAATATATAGTATGGGGTGGGGGGACTAGTGCATATATTATGGGGTGGGGGGACTAGTGTATATATTATGGGGTGGGGGGACTAGTGTATATAGTATGGGGTGGGTATTCTCTTCCAGATTAGTACAGATATGTTTAGTATTGTTTGGGGTGGGGGCTCCCATCCAGATTAGTGCAGATTGGGGGAGGGGGTCTTTCACAGGCAGCTGAGACCCTGATAACTTTAGGATTCTCATCTCTTACTGTAAACGAAACCCGGAGGCAAAAGGTCAGGACATAAAGCCTTGGCGGTGGGGGGGGGGGGTCTCAGCGGGGGTCCTGTAGATGTGGCTGCTCTGAGTGACAGTGACAGCTCTGAGATTAGGCCGGACCCCCTGCTGGAGTCGCAGTCCCAGCCTGATCCCAATCTTATCTAATCCTGAAGACAAGTGAGGGAATGTGAGGAGAGGAGACGACCCCTGACAATGCAACCCAATTTACCCCCACACACAATACAACCTGACCCACCCACAACAATGCAACCTGACCCTAGAGACCCCCAACAATACAACCATAGAGACCCCCCAACAATGCAACCCGACCACCCTAACATTGCAACCTGACCCACTATCAAAAAAGACCCTAGAGACCCCTCCAAAATGCAAGCCGACCCCCCCAACAATACAAACCAACCCCCCAAAATACAACCTGACCCTAGTGACCCCCCTGCCCCACCAATACAGAAAGGACAAAGATTACAGCCCCCACACCCACCCGGGGCCCTGCATACATCTTTCATGGTGGTTTGATCATGCAGATCTACTGTCACGTGCGACACTTTATCAATACATCCTACAGCGCTATACGGTCACTGTATTATTTGCCACCTATTGGTCACAATAACCCTTTCATATGACCTCTCAGATACTGCAGAGCATCAAAAAGCTGTTCCCATTCTTCAGAGGAGATTACGTAGGATGGAAGGACTCGATACGCCACAACCTCTCCAGCAACAACTGCTTCAGGAAGGTACAGTACAACTTCCCTCCGTGGATGGCCGCTGCATGGTACAGTCTCTTCCTCTATAGTTGTAAGCCTATCTAATCTCAGCAAGTTTTTCTCTCCCATTTAGTCATGTCCTGGTTCTCTATGTAGACTGGGGGGGGGGTCTCCTCTGGTGTGTGGAGATCCCATGAGTAGGGTGAGCGAGGCCCATGGCTTCCTCTGTAGGGTCAGTGGGGCCATACGAGGTCTGTATAGTGAGGGGTTTAGCACCTCTTCTGTCCATGTCTCCTGCCTGGTTTCTTCTGCAGATGCTTCTATGGTTGATGCACTCTTGGTGTCATTGTTCAGTAGATTCCCTATGAGGGTCTGATATGTCTTTGTGACTTTCTTGCAGGTGCTGAAGGATCCCAAGAAGCCTAAGTCCAAAGGTAATTTCTGGATGGCGGACGTGAGCCAGATTCCTGAGGAGGCGATGAAGCTGCAGAATACGGTCATGTCTCGAGGTGATGGATTTTCACTCTTTGTCCATGACTTGTCTCCTTACATTCTACACAACTACAAGTATAGAGGCATTAGAGACCTCTACCAGAAGATGCCCGGCAGTAATTACTCAAGTGACAGCTCCTCAGGAGAAGAATCTAGTCTCTCCAACGCAGTCAAACTGAACAGCTCCTTCATGATTAACTCATTACTCCATGACCTCCAAGACATTGACCTTCCAGATGTCTCCAAGACTGTAGAGAATCAAAAAGGTCTCTCCCTGAGTAAAAACCTTTGGTCTCTGCCACCTAGTCTGTACAACTCCTCACACTTACACCGCAGCTCCAGTAGTCCCAGCTTCTCCACCAGCCATTCCATACACTCCTCGTCCAGCGCCAGTCTGTCCACCATGTCTCCTGTCAGCTGTGATGACCATCCTGAGCATTGGAGGGAAGTCCTTGGATCTCCTCTGCAAAAGTCCATGAAAGGTGTCGGAGAAGATGAGAGTGAGAGTAAGAGTAGTAGTTCTGATCCATGTACTCCATGCAGAGCCCCATCAAGGGCCTCACTAACTCCTTCAGAGCTTCCAACATCTTATACCAAGTGTGTTCCACCCAATGTCGTGGCTCCTCCCAGTGTGCTTCCTTTCTTCTCTTTTTCTCAGTATCCCTACTATAACTATGGCCCTTCCCCATACATGACACCCCCGTACTGGGGACTCCTGCCACAACCAGCAAACCCCAGACCAGAGCATCCACACCCAGCCCCCACACTGGATCTTGACAGCATGTTGAGGGCTGTGCCGCCCAACAAGAGTGTCCTTGATGTACTGGCCAGTCACCCAGGAGATCTGATCCACCCAGCCGTCCTTTACTTGCCCAGCAGCCAGTGCCCAGGGCAGTCTCATCCGTAATTGCCAAGTTCTTTATTGGATTGAAGACCTCTGGACTGTAGAAGACTTCTTGGGGTTGCCTGGAGTAAGCTGGAACTTCTCAAAGTGCTTGAGACTAAAGTATCTGAAGACTGTGAATGGTGACCATTGAAAGTACATGGGCACCAATGAGGAGTGCTGTACTCTGATGGAGAGTCTTCAGGATTTTGCACATAAATCTGCCTGTGTTGACTCATTGACTATCACAGGTTGGGAATTTTCAGAAGATGAACCTGTAATATTTATGGTGGTCGGATGTATCTGCCGTAGTTGTATATATCACGCATATTGACTAGGTCTCCACTCCGCCATCACTGTGGTCTAGGCCAGGACACGTCAATCATATGACTTGTATGTTCTTCTTGACCCCCTCGTAGGTTGTTTTCCTTTCCACTGTTGTGCCTTTTAGGTAATTTTATGCATCTTCCTCATCACTAGAACATTAGAGACTGGACATAACTGTTACATGTAAGAAACATGCATGACCACTGTCAGTTTGGCAGGAGATATGATGCGTGAGGGAGACTGCTGACATGTGGCCACTCTCCTACTAGAAGGAGGATCAAATTCATGAGACTATCATCCTAGGAGGGAATCTATGATGTGTCACTACTGTCCTTCTGCGCGTGTCCACTACTAAGAGGTAAATCTGACATGTGACAGATGTCCTCCTAGACATGGCATATGATATGTGACTGCTGTCCTCTGAGATGTAGGACATATGATATGTGACAGCTGTCCTCTTAGACATGGGATATGATGTGTGACTACTGTCCTCCGAGATGTAGGATATATGATATATGACAGCTGTCCTCCTAGACATGGGATATGACGTGTGACTGCTGTCCTCCGAGATGTAGGGCATATGATATGTGACAGCTGTCCTCCTAGACATGGGATATGACGTGTGACTGCTGTCCTCTGAGATGTAGGGCATTATGATATGTGACAGCTGTCCTCCTAGACATGGGATATGACGTGTGACTGCTGTCCTCCGAGATGTAGGGCATTATGATATGTGACAGCTGTCCTCCTAGACATGGGATATGACGTGTGACTGCTGTCGTCCTACATGTGGGATAGGATGTGTGACTGCTGTCCTCCTAGGGGGATATGGCGTGTGACTGCTGACCTCCTAGATGTGGGACATATGACGTGTGACTGCTGACCTCCTAGACGTGGGACATATGATGTGTGACTGCTGCCCTCCTAGATGTGGGACATATGTCGTGTGACTGCTGACCTCCTAGATGTGGGACATATGATGGGTGACTGCTGACCTCGTAGACGTGGGACATATGACGTGTGACTGCTGCCCTCCTAGACGTGGGACATATGTCGTGTGACTGCTGACCTCCTAGACGTGGGACATATGACGTGTGACTGCTGCCCTCCTAGACGTGGGACATATGGCGTGTGACTGCTGCCCTCCTAGACGTGGGACATATGACGTGTGACTGCGGCCCTCCTAGACGTGGGACATATGACGTGTGACTGCTGACCTCCTAGATGTGGGACATATGACGTGTGACTGCTGACCTCCTAGATGTGGGACATATGGCGTGTGACTGCTGACCTCCTAGACGTGGGACATATGACGTGTGACTGCTAACCTCCTAGACGTGGGGCATATGACGGGTGACTGCTGACCTCCTAGATGTGGGACATATGACGGGTGACTGCTGACCTAGACGTGGGACATATGACGGGTGACTCCTTTAATTCTTGTAAACACACTACACTAGTTTTATTTTTATTGTGACTGTAAGGTTCTGGTTATGGGGGAACTCTGCAGATCGAGATCCGTATAATAGGGCAGCTCTCCTCAGGCTTAGGGGACACATGTCTGCTACACTGTACCTGATGGATGACCCCAGGACTGTAGAGGTCGTCCCCCTCCCCTGATGCTGCTGATCTCCGCCCTGGGATTTATGAAGAGAATTTTTTTTTGTACAAAAGACTTTTTAGATATTTTTGTTTGCACTTTATCTACTTGCACTTTATCTGCTTTCTAATAAATGCTGGTGGATTTTACGCTCTTGTCTCCAGAAGTCTTTATACAGAAAGACCTCCGACTTGTGGTATCTTAGGCAGACAAGAAAAATAATCCTGCACTGGCCTAATTGGTAGAGGAGACTATAATGGGAACATCACTTGTGGTCTGCGGAGTAGCGACATTGAGGACCTGCATGGATCTAGTCATGTGACCACAGTAACAGGTGATGCTCTTCACCAGATCCACTGTGTTCTCTTCTCTTCTCTCTTCCTCTCCTCGCTCCATTGTGTTCTCTGCTCTTCTCTTCTCTCTCCCTCTCCTCGCACCACTGTGTTCTCTGCTCTTCTCTCTCTCTCCTCGCTCCACTGTGTTCTCTGCTCTTCTCTCTCCCTCACCTCGCTCCACTGTGTTCTCTTCTCTTCTCTCTCCCTCTCCTCGCTCCACTGTGTTCTCTGCTCTTCTCTCTCTCTCTTCTCGCTCCACTGTGTTCTCTGCTCTTCTCTCTCCCTCACCTCGCTCCACTGTGTTCTCTTCTCTTCTCTCTCCCTCTCCTCGCTCCACTGTGTTCTCTGCTCTTCTCTTCTCTCTCCCTCTCCTCGCTCCATTGTGTTCTCTGCTCTTCTCTTCTCTCTCCCTCTCCTGGCTCCACTGTGTTCTCTTCTCTTCTCGCTCCACTGTGTTCTCTGCTCTTCTCTCTCCCTCACCTCGCTCCACTGTGTTCTCTTCTCTTCTCTCTCCCTCTCCTCGCTCCACTGTGTTCTCTGCTCTTCTCTTCTCTCTCCCTCTCCTCGCTCCACTGTGTTCTCTGCTCTTCTCTTCTCTCTCCCCTCACCTCGCTCCACTGTGTTCTCTTCTCTTCTCTCTCCCTCTCCTCGCTCCACTGTGTTCTCTGCTCTTCTCTCTCCCTCTCCTCGCTCCACTGTGTTCTCTGCTCTTCTCTCTCTCTCTTCTCGCTCCACTGTGTTCTCTTCTCTTCTCTCTCCCTCTCCTCGCTCCACTGTGTTCTCTGCTCTTCTCTCTCTCTCTCCTCGCTCCACTGTGTTCTCTGCTCTTCTCTTCTCTCTCCCTCTCCTGGCTCCACTGTGTTCTCTTCTCTTCTCTCTCCCTCTCCTCGCTCCACTGTGTTCTCTGCTCTTCTCTTCTCTCTCCCTCTCCTCGCTCCACTGTGTTCTCTTCTCTTCTCTCTCCCTCTCCTCGCTCCACTGTGTTCTCTGCTCTTCTCTTCTCTCTCCCTCTCCTCGCTCCATTGTGTTCTCTGCTCTGCTCTTCTCTCTCCCTCTCCTCGCTCCACTGTGTTCTCTGCTCTTCTCTCTCCCTCTCCTCGCTCCACTGTGTTCTCTGCTCTTCTCTTCTCTCTCCCTCTCCTCGCTCCACTGTGTTCTCTGCTCTTCTCTTCTCTCTCCCTCTCCTCGCTCCACTGTGTTCTCTGCTCTTCTCTCTCTCTCTTCTCGCTCCACTGTGTTCTCTGCTCTTCTCTCTCCCTCTCCTCGCTCCACTGTGTTCTCTTCTCTTCTCTCTCCCTCTCCTCGCTCCACTGTGTTCTCTGCTCTTCTCTTCTCTCTCCCTCTCCTCGCTCCATTGTGTTCTCTGCTCTGCTCTTCTCTCTCCCTCTCCTCGCTCCACTGTGTTCTCTGCTCTTCTCTCTCCCTCTCCTCGCTCCACTGTGTTCTCTGCTCTTCTCTTCTCTCTCCCTCTCCTCGCTCCACTGTGTTCTCTGCTCTTCTCTCTCTCTCTTCTCGCTCCACTGTGTTCTCTGCTCTTCTCTTCTCTCTCCCTCTCCTCGCTCCATTGTGTTCTCTGCTCTGCTCTTCTCTCTCCCTCTCCTCGCTCCACTGTGTTCTCTGCTCTTCTCTCTCCCTCTCCTCGCTCCACTGTGTTCTCTTCTCTTCTCTCTCCCTCTCCTCGCTCCACTGTGTTCTCTGCTCTTCTCTTCTCTCTCCCTCACCTCGCTCCACTGTGTTCTCTTCTCTTCTCTCTCCCTCTCCTCGCTCCACTGTGTTCTCTGCTCTTCTCTTCTCTCTCCCTCTCCTCGCTCCACTGTGTTCTCTGCTCTTCTCTCTCTCTCTTCTCGCTCCACTGTGTTCTCTTCTCTTCTCTCTCCCCTCTCCTCGCTCCACTGTGTTCTCTGCTCTTCTCTCTCTCTCTCCTCGCTCCACTGTGTTCTCTGCTCTTCTCTTCTCTCTCCCTCTCCTGGCTCCACTGTGTTCTCTTCTCTTCTCTCTCCCTCTCCTCGCTCCACTGTGTTCTCTTCTCTTCTCTCTCCCTCTCCTCGCTCCACTGTGTTCTCTGCTCTTCTCTTCTCTCTCCCTCTCCTCGCTCCATTGTGTTCTCTGCTCTGCTCTTCTCTCTCCCTCTCCTCGCTCCACTGTGTTCTCTGCTCTTCTCTCTCCCTCTCCTCGCTCCACTGTGTTCTCTGCTCTTCTCTTCTCTCTCCCTCTCCTCGCTCCACTGTGTTCTCTGCTCTTCTCTTCTCTCTCCCTCTCCTCGCTCCACTGTGTTCTCTGCTCTTCTCTCTCTCTCTTCTCGCTCCACTGTGTTCTCTGCTCTTCTCTCTCCCTCTCCTCGCTCCACTGTGTTCTCTTCTCTTCTCTCTCCCTCTCCTCGCTCCACTGTGTTCTCTGCTCTTCTCTTCTCTCTCCCTCTCCTCGCTCCATTGTGTTCTCTGCTCTGCTCTTCTCTCTCCCTCTCCTCGCTCCACTGTGTTCTCTGCTCTTCTCTCTCCCTCTCCTCGCTCCACTGTGTTCTCTGCTCTTCTCTTCTCTCTCCCTCTCCTCGCTCCACTGTGTTCTCTGCTCTTCTCTCTCTCTCTTCTCGCTCCACTGTGTTCTCTGCTCTTCTCTTCTCTCTCCCTCTCCTCGCTCCATTGTGTTCTCTGCTCTGCTCTTCTCTCTCCCTCTCCTCGCTCCACTGTGTTCTCTGCTCTTCTCTCTCCCTCTCCTCGCTCCACTGTGTTCTCTTCTCTTCTCTCTCCCTCTCCTCGCTCCACTGTGTTCTCTGCTCTTCTCTTCTCTCTCCCCTCTCCTGGCTCCACTGTGTTCTCTTCTCTTCTCTCTCCCTCTCCTCGCTCCACTGTGTTCTCTGCTCTTCTCTTCTCTCTCCCTCTCCTCGCTCCATTGTGTTCTCTGCTCTTCTCTTCTCTCTCCCTCTCCTGGCTCCACTGTGTTCTCTTCTCTTCTCTCTCTCTCTTCTCGCTCCACTGTGTTCTCTGCTCTTCTCTCTCCCTCACCTCGCTCCACTGTGTTCTCTTCTCTTCTCTCTCCCTCTCCTCGCTCCACTGTGTTCTCTGCTCTTCTCTCTCTCTCTTCTCGCTCCACTGTGTTCTCTTCTCTTCTCTCTCCCTCTCCTCGCTCCACTGTGTTCTCTGCTCTTCTCTTCTCTCTCCCTCACCTCGCTCCACTGTGTTCTCTTCTCTTCTCTCTCCCTCTCCTCGCTCCACTGTGTTCTCTGCTCTTCTCTCTCTCTCTTCTCGCTCCACTGTGTTCTCTTCTCTTCTCTCTCCCTCTCCTCGCTCCACTGTGTTCTCTGCTCTTCTCTCTCTCTCTCCTCGCTCCATTGTGTTCTCTGCTCTTCTCTTCTCTCTCCCTCTCCTGGATCCACTGTGTTCTCTTCTCTTCTCTCTCCCTCTCCTCGCTCCACTGTGTTCTCTGCTCTTCTCTTCTCTCTCCCTCTCCTTGCTCCACTGTGTTCTCTGCTCTTCTCTTCTCTCTCCCTCTCCTCGCTCCATTGTGTTCTCTGCTCTTCTCTTCTCTCTCCCTCTCCTCGATTCATTGTGTTCTCTGCTCTTCTCTCTCCCTCTCCTCGCTCCACTGTGTTCTCTGCTCTGCTCTTCTCTCTCCCTCTCCTCGCTCCACTGTGTTCTCTGCTCTTCTCTCTCCCTCTCCTCGCTCCACTGTGTTCTCTGCTCTTCTCTCTCCCTCTCCTCGCTCCACTGTGTTCTCTGCTCTTCTCTCTACCTCTCCTCGCTCCACTGTGTTCTCTTCTCTTCTCTCTCCCTCTCCTCGCTCCACTGTTTGTTTGTTTTTGTAACGCTCTTGACCAGCTCCAGTGTGTCATCTTCTTTCTTCTTAAAGAAGAAGGAGTAGTCAAAGATCCTGCGGCAGGAACACAATGCAGAAGCAACACCATTTGGACACTAGGTGGCAGCACTGCAGTAGACATAACTATTGGTGATAATTACCTGCGGACTAATCACATCACAGGAAGAGAAGAGATAATCAGATATCTTGGAACCTACAAAACACAAAACCCAGATAGTAAGGCGACCAGACGATCTTGGCCAAAATCACTGTGCAGACCAAGTCTAATAGTGGCCTAGAGAGATAGACACAACTGGAGAGCAGCAAATGACCAAGAGCTAGGGGGTGCCATCACCACCATATCCTACTAGATAATATTGACTCTTTATATGGTACAATGTCCTCCCAGGGTTATAGCGGTTGATATTGACTCTTTATATATTTTTTTTCCCTCCTCTGTTGTGTTGTCCTCCCTCAACTGGCACTAACGGAGACAGAGTTGTCAGGAGGGTTTGGCCTCTCATATGTCAGAATGGATATCTACATCAGTCATGTCCTGGCATTTCTACTTCAACAGCTTTTGGGTCTGAATACATTTTTGGTCCCTGGTTCCCCTGCCCTGCCCACTTTTGACCAAAGTTGTACATATTTTCCGCAAAAAAGGCTCATTCTCCAAAAATGCACCACAAGTTCTCATCTACACCTGATTACTATTCTATGGGGTCATAAGAAATTCCCCAGTATTTGGAAGTCTGTGGAGGGAGGATGAGAGTAGTAGTAGGTCATGGTTGGACGCTGAGGAGGAGATGGTGCTGAGCTGAGCGGTCTGCAGTGGAGATGATGAGGGTTGTTTCTCCTGGGGCTCATCCTATGGTAACTCTCCTGACCGGTGGTTGGAGTGACGGTGAAGTTGGGTCAAGATGGAGACAAGTAAGAATGGTTCTAATCAAGCAGGTGAATTACAGACACAAGAACCGTCTACAGAAATGTAGGCACAGCTGAGGAAACCTTTGGACTTCTAGATGGCTCTCCCTGGGTCAGTGAGTGTCTCTGATTCTGGCATTCGATTTCTCGCCTTATAAATAATAGTCCTCCTTATAAATAATAATCCCACTAATAAGTAATAATCCTCCATATAAATAAAAGTCCCTCTTATAAAAAAAGTAGTCCTCTATAGAAATAATGGTACCCCTTATAAAAAAAAAAAAAAACTAATCACCCTTATAATTAAGTCTTCCTTAAAAATAATAATCCCCCCTTATAATTAATAGTCCTCCATATAAATAATAGTCCCCCTTATACAGTACACATGTGGACAAAATTGTTGGTCCCTCCCTCGTTTAATGAAAGAAAACCCCACAATGGTCACAGAAATAACTGGAATCTGACAAAAGTAATAATATATAAAAATTCTATGACAATGAACAAATGAAAGTCAGACATTGCTTTCCAACCAGGCTTCAGCATGAAACAGGCCTGGACAGAAATGAGGGTTCCCTTAATATTTAGTTGCACAACCTTTTGAGGCAATCCCTGCAATCAGACGATTCCTGTAACTGTCAATGAGACTTCTGCACCTCTCAGCAGGTATTTTGGCCGCTCCTCATGAGCAAACTGCTCCAGTTGTCTCGGGTGTGAAGGGTGCCTTTTCCAGACGCCATGTTTCAGCTCCTTCCAATAGGATTTAGGTCCGGGCTCATAGAAGGCCACTTCACAATAGTCCAGTGTTTCCCTCTTAGCCATTCTTGGGGGTTTTTAGCTGTGTGTTTTGGGTCATTATCCTGTTACAAGACCCATGACCTGCGATTGAGACCAAGCTTTCTGACACTGGGCAGCACATTTCTCTCTAGAATCCCTTGATAGTCTTGAGATTTCATTGGACCCTGCACAGATTCAAGACCCCCTGTGCCAGATGCAGCAAAGCAGCCCCAGAACATAACAGAGCCTCCTCCATGTGTCACAGTAGGGACAGTGTTCTTTTCAAGATAGGCTTCATTTTTCCGTCTGTGAACATAGAGCTGATGTGCCTTGCCAAAAATTTGGATTTTTGTCTCATCTGTCCATAGGACATTCTCCCAGAAGCTTTGTGGCTTGTCAACATGGAGTTTTATATATTATTACTTTTGTCAGATTCAAGTTATTTCTTTGACCATTGTGGGTTTTTCTTTCGAGGGACCAAACAATTTTGTCCATATAAGCAATAGTTCTCCATATAAATAATAATCCCCCTTACAAATAATAGTCCTCCATATAAAAAAAATTGGCCATCTTAAAAATAATAGTCCTCAATATAAATAATAGTCCCCCTTTTAAAAAATAATCCTTCATATAAATAATATTGCCCCTTTATGAATAATAGTCCTCCATATAAATAATCCTCCTTATACTTAATAGTCCCCTTTATAAATAATTGTCCCCATATTAATAATAGCCCCCCTATAAATAATAGTCCTACTTATAAATAATAATCTGCCATATAAATAATAGTCCCCCTTATAAAATAAATAGTACTCCAATTAAGTAATAGTTCCCCTATTATAAATAAAAATCCTCCTTATAAATAATCAACCCCCTTATAAACACAGTCCTCCATATAAATAATAGTCCCCCATATACAGTGCCTTGTGAAAGTATTCGGCCCTCTTGAACTTTTCAACCTTTTGCCACATTTCAGGCTTCAAACATAAGGATATAAAATTTTAATTTTTTGGTGAAGAATCAACAACAAGTGGGACACAATCGTGAAGTGGAAGGAAATTTATTGGATATTTTAAACTTTTGTAAAAAATAAAAAACTGAAAAGTGGGGCGTGCAATATTATTTGGCCCCCTTAAGTTAATACTTTGTAGCGCCCCCTTTTGCTGCGATTACAGCTACAAGTCGCTTGGGGTTGTCTCTATCAGTTCTTGCCCATTCTTCCTTGGAAAACAGCTGGAGCTCAGTGAGGTTGGATGGAGAGCGTTTGTGAACAGCAGTTTTCAGCTCTTTCCACAGATTCTCGATTGGATTCAGGTCTGGACTTTGACTTGGCCATTCTAACACCTGGATACGTTTATTTGTGAACCATTCCATTGTAGATTTGGCTTTATGTTTGGGATCATTGTCTTGTTGGAAGATAAATCTCCGTCCCAGTCTCAGGTCTTTTGCAGACTCCAACAGGTTTTCTTCCAGAATGCTCCTGTATTTGGCTCCATCCATCTTCCCATCAATTTTAACCATCTTCCCTGTCCCTGCTGAAGAAAAGCAGGCCCAAACCATGATGCTGCCCCCACCATGTGTGACAGTGGGGATGGTGTGTTCAGGGGGATGAGCTGGGTTGCTTTTACGTCAAACATATCGTTTTGCATTGTGGCCAAGAAGTTGGATTTTGGTTTCCTCTGAGCAGAGCACCTTCTTCCACATGTTTGGTGTCTCCCAGGTGGCTTTTTATGGCTATCTTTGAGAAATGGCTTTCTTCTTGCCACTCTTCCATAAAGGCCAGATTTGTGCCGTGTACGACTGATTGTTGTCCTATGGACAGACTCTCCCACCTCAGCTGTAGATCTCTGCAGGTCATCCAGAGTGATCATGGGCCTCTTGGCTGCATCTCTGATCAGTCTTCTCCTTGTTTGAGATGAAAGTTTAGAGGGACGGCCGGGTCTTGGTAGATTTGCAGTGGTCTGATACTCCTTCCATTTCAATATGATCGCTTGCACAGTGCTCCTTGGGATGTTTAAAGTTTGGGAAATCTTTTTGTATCAAATCCGGCTTTAAACTTCTCCACAACAGTATCACGGACCTGCCTGGTGTGTTCCTTGGTCTTCATGATGCTCTCTGTGCTTTAAACAGAACCCTGAGACTATCACAGAGCAGGTGCATTTATACGGAGACTTGTACACACAGGTGGATTATATTTATCATCATCAGTCATTTAGGACAACATTGGATCATTCAGAGATCCTCACTGAACTTCTGGACTGAGTTTGCTGCACTGAAAGTAAAGGGGCCGAATAATATTGCACGCCCCACTTTTCAGTTTTTTATTTTTTACAAAAGTTTAAAATATCCAATAAATTTTGTTCCACTTCATGATTGTGTCCCACTTGTTGTTGATTCTTCACCAAAAAATTAAAATTTTATATCCTTATGTTTGAAGCCTAATAATAGTCCCCTATATAAATAAATATCATGCATTTAAATAAGTCATGCATATAAATAAAAGTCCCCCCTTATACATAATAGTCCGGCATATAAATATTAGTCCTTATATAAATAAACATCCTCCATTTAAATAATCAACCCCCTTTATAAATAAATACAAGATCCTCCTTATAAATAATAGTTCTTTATATAAATAAATGTCCCCCATATAAATAAGTCCCCTTTATAAATATAAACAATAGTCCCCCCTTATACATAATAGCACTCTATATAAATATTAGTCCTTACATAAATAAAAATCCTCTTTATTAATTATAATTCCCCTTATGAATAATATAAAAATTTTCCCCTTATACACTACCGTTGAAAAGTTTGGGGTCACCCAGACAATTTAGTGTTTTCCATGAAAACTCGAACTTTTATTTATCTAATGAGTTGCAAAATGAATAGAAAATATAGTCAAGACATTGACAAGGTTAGAAATAATGATTTTTATTTGAAATAATAATTTTCTCCATTTGCAGCAATTCCAGGATTGCAGACCTTTGGCATTCTAGCGGTTAATTTGCTGAGGTCATCTGGAGACATTTCCCGCCATGCTTCCAGAAGCCCCTCCCACAAGTTGGATTGGCTTGATGGGCACTTTTTGCGTACCGTACGGTCAATGGGGCTGAGATGTGGTGACTGCGCCGACCACTCCATTACAGATAGAATACCGGCTGCCGCTTCTTCCCTAAATAGTTCTTGTATAATTTGGAGGTGCTTTGGGTCATTGTCCTGTTGTAGGATGAAATTGGCTCCAATCAGGTGCTGTCCACAGGGTACGGCATGGCGGTGCATAATGGAGTGAGAGCCTTCCTTATTCACAATCCCTTTACCTTGTACAAATCTCCCACTTTACCAACCCCAGACCATCCCATTCCCTCCACCATGCTGACAGGTGGCGTCAGGCGTCTTCCTGCATCTTTTCAGTTCTGTGTGATCCAAACACCTCACACTTGGATTCGTCCGTCCATAACACTTTTTTCCAATCTTCCTCTGTCCAATGTCTGTTCTTTTGCCCATATTAATCTTTTCCTTTTATTAGCCAGTCTCAGATATGGCTTTTTCTTGGCCACCCTGAAGGCCGGCATCCCTGAGTCGCCTCCTCACTGTAGACGCTGACACTGGCGTTTTGCGGGGACTATTTCATGAAGCTGCCAGTTGAGGACCTGCGAGGCGTCGATTTCTCAGACTAGAGACTCTAATGGACTTGTCTTGTTGCTCAGTTGTGCAGCGCGGCCTCCCACTTCTCTTTCTACTCTGTTTAGAGCCTGTTTGTGCTGTCCTCTGAAGGAAGTAGTACACACCGTTGTAGGAAATCTTCAGTTTCTTGGCAATTTCTCGCATGGAATAGCCTTCATTTCTAAGAACAAGAATAGACTGTCGAGTTTCACATGAAAGTTCTCTTTTTCTGGCCATTTTAAGAGTTTAATCGAACCAACAAATGTAATGCTCCAGATTCTCAACTAGCTCAAAGGAAGGTCAGTTTTATAGCTTCTCTAACCAGAAAAACTGTTTTCAGCTGTGCTAACATACTTGCACAAGGGTTTTCTAAACCTCCATTAGCCTTCTTACACAGTTAGCAAAAACAATGTACCATTAGAGCACTGGAGTGATGGTTTCTGGAAATGGCCTCTATACACCTATGTAGATATTGCATTAAAAACCAGACGTTTGCAGCTAGAATAGTCATTTACCACATTAACTATGTATAGAGGGGATTTCTGATTCATTTCATGTTATCTTCATTGAAAAAAACTGTGATTTTCTTTCAAAAATAAGGAAATTTCTAAGTGACCCTAAACTTTTGTACAGTAGTGTAAATAAAAATCCTCCTTATCACTAATATTCCCCCTTATAAATAATAGTCCCCGTTATAAATGCAGTCCTCTATTTAAATAATAGTCCTCCATATAAATAATATTCCCCCTTAAAATATTTAATCCCCCTTATAAATAATAGTCCTCCATATAATTAAACATCCTCAATTTAAATAGTCCTCCATATAAAAAATAGCCCCCCTTATAAATAATAATCCTCCATATAAATAAGTCCCCTTAATGAATAAAAATCTTCCTTATAAATAATAATCCCCATTGTAAACAATAGTCCTCCATATAAAAAATAGCACCCTTTTAAATAATAATCCTCCTTCTAAATAGTCCTCTATATAAATAATAGTCCCCCTTATAAATATAATTCCTCCTTATAAATAATAGTCCTCCATATAAATAATAGTGCCCTATATAAATAATAGTCCCTCATATAAATAAGTCCCTTTTATATATAAAAATCCTCCTTGTAAATAATAATCCCCTTTATAAATACAGTCCTCCATATACAGTAAATAGTCCTCTTTATAAAAGAATAGTACCCATTATAAATAAAAGACCTCCATATAAATGATAGCCCCCCTTATAAATAATAGTCCTTGTTATAAATAATACTCTCCCATATAAATAATTATCCCGCCTTTTAATTGATAGTCCTCAATATAAGATATAGTCCTCCATAAGAATTAAAGTCCCCCCTTAGGAATAATAGTCCTCAATATAAACAATAGTCCCCCATATAAATAACAGTCCTCAATAAATAATTGTCGATCTTAAAAATAATAGTCCTCTTTATAAATATTAGTTGCCCTTATAAATAAAAGTCCCCCTTATAATTAATAGTCCTCCATGTAAATAAACCTCCATATAAATAGTGCTGCATATGAATAATAGTCCCCCTTTTAAAAAATAATTCTCCATATAAATAGCCCCCTTATAAATGATAATCACTCATATAAATAACAGTCCTCCATTTAAATAATAGTCCTCCATATAAGCAATAGTCCTCTATATAAATAATAGTCCCCCTTATAAATAAAAATCCTCTTCTAAATTATAATCTCCCTTATAAATAACAGTCCCACATATAAATATTTATCCTCCTTTTAATTAATAATCCGCCTTAAAAATACAGTCCTCCGTTTAAATAATAGTCCTCTTTATAAATAATTGCCACCCTTATAAATTAAAGCCCCCTTATAAATAATAGTCCTCTGTATAAAAAATTGTCCCCCCATATAAATAATAGTGGCCCCTTTAGAAATAATTGTCCTCCATATAAATAGTCCACTATATAAATAATAGTCCCCTATCTAAATAATAGTCCTCCATATAAATAATAGCCCGCCTTATAATAATAAGTCCCCCAAATAAATTATCATCCCTCTTTTAAATAATAGTCCCCCATTTAAATAAAAATCCTCCATGTAAATAATAATCCCCCTTATAAATAATAGCCCCCCATATAAAAAACATCATCCATATAAATAATAGTGCTCTATAAAAATAATATCCCCCTTTTAAATAATAGTCCTCTATAGATGTAATAGATAGCCATATAAATAATAGCCCCTTTTATAAATAATAATCCCCTTTATAAATAATAGTCCCCTATATAAATAAACATCATCCATTTAAATAATAGTCCTCCATATAAATAAGTCTTCCCTCTATATAAATAATAGTCCTGCTTATAAATAAGTCTCCCCTTATAAATAATAGTCCCATATATAAATAAACATCCTCCATTTAAATAGTCCACCAAATAAGCAATAGTCCTCCATATAAATAATAGCCCGCCTTTTAAATAATAGTAATCCATATAAATAGTCCTCCTTATAATTAATAATCCCACTTATGAATAATAGTTGCCCATATAAAAATTTCCCCCTTATAAATAAAAATCCTCCTTAAAAATAATATTCCCCCTTATAAATAATATTCTCACATATAAATATTTATCCTCCTTTTAAATAATAATCCCCCTTATAAATACAGTCCTCTATTTAAATAATAGTCCTCTTTATAAACAATAGTCCTCCTTATAAATAATTGCCCCCCTTAAAAATAATAGTTCCCCCTTATAAATAATAGTCCTCCATATAAATAATAGTCCCCTTTTGAAATAGTCCTCCATATTAATAATAGCCCCCTTATAAATAATGATCCCCTTAAAAATAACATTCCCGCATATAAATAATTGTCCACCTTAAAAATAATAGTCCTCCTTATAAATATTAGTCCACCTTATAAATAATAGTCCTCCATATATATAAAATTCCCTCCTTTTAAATAATAGTCCTTTATATAAATAGTCCCTCATATAAATTAACATCCTCCATTCATATAATAGTCCTCCATATAAGCAATAATCATCCATATAAATAATAGCCCCCTTATAATAATTAGTCCTCCATATAAATTATAGTCCCTTTTTTAAATAGTCGCCCATATAAATAAGTCCCCCTTATAAATAAAAATCCTTCTGATCAATAAAAGTCCCCCTTATAAATAATAATCATCCATATAAATAATAGTCCTCCTTATAAATAGCCCCCCATATAAAATACCCCCTCATAAATAATAGTTCTCTTTATTAATAATAGTCCCCCATATAAATAAACATCATCCATTATAAATAGTGCTCTATAAAAAATAATAGTCCTCCATATAAATAATATCCCCCTTATAAATAATAGTCCTCAATAGAAGTAATAGACAGCCATATAAATAATAGCCCCCTTTATAAATAATAATCCCCCTTATAAATAACAGTCCTCCATAGAAATAATAGTCCTCCTTATAAATAATAGATTCCCTTTTAAATAATAGTCCTCCTTATAAATAATAGTCCCGCTTTATAAATAATAGTCCTCCATTTAAAAATTAGTCCTCTTTATAAATAATAGACCAATTATAAATAATAATCATCCATATAAATGATAGTCCCCCTTTAAATAATAGTCCTCCATATAAATAATATTCCCCCTTATAAATCACAGTCCTTCAAATATTTAAATGTTCACCTTTAAAAATAATAGTCCTCCTTATAAATTAGTCCCTCCTTATAAATAATAGTTCTCCATATATGCAATAGTCCCCCATACAACTAAAGATCCTCCAATTAAATAATAATCCTCCATATAAGCAATAGTCCTCCATATAAAATATAGCCACCCTTATAAATACTAGTCCCCCATATAAATAAGTCTCCCTTATAAATAAAAATCCTCCTTATAAATAATAATCCCTCTTATAAATAATAGTCCTCCCATAAAAATAATATTCCTCCTTATAAATAAAGTCCTCCATATAAATAATAGTCCCCATTATAAATAAAATACCTCCATATAAACAATAGCCCCCCTTGCATATAATAGTCCTCCATATAAATAAATGTCTCCCATATAATTAAACATCCTCCATTTAAATAATAGTCCTCCATATAAGCAATAGTCCTCCATATAAAAATAGCCCCTTATAAATAATAGTCCACCATATAAATAAGTCCCCTTTATGAATAAAAATCCTCCTTATAAATAATAATCCCCATTTTAAATAGTCCCCCATATAAATAATCATCCTCCTTTTAAATAATAATCCTCCTTATAAATACAGTCCTCCATATAAGTTATAGTCCTCTTTATAAATAAAAGAACTCCCTTTAAACAATAGCCCCCTTATAAATAATTGATCTCCTTATAAATAATAATTCTCCATATAAATAATAGTCCTCCATATAGATAATATTCCCCCCTTATAAACAATAGTCCTTAATATAAATAATAGTCCTCCTTATAAATAATAGTCCCCCATATAAATAAACATCTTCCATATAAATAATAGCCCCAACTTATAAATAATAATCTTCCATATAAATAGACCCTCATATAAATAATTGTCCATCTTAAAAATAATAGTCCTCTTTATAAATAATAGTTGACCTTATAAATGATAATCACCCTTATAAATAATAATCCCCTCTATAAATAATTCTCTTTTATAAATACAGTCCTCCATATAAATAGTACTCTTTATAAATAATAGTCCCCATTATAAATAAAAGACCTCCATATAAATGATAGCCCCTCTTAAAAATAATATTCCTTAGTATAAATAATACTCTCCAATAGAAATAATTATCTCCTTTTTAATTAATAGTCCTCAATATAAGCAATAGTCCTCCATATAAATAATATTCCCCCCTTATAAATAATAGTCCTCCATATAAATAATAGCCCCCCTTCTATATAATAATCCCCCTTACAAATAATAGTCCTCCATATAAATAATTGTCCATCTTAAAAATAATAGTCCTCTTTATAAATAATAGTTGACCTTATAAATAATAGTCCTCTAAATAAATAATAGTTTTCTATATAAATAATAGTCCCTCCTTATAACTAATAGTCCTTCATATAAGCAAAAGTCCTCCATATAAATAAACCTTCTCCATATAAATAATAGTCCCTCTTTTAAGAAATAATCCTCCGTAATATAAATAATATTGCCCCTTTATGAATAATAGTCCTCCATATAAATAACAGTCCCCTATATAAATAAACATCATGCATTTAAAAAATAGACATCCATATAAATAAAAGTCCCCCCTTATACATAATAGTCCTCCATAAAAATATTAGTCCCCATATAAATAAACATTCTCCATTTAAATAATAGTCCTCCATATAAATAGCCACCCTTATAAATAATAATCCTCCATATCAATAATAGTCCCCCTCATAAATAGTCCTCCATATAAATAAAAATTCTTCTTATAAATATTTATCCTCCTTTTAAATAATTATACTCCTTATAAATACAGTCCTCTATTTAAATAATAATCCTCTTTATAAATAATTGTCCACCTTATAAATAATAGTCCTCCATATAAATAATTGCCCCCCTTATAAAAAATTAATCCCCCATATAAATAATAATCCTCCTTATAAATAATAATCCCCTTTATCAATATAGTCCTCCATATAAATAATAGTCCTTCTTATAAATAGCTCCCTTATAAATAAAATACCTCCATATAAATAATATAATAGTGCACCTTATTAATAATAGTCCCACATATAAATAAACATTAGTAATAATATATAAAAATTCTATGACAATGAACAAATGAAAGTCAGACATTGCTTTCCAACCAGGCTTCAACATGAAACAGGCCTGGACAGAAATGAGGGTTCCCTTAATATTTAGTTGCACAACCTTTTGAGGCAATCCCTGCAATCAAACGATTCCTGTAACTGTCAATGAGACTTCTGCACCTCTCAGCAGGGATTTTGGCCGCTCCTCATGAGCAAACTGCTCCAGTTGTCTCGGGTGTGAAGGGCGCCTTTTCCAGACGCCATGTTTCAGCTCCTTCCAATAGGATTTAGGTCAGGGCTCATAGAAGGCCACTTCAGAATAGTCCAATGTTTTCCTCTTAGCCATTCTTGGGGGTTTTTAGCTGTGTGTTTTGGGTCATTATCCTGTTACAAGACCCATGACCTGCGATTGAGACCAAGCTTTCTGACACTGGGCAGCACATTTCTCTCTAGAATCCCTTGATAGTCTTGAGATTTCATTGGACCCTGCACAGATTCAAGACCCCCTGTGCCAGATGCAGCAAAGCAGCCCCAGAACATAACAGAGCCTCCTCCATGTGTCACAGTAGGGACAGGGTTCTTTTCAAGATAGGCTTCATGTTTCCATCTGTGAACATAGAGCTGATGTGCCTTGCTGAAAATTTCGATTTTTGTCTCATCTCTCCATAGGACATTCTCCCAGAAGCTTTGTGGCTTGTCAACATGGAGTTTGGCAAATTCCAGTTTTGTCAGATTCAAGTTATTTCTGTGACCATTGTGGGCTTTTCTTTCATTAAACAAGGGGTGCCTAAAAATTTGTCCACGTCTGTAAATAATAGTCCTCTATATAAATAATAGTCTCCTGCCGCCTCCAACTCAAGAACATCCACCGAATCCGCTCCTTCCTCACCCCTGAAACTACAAAGATGCTATTCCTCGCCCTCATAATCTCCCGCCTAGACTACTGTAACACCCTTCTCCATGGCCTCACAGCTAACACTCTCGCCCCCCTCCAGTCCACCTTACACTGTGCTGCTCGCCTAATACACCTCTCCCCCCGTTCTTCATTGGCCGCTCCCCTCTGCCAATCCCTTCACTGGCTACCCATCGCCCAGCGAATAGAGTTCAAACTACTAACACTGACATACAAAGCCATCCACAACCTGTCCCCTCCATATATCTCTGACCTAATCTCCGGCTACCTGCCCACACGTAACCTCCGATCCTCCAAAGACCTCCTACTCCGTTCTGCTCTTATCCGCTGCTCACACAAACGTCTTCAAGACTTCTCCCGTGCATCCTCCATACTCTGGAACTCATTACCAAGACACATCAGACTGACCCCCACAGTCACAAGCTTTAAGAAGGCCCTGAAGACTCACCTATTCAGGAAGGCCTACAACCTCCAATAACACTACTGTCACCACACCGCCATCTGTACAACCTCCAATAACACTACTGTCACCACACCGCCATCTGTACAACCTCCAATAACACTACTGTCACCACACCGCCATCTGTACAACCTCCAATAACACTACTGTCACCACACCGCCATCTGTACAACCTCCAATAACACTACCGTCACCACACCGCCATCTGTACAACCTCCAATAACACTACCGTCACCACACCGCCATCTGTACAGCCTCTACCCCCACCTTCTGTCTCTATACCTCTTCCCTCATAGACTGTAAGCCCTTGCGGGCAGGGCCCTCTATCCCACTGTGCCAGTGATCACTGTTAGTATTATATTTGTTTTGTGTATCGTATGTAAATCCTCCATATAATACTCCATAGAAATATATTCCCTCTGATAAAAAATAGTCCCCCTTTAAAATATAATCCTCCAGATAAAAAATATTCCCCCTAATAAATAATAATCCCTCTTATATAAACCAGTCCTCTATGTAAATAATTGTCCACCTTATAAAAAAATAGCCCCTCCTTCAAAATAATAGCCCTCCATATAAATAATAGTCCTTTTAAAAAATAATCCTCCATATAAATATTCCCCCATTATAAGCAATAGTCCCCCATATAAATAACAGACCTCCATATAAAAAATTGTCCAGTTTATAAATAATAATCCCCCCTTTAAAAAAATAAACCTCCAGATAAGTAATATTCTTCTCTTATAAATAACCATATTTATATTTAACCATATAAATAAACCCCCCTTATATATAATAGCAGCCCTTATAAATAAAAGACCTCAATATAAATAGTCTTCCTTAAAAATAATAGTCCCCATTATAAATTATAGTCCTCAATATAAATAATAGGCCCCCCTTAAAATTAATAATACCCCTTATAAATAACAACCCTATATACATGTACACAAACAGCGGTATATACCATGTATGGCAGTAAGTACATTATCCCGGGTACACCGGTGTCATACATGTACCCAAACAGCGGTGTGAAAGATCCTCCTTGCGCCAACACCGCTTTGGCCACACCCTGAGTCCTCTTTCATATAAAAACCACACTCACCTCCAGTGAGTGCCGGGTTCACCAGATAAATACAAGACAAGCCTTCTAAATTTTATATATTTATTAACCCCTAAATGGGTCGGTATTAAAATCTAACATATACAGATCAGAACAGATATGCAGATATATGCAAGCATTAACAGTTACTAGTTACAAGATACAGTACAAATAAAATAAAAGGGATTAAAGGTGAAATGATTACTTTACTACACATGTCCTTGATGTGGTTCTATAGTCCAACACTCAGACATGGCATGTGTGAGTCACCAGTGGAGGCTTTTCAGCATGTGGCATTAAAACGATAATCCCGCCTGCATGCTCTCATAACAGTCTCTCTCAGTCTCTTGTAGGCTCATCATCGTCAGCAGCAGCATTCCAACCTGCCTGCTCATAGTAGCATCTCAGTTAAAGTCTGTCTCAGTGGAAGTCTGTGATGGTCTCCTGCATAATCTCTTAGTGTTAGTCTCCTGCATAATCTCTTACCTCATCTTTTATACCCTTTATGCCCCCTCCCAGAATGAGGTCACCGGCGACAGTATGTCTGATGAGTTAATTTAATCACGTTCAGACCCTTTGTATGTAGATGAGACAAAGTGAATTGATACCCTGTTATCAGTCATATCTGGTCAACAGCCCAGGCTTGAACAATGCACTATTGTTTGATCAGCCAGGGCTGTATAGGAATACAATGGAGTCCTATTGTTCCAGCCCAGACGCCACTGCCAATATGCACCTAGGCTTGTAGGTACACAGTATGCAAGCAAGGAAGAAGGGATATCCTATACCCAGAGACCAAAATATAGCTGAGTTATGGCCATATTTAGGCAGAATCATCACAAGCGGTACCCAAACAGCAGTATATACCACGTATGGCAGTAAGTACATTATCCCGGGTACACCGGTGTCATACATGTACCCAAACAGCGGTATATACCACGTATGGCAGTAAGTACATTATCCCGGGTACACCGGTGTCATACATGTACCCAAACAGCGGTATATACCACGTATGGCAGTAAGTACATTATCCCGGGTAGACCGGTGTCATACATGTACCCAAACAGCGGTATATACCATGTATGGCAGTAAGTACATTATCCCGGGTACACCGGTGTCATACATGTACCCAAACAGCAGTATATACCACATATGGCAGTAAGTACATTATCCCGGGTACACCGGTGTCATACATGTACCCAAACAGCAGTATATACCACATATGGCAGTAAGTACATTATCCCGGGTACACCGGTGTCATACATGTACCCAAACAGCAGTATATACCACATATGGCAGTAAGTACATTATCCTGGGTACACCAGTGTCATACATGTACCCAAACAGCAGTATATACCACATATGGCAGTAAGTACATTATCCCGGGTACACCAGTGTCATACATGTGCCCAAACAGCGGTATATACCACATATGGCAGTAAGTACATTATCCCGGGTACACCAGTGTCATACATGTACCCAAACAGCAGTATATACCACATATGGCAGTAAGTACATTATCCTGGGTACACCGGTGTCATACATGTACCCAAACAGCAGTATATACCACATATGGCAGTAAGTACATTATCCTGGGTACACCGGTGTCATACATGTACCCAAACAGCAGTATATACCACATATGGCAGTAAGTACATTATACCGGGTACACCAGTGTCATACATGTACCCAAACAGCGGTATATACCACGTATGGCAGTAAGTACATTATCCCGGGTACACCGGTGTCATACATGTACCCAAACAGCGGTATATACCACGTATGACAGTAAGTACATTATCCCGGGTACACCAGTGTCATACATGTACCCAAACAGCAATATATACCACATATGGCAGTAAGTACATTATCCCGGGTACACCAGTGTCATACATGTGGGTTTAATCTGCAGTTTGGGCACACAGCAGGGCACAGATATGAAGGAGCGCTGTGTGGCTTTTGGAGCACAGACTTAGATGTTTGGGATCTGGACGCCATGTCATGTTTGCAGAGCCTGTAAGGTACCAGTAAAGTGGAATCCCTTAAGGAGTGACCCCATTTTATAATCTGGCCCCCTCATAGTATCTATTAGGGGTGTAGTGAGCTTTAGTATCCCAGACGTGACTGCACAGCGGAGGGTGAAGAGTGAATATGTAAGCTGTGCGGAGGACATTGGGTACATTCCCTCCTATATCCCCAGTAGCTCCTATTATTGGGGGGTCACTCTGGGGGTCACTTCTGGTGTCTTTTCCCTTGTAAGCTGTAAATCTGGGGTGTCCCCTGATATCCACGGCTTATACATTCCCTTCCAGACAGGTTTGTTCTAATGATTTGGTGATTTTTGGGGTTTTTGTCTTCACATTGTACGAGCTATATTTTCTTTATTTTTCTGGTGATGTCACCATATGAGGGCTTGTTGTTTGTGGTATGAGATGTATTTTGTAATGACATCATCTTTGGGTGCCTAAAACTTATTGAATAAATTTTATCAACTCTTTCTTGTGGATTAAAAAAACAAAACAAAAAAAACCATCAATTCTGGCACTGCGTTTTACCTTTTAAAGTTTTCACCATACATCATAAAGCATAAGTAACATGTTACCGTTATTCTATGGGTCGGTACGATTACGGCGATACCTCATTTATACTGTTTTTTATGCGATACTAATTATGCAGAACAAAAACCCATTTGGGGACATAAATGAATTATTTTTGCATCGCCATCTTCTGAGATGCGTAACATTTTTATTTTACAGTTTAGAGAGTTGGTTTAGGGCTTATTTTTTGTGGGACAACCTGTGCTTTTTATTGCTACTGTTTTGGGGTAGATATGACTTTTTGATCACTTTTTATGGCATATTTTGTAAGGTGAGATGGCGAAAAATCATTACTTACGGTATTTTTTTCAGTTTTTTTTCCCGATGTTCACCGTGTGCGTTAAATATTGTTTCAGTTTTGTTGTACAGGTTGTTATGGACGCGGTGATACCAAATATGCATTATTTTTATTAATTTTTTTTTTTTTTTATATATACAGTCATATGAAAAAGTTTGGGCACCCCTATTAATCTTAATCATTTTTAGTTCTAAATATTTGGGTGTTTGCAACAGCCATTTCAATTTGATATATCTAATAACTGATGGACACAGTAATATTTCAGGATTGAAATGAGGTTTATTGTACTAACAGAAAATGTGCAATATGCATTAAACCAAAATTTGTCCGGTGCAAAAATTTGGGTACCCTTATCATTTTATTGATTTGAATACTCCTAACTACTTTTTACTGACTTACTGAAGCACAAAATTGGTTTTGTAACCTCACTGAGCTTTGAACTTCATAGCCAGGTGTATCCAATCATGAGAAAAGGTATTTAAGGTGGCCAATTGCAAGTTGTTCTCCTATTTGAATCTCCTCTGAAGAGTGGCATCATGGGCTCCTCAAAACTACTCTCAAATGATCTGAAAACAAAGATTGTTCAACATAGTTGTTCAGGGGAAGGATACAAAAAGTTGTCTCAGAGATTTAACCTGTCAGTTTCCACTGTGGGGAACATAGTAAGGAAATGGAAGACCACAGGGACAGTTCTTGTTAAGCCCAGAAGTGGCAGGCCAAGAAAAATATCAGAAAGGCAGAGAAGAAGAATGGTGAGAACAGTCAAGGACAATCCACAGACCACCTCCAAAGAGCTGCAGCATCATCTTGCTGCAGATGGTGTCACTGTGCATCGGTCAACAATACAGCACACTTTGCACAAGGAGAAGCTGTATGGGAGAGTGATGCGAAAGAAGCCGTTTCTGAAAGCACGCCACAAACAGAGTCGCCTGAGGTATGCAAAAGCACATTTGGACAAGCCAGCTTCATTTTGGAAGAAGGTCCTGTGGACTGATGAAACAAAGATTGAGTTGTTTGGTCATACAAAAAGGCGTTATGCATGGCGTCAAAAAAACACAGCATTCCAAGAAAAACACTTGCTACCCACTGTAAAATTTGGTGGAGGTTCCATCATGTTTTGGGGCTGTGTGGCCAATGCCGGCACCGGGAATCTTGTTAAAGTTGAGGGTCGCATGGATTCAACTCAGTATCAGCAGATTCTTGAGAATAATGTACAAGAATCAGTGACGAATTTGAAGTTTCGCCGGGGATGGATATTTCAGCAAGACAATGATCCAAAACACAGCTCCAAATCTACTCAGGCATTCATGCAGAGGAACAATTACAATGTTCTGGAATGGCCATCCCAGTCCCCAGACTGATCCCCAGATCATTGAACATCTGTGGGATAATGTGAAGCGGGCTGTCCATGCTCGGCGACCATCAAACTTAACTGAACTGGAATTGTTTTGTAAAGAGGAATGGTCAAAAATACCTTCATCCAGGATCCAGGAACTGATTAAAAGCTACAGGAAGCGACTAGAGGCTGTTATTTTTGCAAAAGGAGGATCTACAAAATATTAATGTCACTTTTCTGTTGAGGTGGCCATACTTTTGCACCGGTCAAATTTTGGTTTAATACATATTGCACATTTTCTGTTAGTACAATAAACCTCATTTCAATCCTGAAATATTACTGTGTCCATCAGTTATTAGATATATCAAATTGAAATGGCTGTTGCAAACACCCAAATATTTAGAACTAAAAATGATTCAGATTAATAGGGGTGCCCAAACTTTTTCATATGACTGTATATATATAATTCATTTTATATAGGAAAAATGAATTTTTTTGAGCTTTATTCTTTTATTAATTTTTTTCACACACTATTTTTTTTTCACTTTTTTTTTACTTTTTCATGTGTCCCTTTAGGACACATGAGCCAGCGATGCTTTGATCGCTGCTTTGGTATTATAGACTGCACGAGCATACACGTGTCTTGCAGTCTATAGAGGAAGTCAGCGCTATGGAGACGCATAGACTGCATTATGGAGGTCCCGGCAGGATCAACCAGGTACTGGGGGCTCCAGGCAGCCTGGGGTCACTGGACAGACCCCAGGCTCCAGATTATAGATCTCGCAGGGGGGCGGCAACAAGGCGGAATCTCTTGGATGCCGTGGTCATGTTTGACCGCGGCATCCAAGGGGTTAAAACCACCGATCGGAGCTCAGCTCCGACCGGGGTTTATGGGGCAGGGTGCTAGATGTCAGTTAAAGCTAACACCCGGTTCCGATGCTCTGAAGTACCTAGCGTGCAGGACGTAATAGGACGTCCAATGTCGTTAAGGGGTTAATATAAGGACTTTGTTGTTATATAAATATCTTCATAATATGAACTTTATTGGACAATGTTATAATATCTGCACAATATGATAATCTATAAACTAAAGAACTTTAAGTTAACAAGTCAAGAACTACAACAGTGAAAATGTGAGCTTAGCCTTCTATAGTGACAGAAGAAGAGGATGAGAAGCCTCAGCAAGTCCAGCTTATCTAATATATCAAATCGTTGTTCCTATTGGACCACAATTTACCATAACATTTATTAATGTCATAATTTATTGCAATTTGATAAAATTATTGTTATATGGACAATTAATTTTTTTATGAAAATTAAGTTCCAGTATTCAAAAAGAAGAAAGAAGATGTAGTCTAAGTATGTTGTATGAATATTCTCTAATGATAAAGCTCTGTATCTTGTATATCGCCCTCAAGAGGATTACAATATTCATGACATGTAAAGGTTAATTCTGTTATGATGACAACAGTCTTCTATCTTAGGGGGCGTTCACACTAGCGTTGGTGACCGTCAGTATATTGTCCGTTACAAGATTTTAGCATCGGACACTCGCTGAACCGTCAGAAATCCGTTAAAATTTCCATTCGTTTCAATGGGTTTTTATATTGTGTCCGTTTACACCAAATCCGTCAGAAGTCCGTTTTTTTTCTGTGGACAAAAAATCCTACAAAAAATCCTACATGCAGGACTTTTTTTCCGTTTGAAAAAAACGGATTCTTGACGGACAACAAGTGTCCGTTATTTTTTTAACATTGAAGTCTATGGGTAACGGATTTATAACGGACAGTGAAAGCAATCAGTTACTGTCCGTTATTTTATGTCCGTTTTTTCCTGCGTATGCTCATAAAGGAGAAACAAACAAAAAAAAAACGGACAGTGTTAAAAAACGGACACTAACTTATGGTAACGGATACTAACTGATGGTAACGGACACTAACTTATGGTAACGGACACTAACTGATGGTAACGGACACTAACTGATGGTAACGGACACTAACTGATGGTAACGGACACTAACTGATGGTAACGGACACTAACTGATGCTAATGTGTCTGTTTTTATTAACTGAACCATTTTTTGGATCAGTTAAAAAAATGGACACATTAACATCAGTTAGTGTCCGTTATGATAGGTGTCCATTTTTGGTTTTTTGTTAACGGACACCTTCATAACGGACGCCAATGGTAGTGTGAACCCTGCCTTACGGTACATGGGTGTGGTTAGGGTACACTTATTTTAGTGTTTTCCAAATACAGTTATAAAGAATTTAAGGATACTGGGGAACGCCCACTCTCATGAATATAAATGATTGACAAACACATGTCGGGGTCTGTCTGTCTTTCTCAAACACCTGGAGAGATGTCGTAATTGTCCCACAGAGGCCAAGATGGAACTGCAAGAGATCGAGCTTAAAGAAACCTAACTATGAGCTTCCCCCATGATGTCAGCTAATAAGACATTAACTGATATTTCTGTTATTCTGGAAGTTTTTCCTGTATCTATTTTTCCATGTAGACTTTAATAAATTTCCATGTTTTTATAGGAAGCCGAGTCCTAAAATAATGTTACCTTATGGGTCAACACTTGACTAAGAATTCACCAAAGTATATAGTTATTTTACAGTGACTGTATAATCTCTATGTACAGTCATGGCCAAAAGTTTTGAGAATGACACAAATATTCTATTTTCACATGATCTGCTGCCCTCTGGTTTTTATGTGTGTTTGTCAGATGTTTTTATTGTGAACCGAGAGCAAGGCAGGTGGTTTGGACTCCGCAACCAGAAATGAACGCACACACGGTAGTTCAAGAAAAGAATATATATTTACTATAAGTTAATAAAGGCTAGTTAAAGGTAAAATGACAGGGCTAAAGACAAGCAAAATATACAATATAGCATGAACAATTTCAAGGCAAATTCTGCAATGGTTTCTACTTTTACTCTGTCCACTTCTGCAGTATGGACACTGAATGAACAATATACTCAAAACTATCCCTAACTGACCCTGACTTCACATTTGGGTGCACCCCCTTTTCCCCAGTGGTCCAGGTGGACCGCTTACAGTCCGTAGAAGCGCGCGGTGGGGCCCAAAGTCGGTCCTTTCTTTTATAGTGAAGCGTCCTCTCCTCACGGTTATCAGGATCTTGGGAGAAATGAAGTCCTCTTTAACAGACAGGGAAACCAACTGAATGCAATGTAATCCAACAGCAGATTCCACTCAGCACACTGACAGTCCTGCCGAATCCATACACTGAGCTGGGATGTGAGCCGGGGTTTAGCAGGTGCTGTCCAGTACATCAACAGCACTGCGAGTCTCTATCTGTGGTATCCATATACACAGTCACAATGTCAGTCTCACTGATCAGCCACTGAGCACAGTTCCTTTCACGTGGACTCACTAGTCCTGTTGTCTCTTTACACTCTGTTTGTCTCTGGACCAAGATACAGCTTAGCTGTACAGAAAAATCTCCACACCAGTTCAATACAACACTTGCTAAGATGCCTGCTGCTCTCTGTCTCGTCACTTCCTGCTTCTCTGCTCACATTCTGTCTGCAGAACAGGCAGGCTGACATAAAAGGGGGGGGGGTCTCACTCCAGCATCATGTCACAATTACAATGGCTGCTGTCTTAAAGGAACAGAATCACAGAAATACATTCAACATTAACAGTTTATACAGACAAATGAAGCTTAAGACAACATTGGCTGTCTCTTACATATTCCCCCCCACTTTAAGATTGGCAGTCCCTGCTTATGACTGTATATCCAGAGGGTTGTACTTTTATGCACAGGGTGGTAGTATACCGATGTATGGCAGGCCAAACAAACTCATCCTGCGCATACCGAACAGGGGGAATACCAGCATTTGGCCTAGTGGTCCGTCTGAGGACCGGTGGTATATTATGGGGTGCTGCAGCTATGGGCTGAGAAGGACCAGCGGATTCCGCACCAGAGGGGGCACAGGCCGGAGATACAGTAGTCACAGGTGGAACATCCCCAGGAGCAGGGATCGGCCAACAATCATCCTCCTCGTCGGAGGCCCATTCCGCACCTCCATTCTCTGACTGTGGGAGCTCATTCACATTGGCAGGCCCATCGTGATTTGTCCCTTCAGAATGACACAGGCGCAACATATTTCGGTGAAGTACTCGAACACAATCAGTTCCTTCTTTCTGGACCTGGTACACTGGCCCATTCGCATACTTGCGGCCAACAACACGATACGGCAAAGCCTCCCATCTGCTTTCCAATTTCCCTTGGGGTTTCTTGACACGAACTAGCACCAGGTCGCCTGGTTGCAATGGTGCTTCTTGCACTGGGGTCTTATCAGGATGGGGATGTTCTTGCAGGCGCTGCCGCACCAATCAATGGATCGTCTCAAGTCTCTGCCGATGCGCCCGCACCCAAGAGGTTGGATCCCTCGGAGGGAACCCATCCACATCATTCAACTGTAATTCTCCTATACTTCGCCCAGACCGCCCAAAGAGAAGTGTATAAGGAGAGTACCCCGTTGTAGAATGGACCTGATTGTTATAGGCCCACACCATTTCAGACAAGAACTGAGGCCACTGTAACTTCTTGTCTTCCTCCAGAGTCCGCAGCATCTGTAGCAGAGTTCTGTTGAATCTTTCACAGGCCCCATTTCCCTGAGGGTGGTATGGAGTCGTGTGCGACTTCTTTATCCCGTAGATACGTTGAACTTCTTTCATTACGTGTCCCTCAAAGCAGGCGCCCTGGTCGGAGTGGATGCGTTGGGGGCACCCATATACTCGAATGAAATCTTGGCACAGAGCACGAGCTGCTGACTCAGCTGTCTGGTCCTTGGTGGCGGTTACCACCGCAAATTTGGTGAAGTGATCCACCATTACGAGGCAATACTGGTGTCCGCTATTGGATGGGCCCACCATTAGATAGTCTATCATGACGATTTCTAAAGGTTCCTGGGTCACGATGGTTTGCAGGGGAGCTCTCTGTTCTATTGCCTTATGGATCTCACAAGTTCGACAGCTGCGGCATACTTCTTCGACCATTTGACGAAGACCAGGGCAGTAAATCAGTCGCTGTAACCAACGAAAGGTCTTCTCATGACCAAAATGTCCATTCTTATTATGAGCCTCAACTGCCAAGGAGCGAGCCAGTTCACTAGGCACCACAATTTGGTATCGAATGTCGATCTCAGAAGGTAAATAGACCTTTCGGCATAGCACTCCATTTTTCATCTCCAACTTTTCCCACTGACTCAAAACAGATAATATCTCACGTGTCAGTCGTTCTCTTTCCTCTCTACAGGGCTTCTGGCCTTTCTCAACACACTTGATCATCTGCGCCAGCCCCTCATGGGTCTGTTGTATCTGTGCCCATTCCTGTCGTGAGGGACCAAAGAAAGGAGCCATTTCAGTCCCCTCCATCTCAAACTGATTAGTGGCGGTCAAGGCCTGTGAAAATCTGCTGAAATCGGGCACCTCCACATGCTCCAACTCATGATCCACGTCTTCTGTGGGGGTCTGGGCAGTTACCCTAGAAAGTCCGTCAGCATTCTGGTTCTCTGTCTTGGACCGATACTTAATGCGGTAATTGAATGTAGACATTCGGGCTATCCACCTCTGCTCTAACGCCCCGAGCTTGGCATTTTCCAGGTGAGCTAGTGGGTTGTTGTCAGTCAGTACTAAAACTTCAGCACCGGTCAAATATTCAGAGAATTTCTCGGTCATGGCCCATACCAGTGCCAACAGCTCCAATTTAAATGAACTATAATTCTCGGGGTTTCTTTCAGAATCTCTCAAAGACCGGCTGCCGTACGCTATGACCCTCTCCTGGCCATCCTGAAGCTGGGAAAGCACTGCTCCAAGACCATACAGGCTTGCATCTGTATATAGCTGGAACGGCAAGTGGTAATCAGCATATGCCAAGATTGGGGCTGTTGTCAGTGCATCCTTCAATGCCTGGAAGGCTTGTTCCTGTTCAGGTCCCCACTTCACGGACCGGTTCTTTGGACCACCGGATGTGCCTCGTAGGAGAGCATTAAGTGGTGCTGCTACCTTGGCGAAATCCTTAATAAACCGTCGATAGTAACCGGCTACTCCAAGGAACGCCCTCACTTCTCGCAGGGTAGTCGGTATCGGCCAATCTTGAACAGCCGCTATCTTGTCTCTTGATGGTCTCACCCCTTCTCCTGATACGCGGTGACCCAAGTAATCAATTTCAGATTGGAACAACCGACATTTACTGGGTTTCAATTTGAGCCCATGTTCCCGCAATCTTCGAAATACTTGCCCCAACTGGTGGAGATGGTCTTCAAAGGTCGCAGAATACACTATAATGTCATCCAAGTAGATGAGAGTGAACTCAAAGTTGAAGTCACCGAGACATTTCTCCATCAACCGCTGAAACGTTCCGGGTGCATTTGTCAACCCGAAGGGCATCCGGTTAAATTCGTATAGTCCCATGGGCAAGATGAATGCCGTCTTCTCCTTGTCTTTTGTGGCCATCGGCACCTGCCAATACCCACTAGCCAGATCTAGTGAGGAGAAGTACCGGGCTCTCCCTAGCACTGAGAGGGACTCCTCAATCTGTGGCAAGGGGTAGGAATCTCGTACGGTGCAAGCGTTTAACTTCCGATAGTCTACGCAAAATCGGATGGACCCATCTTTTTTTCTTACTAACACCACAGGAGCCGCCCAGGGACTCTGGCTTTCTTGGATGATCCCACCCTGTAGCATCTTAGCTAACAGTTCTTTCACTTCCTGATACAACTGTGGAGGAATTTGTCGGTAGCGCTCTCTAATTGGAGGGGTGTCTCCTGTGGGAATCTCATGGTAGATCCCTGTGGTACATCCAAAATCTTCAGCATACCGTGCAAAGGTGGCTTGGTTCTCCCACAACAGCTCATCTACCTTCTGCACCCATTCCAGAGAACATGAACTTACATCCATCTTCATCTGTTCTCGAATTGCACAGCCATTCCATTCAGAGGTGGGTTCCTCATCTTCTCCCATGGACACAGTTACGGTCCACTCATCCCTTTCAGTCGGCTTCAGCTGCATTGGAGTTACTTTCCTTACTTCCTCCGGAGTCACATAGATGTTAGCCAGCAGCCTCCCTGGGGTCAGGTCCACACTCTGGTCCTGAGTGTTTACACATCGAAGTGGTACTCTTCCATTGCGAACTATTGCCAAGGAACGGGCCACTAGCGGATCAACACCTCCTTCGGCTGCCTGCAGTGGTTCTACCAACACAGCTATGCCCTCTAGTTTCCGACAGGTGCCTACGGGCATGGACACTATTGTCTCCCGACTGGGTGGCAGTGTAACTTTTGTATGCAAAGGAACTGAAATTCGAGCCAGAGGACGCTGTGCATCTGAACTTTTCTGTAAGCCACATGTCCGGATCAGCCGCTGGAAAGCTGTTTGAGTAGGCCGATGGGTGGTGGTTTCTTTCCAATAACCGTGACCTTTCTTTTCAAAGAGGATCTGATCTAATTCTTTTAACACATTCATCCCCAAAATGACAGGGACCTTTACTTCATGTGACTCCTGTACCACCACAATGCCTTTCCTACCTAGATCTTGGCCACATACCCGGACATTCATCCAGGCCACTCCCACGACCGGAACTGGTAACTGGTTAGCTGCGACCACTCGTACGAATGTATGGGGATCATATTTCACATGTTGCCGGAAGTACCGTTCATAACAGTCTCTACTCAAGGTCGTTACTTGGGAACCCGTGTCAATCATCCCGGTAACCGGAATACCCTCCATTTCCACCTGTATGACAGGACTTGCAGCGATCAGGTCATCATCAGGGCATTCTCCCCACATAGTCTCCTTGTCAGTCTCCCCTACTACACGCCCTTCAGCAGCAGGGGACTTCAGTTTAACGGCGGTCTCTCATAAGTTTGTCGCTGCTCTGGACATCTAGCAGCAACGTGGCCCATCCGTCCACACTCCCAGCAGCGTATCTCCCGTCGTTCTGGCCATCTGTTTGGGCCCCTTCGGTAAGCCCCTTCGATTTCTCCTGAGCACTGCACTAAATGATTTGGACCCCTTCGGTAGGTCCTATCCTCACCCCTCCAGCGGGTTGGTGGGTGATTCTGACTTGCTGGGTGTGGATGGCTCACCCTTTCATCTCCAGTCTTCTGGAAGTCTGCAATTTTCATAGACTGCTCATCACAACGAGTGTGCAAGTGTTCCATTTGTTCTTGCAGTTTCTGCATTACTGTGAGAATTTCTTTAACCGTCCCCTTTTCTACTGTCTCTGAGCCAGAACTAGCCCCCTGTGACAAAGTAACTCCAACTGCGGTCTGGGGCTTCGGGAACATACTATTGGCACGGGAGATGGCCTCTACCTGTACATCATGGAATTTAGCATCAGTCTCTCGTCGTATAAAATCCTGCATAGTCACAGTTAAACTGCCGTCACGTATCCCCAGGACAAACTGGTCACGGAGAGTCCGATCAGGGTTACAGAAGGCTGGCGAGCCCCCTCTTTCCTTTACTTGAATATCTCGGAGCAGTTCTTGTAGGGCATTTGCATATTGGGGAAGGCTTTCATTCTCCTGTTGTACCCTCTGGAAGAACCGAGCCTGCAGAGACCCCAGCAATGCAGTTTCTCCATAAATGGTTTCTAGAATCTGGACTACTTGCTCAAATGTCTGCCTTTGTTCAAATGGCCTCAATATCACCGTGGTCTTAGCATCCCCTTGTAATGTCAATATTGCTAGCTCTACTAGTACTTCTGGTGCGGTCTGGTACATTCGCTGTATCATTCGTATCTGTTCCACCCACATACTCACTGACATATTATTGCCATCAAATTTAGCTAACTGACTTATTATAGCCCCTGCTGGCATTCTTCCTCCAGCACCATTCTCCCGAACGGGTGCGTCACCGTCCATTCTGGTAAGCGGATCCTGCCGACTACGCCAATTTGTGAACCGAGAGCAAGGCAGGTGGTTTGGACTCCGCAACCAGAAATGAACGCACACACGGTAGTTCAAGAAAAGAATATATATTTACTATAAGTTAATAAAGGCTAGTTAAAGGTAAAATGACAGGGCTAAAGACAAGCAAAATATACAATATAGCATGAACAATTTCAAGGCAAATTCTGCAATGGTTTCTACTTTTACTCTGTCCACTTCTGCAGTATGGACACTGAATGAACAATATACTCAAAACTATCCCTAACTGACCCTGACTTCACATTTGGGTGCACCCCCTTTTCCCCAGTGGTCCAGGTGGACCGCTTACAGTCCGTAGAAGCGCGCGGTGGGGCCCAAAGTCGGTCCTTTCTTTTATAGTGAAGCGTCCTCTCCTCACGGTTATCAGGATCTTGGGAGAAATGAAGTCCTCTTTAACAGACAGGGAAACCAACTGAATGCAATGTAATCCAACAGCAGATTCCACTCAGCACACTGACAGTCCTGCCGAATCCATACACTGAGCTGGGATGTGAGCCGGGGTTTAGCAGGTGCTGTCCAGTACATCAACAGCACTGCGAGTCTCTATCTGTGGTATCCATATACACAGTCACAATGTCAGTCTCACTGATCAGCCACTGAGCACAGTTCCTTTCACGTGGACTCACTAGTCCTGTTGTCTCTTTACACTCTGTTTGTCTCTGGACCAAGATACAGCTTAGCTGTACAGAAAAATCTCCACACCAGTTCAATACAACACTTGCTAAGATGCCTGCTGCTCTCTGTCTCGTCACTTCCTGCTTCTCTGCTCACATTCTGTCTGCAGAACAGGCAGGCTGACATAAAAGGGGGGGTCTCACTCCAGCATCATGTCACAATTACAATGGCTGCTGTCTTAAAGGAACAGAATCACAGAAATACATTCAACATTAACAGTTTATACAGACAAATGAAGCTTAAGACAACATTGGCTGTCTCTTACATTATCACATACAGAAATAGAATTGCATTCATATTATGAGTAACAGAAGCTTATATTGACAGTTAGAATGAGTTAATGCAGCAAGTCAATATTTGCAGTGTTGACCCTTCTTCTTCAGGACCTCTGCAATTCTCCCTGGCATGCTCTCAATCAACTTCTGGACCAAATCCTGACTGATAGCAGTCCATTCTTGCAGAATCAATGCTTTCATTTTGTCTGAATTTGTTGGTTTTTGTTTGTCCACCCGTCTCTTGATGATTGACCACAAGTTCTCAATGGGATTAAGATCGGGGGAGTTTCCAGGCCATGGACCCAAAATCTCTATGTTTTGTTCCCTGAGCCATTTAGTTCTCACCTTTGCTTTATGGCAAGGTGCTCCATCATGCTGGAAAAGGCATTGTTGAGCGCCAAACTGCTCTTGGACGGTTGGGAGAAGTTGCTCTTGGAGGACATTCTGGTACCATTCTTTATTCATGGCAAGACTGTGAGAGAGCCGATTCCCTTGGCTGAGAAGCAACCCCACACATGAATGGTTTCAGGATGCTTTACAGTTGGCATGAGACAAGACTGGTGGTAGCGCTCACCTCTTCTTCTCCGAATAAGCTGTTTTCCAGATGTTCCAAACAATGGAAAAGGGGATTCATCAGAGAAAATGACTTTCCCCCAGTCCTCAGCAGTCCACTCCCTGTACCTTTTGCAGAATATCAGTCTGTCCCTGATGTTTTTTCTGGAGAGAAGTGGCTTCTTTGCTGCCCTCCTTGAGACCAGGCCTTGCTCCAAGAGTCTCCGCCTCACAGTGCGTGCAGATGCACTCACACCTGCCTGCTGCCATTCCTCAGCAAGCTCTGCACTGCTGGTAGCCCGATCCCGCAGCTGAAACACTTTTAAGAGACGGTCCTGCCGCTTGCTGATCTTTCTTGGGCGCCCTGGAGCCTTTTTGGCACCAATGGAACCTCTCTCCTTGAAGTTCTTGATGATGCGATAGATTGTTGACTGAGGTGCAATCTTTCTAGCTGCAATACTCTTCCCAGTTAGGCCATTTTTGTGCAGTGCAATGATGACTGCACGTGTTTCTTTAGAGATAACCATGGTTAACAGAAGAGAAACAATGATGGCAAGCACCAGCCTCCTTTTAAAGTGTCCAGTGGTGTCATTCTTACTTAATCATGACAGATTGATCTCCAGCCCTGTCCTCATCAACACCCATACCTGTGTTAATGGAGCAATCACTGAAACGATGTTAGGTGGTCCTTTTAAGGCAGGGCTGCAATGATGTTGAAATGTGTTTTGGGGGATAAAGTTCATTTTCTAGGCAAATATTGACTTTGCAAGTAATTGCTGTTAAGCTGATCACTCTTTATAACATTCTGGAGTATATGCAAATTGCCATTAGAAAAACTGAACCAGTAGACTTTGTAAAAATTAATATTTGTATAATTCTCAAAACTTTTGGCCATGACTGTAGTGAGCTCCCTCTAGTGATGGCTGTATAATCTGTATGTAGTGAGCTCCCTCTAGTGGTGACTGTATAATCTGTACATAGTGAGCTTCCTCTAGTGGTGACTGTATAATCTGTATGTAGTGAGCTCCTCCTAGTGGTGACTGTATAATCTGTATGTAGTGAGCTCCCTCTAGTGGTGATTGTATAATCTATATGTAGTGAGCTCCCCCTAGTGGTGAATGTATAATCTGTATGTAGTGAGCTCCCTCTAGTGGTGACTGTATAATCTGTATGTAGTGAGCTCCCTCTAGTGGTGACTGTATAATCTGTATGTAGTGAGCTCCCCCTAGTGGTGACTGTATAATCTGTATGTAGTGAGCTCCCTCTAGTGGTGACTGTATAGTCTGTATGTAGTGAGCTCCCTCTAGTGGTGACTGTACAATCTGTATGTAGTGAGCTCCTCCTAGTGGTGACTGTATAATCTGTATGTAGTGAGCTCCCCCTAGTGGTGACTGTATAATCTGTATGTAGTGAGCTCCTCCTAGTGGTGACTGTATAATATGTATGTAGTGAGCTCCCTCTAGTGGTGACTGTATAATCTGCATGTAGTGATCTCCCCCTAGTGGTGACTGTATAATCTGTATGTAGTGAGCTCCTCCTAGTGGTGACTGTATAATCTGTATGTAGTGAGCTCCTCCTAGAGATGACTGTATAATCTGTATGTAGTGAGCTCCTCCTAGTGGTGACTGTATAATCTGTATGTAGTGAGCTCCCCCTAGTGGGGACTGTATAATCTGTATGTAGTGAGCTCCTCCTAGTGGTGACTGTATAATCTGTATGTAGTGAGCTCCCTCTAATGGTGACTGTATAATCTGTATGTAGTGATCTCGCCCTAGAGGTGACTGTATAATCTGTATGTAGTGAGCTCCCCCAAGTGGTGACTGTATAATCTGTATGTAGTGAGCTCCTCCTAGTGGTGACTGTATAATCTGTATGTAGTGAGCTCCTCCTAGTGGTGACTGTATAATCTGTATGTAGTGAGCTCCCTCTAGTGGTGACTGTATAATCTGTATGTAGTGAGCTCGCCCTAGTGGTGACTGTATAACCTGTATGTAGTGAGCTCCCCCTAGTGGTGACTGTATAATCTGTATGTAGTAACCTCCCTCTAGTGGTGACTGTAAAATCTGTATATAGTGAGCTCCCTCTAGTGGTGACTGTATAATCTGTATGTAGTGAGCTCCCTCTAGTGGTGACTGTATAATCTGTATGTAGTGAGCTCGCCTTAGTGGTGACTGTATAATCTGTATGTAGTGCACTCCTCCTAGTGGTGACTGTATAATCGGTATGTAGTGAGCTCCCTCAAGTGGTGACTGTATAATCTGTATGTAGCGAGCTCCCTCTGGTGATGACTGTATAATCTATATGTAGTGAGCTCCCTCCTACTGGTAACTGTATAATCTGTATGTAGTGAGCTCCCTCTAGTGGTGACTGTATAATCTGTATGTAGCGAGCTCCCTCTGGTGATGACTGTATAATCTATATGTAGTGAGCTCCTCCTAGTGGTGACTGTATAATCTGTATGTAGTGCGACTCCTCCTAGTGGTGACTGTATAATCTGTATGTAGTGAGCTCCCTCTAGTGGTGACTGTATAATCTGTATGTAGTGAGCTCCCCCTATTGGTGACTGTATAATCTCTATGTAGTGAGCTTCTGTAGTGGTGACTGTATAATCTGTATGTAGTGAGCTCCCTCTAGCGGTGACTGTATAATCTCTATGTAGTGAGCTCCCCCTAGTGGTGACTGTATAATCTGTATGTAGTGAGCTCCTCCTAGTGGCGACTGTATAATCTGTATGTAGTGAGCTCCCTCTAGTGGTGACTGTATAATCTGTATGTAGTGAGCTCCTCCTAATGGTGACTATATAATCTGTATGTAGTGAGCTCCCCCTAGTGGTGACTGTATAATCTGTATGTAGTGAGCTCCTCCTAGTGGTGACTGTATAGTCTGTGTGTCGTGAGCTCCTCCTAGTGGTGACTGTATAATCTGTATGTAGTCAGCTCCCTCTGGTGATGACTGTATAATCTGTATGTAGTGAGCTCCTCCTAGTGGTGACTGTATAATCTGTATGTAGTGAGCTCCCCCTAGTGGTGACTGTATAATCTGTATGTAGTGAGCTCCTCCTAGTGGTGACTGTATAATCTGTATGTAGTGAGCTCCCTCCTAGTGGTAGCAGTATAATCTGTATGTAGTGAGCTCCCTCTAGTGGTGACTGTATAATCTGTATGTAGTGAGCTCCCCCTAGTGGTGACTGTATAATCTGTATGTAGTGAGCTCCCCCTGTTGGTGACTGTATAATCTGTATATAGTGAGCTTCTCTAGTGGTGACTGTATAATCTGTATGTAGTGAGCTCCCTCTAGCGGTGACTGTATAATCTGTATGTAGTGAGCTCCCCCTAGTGGTGACTGTATAATCTGTATGTAGTGAGCTCCTCCTAGTGGTGACTGTATAATCTGTATGTAGTGAGCTCCCTCTAGTGGTGACTGTATAATCTGTATGTAGTGATCTCCTCCTAGTGGTGAATGTATAATCAGTATGTAGTGAGCTCCCCCTAGTGGTGACTGTATAATCTGTATGTAGTGAGCTCCTCATAGTGGTGACTGTATAGTCTGTATGTCGTGAGCTCCTCCTAGTGGTGACTGTATAATCTGTATGTAGTGAGCTCCCTCTAGTGGTGACTGTATAATCTGTATGTAGTGAGCTCCTCCTAGTGGTGACTGTATAATCTGTATGTAGTGAGCTCCTCCTAGTGGTGACTGTATAATCTGTATGTAGTGAGCTCCCTCTGTTGATGTCGTGGTGACTGTATAATCTGTATGTAGTGAGCTCCTCCTAGTGGTGACTGTATAATCTGTATGTAGTGAGCTCCTCCTAGTGGTGACTGTATAATCTGTATGTAGTGAGCTCCTCCTAGTGGTGACTGTATAATCTGTATGTAGTGAGCTCCTCCTAGTGGTGACTGTATAATCTGTATGTAGTGAGCTCCCTCTAGTGGTGACTGTATAATCTGTATGTAGTGAGCTCCTCCTAGTGGTGACTGTATAATCTGTATGTAGTGAGCTCCCCTAGTGGTGACTGTATAATCTGTATGTAGTGAGCTCCTCCTAGTGGTGACTGTATAATCTGTATGTAGTGAGCTCCCCCTAGTGGTGACTGTATAATCTGTATGTAGTGAGCTCCTCCTAGTGGTGACTGTATAATCTGTATGTAGTGAGCTCCCTCTAGTGGTGACTGTATAATCTGTATGTAGTGAGCTCCCCCTAGTGGTGACTGTATAATCTGTATGTAGTGAGCTCCCTCTAGTGGTGACTGTATAATCTGCATGTAGTGAGCTCCCTCTAGTGGTGACTGTATAATCTGTATGTAGTGAGCTCTCCCTAGTGGTGACTGTATAATCTGTATGTAGTGAGCTCCCTCTAGTGGTGACTGTATAGTCTGTATGTAGTGAGCTCCCTCTAGTGGTGACTGTATAATCTGTATATAGTGAGCTCCCTCTAGTGGTGACTGTATAATCTGTATGTAGTGAGCTCCCCCTAGTGATGACTGTACAATCTGAATGTAGTGAGCTCCTCCTAGTGGTGACTGTTTAATCTGTATGTAGTGAGCTCCCTCTAGTGGTGACTGTACAATCTGTATGTAGTGAGCTCCTCCTAGTGGTGACTGTATAATCTGTATGTAGTGAGCTCCCCCTAGTGGTGACTGTATAATCTGTATGTAGTGAGCTCCTCCTAGTGGTGACTGTATAATCTGTATGTAGTGAGTTCCCTCTAGTGGTGACTGTATAATCTGCATGTAGTGAGCTTGCCCTAGTGGGGACTGTATAATCTGTATGTAGTGAGCTCCTCCTAGTGGTGACTGTATAATCTGTATGTAGTGAGCTCCGCCCTAGTGGTGACTGTATAATCTGTGTGTAGTGAGCTCCCCCTAGTGGTGACTGTATAATCTGTATGTAGTGAGCTCCTCCTAGTGGTGACTGTATAATCTGTATGTAGTGAGCTCGCCCTAGTGGGGACTGTATAATCTGTATGTAGTGAGCTCCTCCTAGTGGTGACTGTATAATCTGTATGTAGTGAGCTCCCCCTAGAGGTGACTGTATAATCTGTGTGTAGTGAGCTCCCCCTAGTGGTGACTGTATAATCTGTATGTAGTGAGCTCCCCCTAGTGGTGACTGTATAATCTGTATGTAGTGAGCTCCTCCTAGTGGTGACTGTATAATCTGTATGTAGTGAGCTCCCTCTAGTGGTGACTGTATAATCTGTATGTAGTGAGCTCCCCCTAGTGGTGACTGTATAACCTGTATGTAGTGAGCTCCCCCTAGTGGTGACTGTATAATCTGTATGTAGTGACCTCCCTCTAGTGGTGACTGTATAATCTGTATATAGTGAGCTCCCTCTAGTGGTGACTGTATAATCTGTATGTAGTGAGCTCCCTCTAGTGATGACTGTATAATCTGTATGTAGTGAGCTCGCCTTAGTGGTGACTGTATAATCTGTATGTAGTGCACTCCTCCTAGTGGTGACTGTATAATCGGTATGTAGTGAGCTCCCTCTAGTGGTGACTGTATAATCTGTATGTAGCGAGCTCCCTCTGGTGATGACTGTATAATCTATATGTAGTGAGCTCCCTCCTACTGGTAACTGTATAATCTGTATGTAGTGAGCTCCCTCTAGTGGTGACTGTATAATCTGTATGTAGCGAGCTCCCTCTGGTGATGACTGTATAATCTATATGTAGTGAGCTCCTCCTAGTGGTGACTGTATAATCTGTATGTAGTGAGCTCCCTCTAGTGGTGACTGTATAATCTGTATGTAGTGAGCTCCCCCTAGTGGTGACTGTATAATCTGTATGTAGTGAGCTCCCCCTGTTGGTGACTGTATAATCTGTATATAGTGAGCTTCTCTAGTGGTGACTGTATAAACTGTATGTAGTGAGCTCCCTCTAGCGGTGACTGTATAATCTGTATGTAGTGAGCTCCTCCTAGTGGTGACTGTATAATCTGTATGTAGTGAGCTCCCTCTAGTGGTGACTGTATAATCTGAATGTAGCGAGCTCCCTCTGGTGATGACTGTATAATCTATATGTAGTGAGCTCCTCCTAGTGGTGACTGTATAATCTGTATGTAGTGAGCTCCCCCTATTGGTGACTGTATAATCTCTATGTAGTGAGCTTCTGTAGTGGTGACTGTATAATCTGTATGTAGTGAGCTCCCTCTAGCGGTGACTGTATAATCTGTATGTAGTGAGCTCCCCCTAGTGGTGACTGTATAATCTGTATGTAGTGAGCTCCTCCTAGTGGCGACTGTATAATCTGTATGTAGTGAGCTCCCTCTAGTGGTGACTGTATAATCTGTATGTAGTGAGCTCCTCCTAATGGTGACTATATAATCTGTATGTAGTGAGCTCCCCCTAGTGGTGACTGTATAATCTGTATGTAGTGAGCTCCTCCTAGTGGTTACTGTATAGTCTGTGTGTCGTGAGCTCCTCCTAGTGGTGACTGTATAATCTGTATGTAGTCAGCTCCCTCTGGTGATGACTGTATAATCTGTATGTAGTGAGCTCCCTCTAGTGGTGACTGTATAATCTGTATGTAGTGAGCTCCCCCTAGTGGTGACTGTATAATCTGTATGTAGTGAGCTCCTCCTAGTGGTGACTGTATAATCTGTATGTAGTGAGCTCCCTCCTAGTGGTAGCAGTATAATCTGTATGTAGTGAGCTCCCTCTAGTGGTGACTGAATAATCTGTATGTAGTGAGCTCCCCCTAGTGGTGACTGTATAATCTGTATGTAGTGAGCTCCCCTGTTGGTGACTGTATAATCTGTATATAGTGAGCTTCTCTAGTGGTGACTGTATAATCTGTATGTAGTGAGCTCCCTCTATCGGTGACTGTATAATCTGCATGTAGTGAGCTCCCCCTAGTGGTGACTGTATAATCTGTATGTAGTGAGCTCCTCCTAGTGGTGACTGTATAATCTGTATGTAGTGAGCTCCCTCTAGTGGTGACTGTATAATCTGTATGTAGTGATCTCCTCCTAGTGGTGAATGTATAATCAGTATGTAGTGAGCTCCCCCTAGTGGTGACTGTATAATCTGTATGTAGTGAGCTCCTCCTAGTGGTGACTGTATAGTCTGTATGTCGTGAGCTCCTCCTAGTGGTGACTGTATAATCTGTATGTAGTGAGCTCCCTCTGGTGATGACTGTATAATCTGTATGTAGTGAGCTCCTCCTAGTGGTGACTGTATAATCTGTATGTAGTGAGCTCCTCCTAGTGGTGACTGTATAATCTGTATGTAGTGAGCTCCCCCTAGTGGTGACTGTATAATCTGTATGTAGTGAGCTCCTCCTAGTGGTGACTGTATAGTCTGTATGTCGTGAGCTCCTCCTAGTGGTGACTGTATAATCTGTATGTAGTGAGCTCCCTCTGGTGATGACTGTATAATCTGTATGTAGTGAGCTCCCTCTAGTGGTGACTGTATAATCTGTATGTAGTGAGCTCCTCTAGTGGTGACTGTATAATCTGTATGTAGTGACCTCCTCCTAGTGGTGACTGTATAATCTGTATGTAGTGAGCTCCTCCTAGTGGTGACTGTATAATCTGTATGTAGTGAGCTCCCTCTAGTGGTGACTGTACTAATCTGTATGTAGTGAGCTCCTCCTAGTGGTGACTGTATAATCTGTATGTAGTGAGTTCCCCCTAGTGGTGACTGTATAATCTGTATGTAGTGAGCTCCTCCTAGTGGTGACTGTATAATCTGTATGTAGTGAGCTCCCTCTAGTGGTGACTGTATAATCTGCATGTAGTGAGCTCCCCCTAGTGGTGACTGTATAATCTGTATGTAGTGAGCTCCTCCTAGTGGTGACTGTATAATCTGTATGTAGTGAGCTCCCTCTAGTGGTGACTGTATAATCTGTATGTAGTGAGCTCCCCCTAGTGGTGACTGTATAATCTGTATGTAGTGAGCTCCCTCTAGTGGTGACTGTATAATCTGTATGTAGTGAGCTCCCTCTAGTGGTGACTGTATAATCTGTATGTAGTGAGCTCCCCTAGTGGTGACTGTATAATCTGTTTGTAGTGAGCTCCCTCTAGTGGTGACTGTATAGTCTGTATGTAGTGAGCTCCTCTAGTGGTGACTGTATAATCTGTATGTAGTGAGCTCCCTCTAGTGGTGACTGTATAATCTGTATGTAGTGAGCTCCCTCTAGTGGTGACTGTATAATCTGTATGTAGTGAGCTCCTCGTGTGTGTCTAGTGGTGACTGTATAATCTGTATGTAGTGAGCTCCCCCTAGTGGTGACTGTATAATCTGTATGTAGTGAGCTCCTCCTAGTGGTGACTGTATAATCTGTATGTAGTGAGCTCCCTCTAGTGGTGACTGTATAATCTGTATGTAGTGAGCTCCCCCTAGTGGTGACTGTATAATCTGTATGTAGTGAGCTCCTCCTAGTGGTGACTGTATAATCTGTATGTAGTGAGCTCCTCCTAGTGGTGACTGTATAATCTGTATGTAGTGAGCTCCTCCTAGTGGTGACTGTATAATCTGTATGTAGTGAGCTTGTATGGGACTGTATAATCTGTATGTAGTGAGCTCCTCCTAGTGGTGACTGTATAATCTGTATGTAGTGAGCTCCCCTAGTGGTGACTGTATAATCTGTGTGTAGTGAGCTCCCCCTAGTGGTGACTGTATAATCTGTATGTAGTGAGCTCCTCCTAGTGGTGACTGTATAATCTGTATGTAGTGAGCTCCTCCTAGTGGTGACTGTATAATCTGTATGTAGTGAGCTCCCTCTAGTGGTGACTGTATAATCTGTATGTAGTGAGCTCCCCCTAGTGGTGACTGTATAACCTGTATGTAGTGAGCTCCCCCTAGTGGTGACTGTATAATCTGTATGTAGTGACCTCCCCCTAGTGGTGACTGTATAATCTGTATGTAGTGAGCTCCCTCTAGTGGTGACTGTATAATCTGTATGTAGTGAGCTCCCTCTAGTGGTGACTGTATAATCTGTATGTAGTGAGCTCCTCTTAGTGGTGACTGTATAATCTTTATGTAGTGAGCTCCCTCTAGTGGTGACTGTATAATCTGTATGTAGTGAGCTCCCTCTGGTGGTGACTGTATAATCTATATGTAGTGAGCTCCCTCCTAGTGGTAACTGTATAATCTGTATGTAGTGAGCTCCCTCTAGTGGTGACTGTATAATCTGTATGTAGCGAGCTCCCTCTGGTGGTGACTGTATAATCTGTATGTAGTGAGCTCCTCCTAGTGGTGACTGTATAATCTGTATGTAGTGAGCTCCCTCTAGTGGTGACTGTATAATCTGTATGTAGTGAGCTCCCCCTAGTGGTGACTGTATAATCTGTATGTAGTGAGCTCCCCCTGGTGGTGACTGTATAATCTGTATGTAGTGAGCTCCTCTAGTGGTGACTGTATAATCTGTATGTAGTGAGCTCCCTCTAGTGGTGACTGTATAATCTGTATGTAGTGAGCTCCTCCTAGTGGTGACTGTATAATCTGTATGTAGTGAGCTCCTCCTAGTGGTGACTGTATAATCTGTATGTAGTGAGCTCCCTCTAGTGGTGACTGTATAATCTGTATGTAGTGAGCTCCCTCTGGTGGTGACTGTATAATCTGTATGTAGTGAGCTCCCTCCTAGTGGTAACTGTATAATCTGTATGTAGTGAGCTCCCTCTAGTGGTGACTGTATAATCTGTATGTAGTGAGCTCCCTCTAGTGGTGACTGTATAATCTGTATGTAGTGAGCTCCTCCTAGTGGTGACTGTATAATCTGTATGTAGTGAGCTCCCTCTAGTGGTGACTGTATAATCTGTATGTAGTGAGCTCCCCCTAGTGGTGACTGTATAATCTGTATGTAGTGAGCTCCCCCTGGTGGTGACTGTATAATCTGTATGTAGTGAGCTCCTCTAGTGGTGACTGTATAATCTGTATGTAGTGAGCTCCCTCTAGTGGTGACTGTATAATCTGTATGTAGTGAGCTCCCCCTAGTGGTGACTGTATAATCTGTATGTAGTGAGCTCCCTCTAGTGGTGACTGTATAATCTGTATGTAGTGAGCTCCCTCTGGGTGACTGTATAATCTGTATGTAGTGAGCTCCTCCTAGTGGTGACTGTATAATCTGTATGTAGTGAGCTCCCCCTAGTGGTGACTGTATAATCTGTATGTAGTGAGCTCCTCCTAGTGGTGACTGTATAATCTGTATGTAGTGAGCTCCCTCTAGTGGTGACTGTATAATCTGTATGTAGTGAGCTCCCTCTGGTGGTGACTGTATAATCTGTATGTAGTGAGCTCCCTCCTAGTGGTGACTGTATAATCTGTATGTAGTGAGCTCCCTCTAGTGGTGACTGTATAATCTGTATGTAGTGAGCTCCCTCTGGTGATGACTGTATAATCTGTATGTAGTGAGCTCCTCCTAGTGGTGACTGTATAATCTGTATGTAGTGAGCTCCCTCTAGTGGTGACTGTATAATCTGTATGTAGTGAGCTCCCCCTAGTGGTGACTGTATAATCTGTATGTAGTGAGCTCCCCCTGTTGGTGACTGTATAATCTGTATATAGTGAGCTTCTCTAGTGGTGACTGTATAAACTGTATGTAGTGAGCTCCCTCTAGCGGTGACTGTATAATCTGTATGTAGTGAGCTCCTCCTAGTGGTGACTGTATAATCTGTATGTAGTGAGCTCCCTCTAGTGGTGACTGTATAATCTGAATGTAGCGAGCTCCCTCTGGTGATGACTGTATAATCTATATGTAGTGAGCTCCTCCTAGTGGTGACTGTATAATCTGTATGTAGTGAGCTCCCCCTAGTGGTGACTGTATAATCTCTATGTAGTGAGCTTCTGTAGTGGTGACTGTATAATCTGTATGTAGTGAGCTCCCTCTAGCGGTGACTGTATAATCTGTATGTAGTGAGCTCCCCCTGTGGTGACTGTATAATCTGTATGTAGTGAGCTCCTCCTAGTGGCGACTGTATAATCTGTATGTAGTGAGCTCCCTCTAGTGGTGACTGTATAATCTGTATGTAGTGAGCTCCTCCTAATGGTGACTATATAATCTGTATGTAGTGAGCTCCCCCTAGTGGTGACTGTATAATCTGTATGTAGTGAGCTCCTCCTAGTGGTGACTGTATAATCTGTATGTAGTCAGCTCCCTCTGGTGATGACTGTATAATCTGTATGTAGTGAGCTCCCTCTAGTGGTGACTGTATAATCTGTATGTAGTGAGCTCCCCCTAGTGGTGACTGTATAATCTGTATGTAGTGAGCTCCTCCTAGTGGTGACTGTATAATCTGTATGTAGTGAGCTCCCTCCTAGTGGTAGCAGTATAATCTGTATGTAGTGAGCTCCCTCTAGTGGTGACTGAATAATCTGTATGTAGTGAGCTCCCCCTAGTGGTGACTGTATAATCTGTATGTAGTGAGCTCCCCCTGTTGGTGACTGTATAATCTGTATATAGTGAGCTTCTCTAGTGGTGACTGTATAATCTGTATGTAGTGAGCTCCCTCTATCGGTGACTGTATAATCTGTATGTAGTGAGCTCCCCCTAGTGGTGACTGTATAATCTGTATGTAGTGAGCTCCTCCTAGTGGTGACTGTATAATCTGTATGTAGTGAGCTCCCTCTAGTGGTGACTGTATAATCTGTATGTAGTGATCTCCTCCTAGTGGTGAATGTATAATCAGTATGTAGTGAGCTCCCCCTAGTGGTGACTGTATAATCTGTATGTAGTGAGCTCCCTCTAGTGGTGACTGTATAATCTGTATGTAGCGAGCTCCCTCTGGTGATGACTGTATAATCTGTATGTAGTGAGCTCCCTCCTACTGGTAACTGTATAATCTGTATGTAGTGAGCTCCCTCTAGTGGTGACTGTATAATCTGTATGTAGTGAGCTCCCTCTGGTGATGTTTTCTGTGTGACTGTATAATCTGTATGTAGTGAGCTCCTCCTAGTGGTGACTGTATAATCTGTATGTAGTGAGCTCCCTCTAGTGGTGACTGTATAATCTGTATGTAGTGAGCTCCCCCTAGTGGTGACTGTATAATCTGTATGTAGTGACCTCCCTCTAGTGGTGACTGTATAATCTGTATGTAGTGAGCTCCCCCTAGTGGTGACTGTATAATCTGTATGTAGTGAGCTCCCTCTAGTGGTGACTGTATAATCTGTATGTAGTGAGCTCCCCTTAGTGGTGACTGTATAATCTGTATGTAGTGCACTCCTCCTAGTGGTGACTGTATAATCTGTATGTAGTGAGCTCCCTCTAGTGGTGACTGTATAATCTGTATGTAGCGAGCTCCCTCTGGTGATGACTGTATAATCTATATGTAGTGAGCTCCCTCCTACTGGTAACTGTATAATCTGTATGTAGTGAGCTCCCTCTAGTGGTGACTGTATAATCTGTATGTAGCGAGCTCCCTCTGGTGATGACTGTATAATCTATATGTAGTGAGCTCCTCCTAGTGGTGACTGTATAATCTGTATGTAGTGAGCTCCCTCTAGTGGTGACTGTATAATCTGTATGTAGTGAGCTCCCCCTAGTGGTGACTGTATAATCTGTATGTAGTGAGCTCCCCCTGTTGGTGACTGTATAATCTGTATATAGTGAGCTTCTCTAGTGGTGACTGTATAAACTGTATGTAGTGAGCTCCCTCTAGCGGTGACTGTATAATCTGTATGTAGTGAGCTCCTCCTAGTGGTGACTGTATAATCTGTATGTAGTGAGCTCCCTCTAGTGGTGACTGTATAATCTGAATGTAGCGAGCTCCCTCTGGTGATGACTGTATAATCTATATGTAGTGAGCTCCTCCTAGTGGTGACTGTATAATCTGTATGTAGTGAGCTCCCCCTATTGGTGACTGTATAATCTCTATGTAGTGAGCTTCTGTAGTGGTGACTGTATAATCTGTATGTAGTGAGCTCCCTCTAGCGGTGACTGTATAATCTGTATGTAGTGAGCTCCCCCTAGTGGTGACTGTATAATCTGTATGTAGTGAGCTCCTCCTAGTGGCGACTGTATAATCTGTATGTAGTGAGCTCCCTCTAGTGGTGACTGTATAATCTGTATGTAGTGAGCTCCTCCTAATGGTGACTATATAATCTGTATGTAGTGAGCTCCCCCTAGTGGTGACTGTATAATCTGTATGTAGTGAGCTCCTCCTAGTGGTTACTGTATAGTCTGTGTGTCGTGAGCTCCTCCTAGTGGTGACTGTATAATCTGTATGTAGTCAGCTCCCTCTGGTGATGACTGTATAATCTGTATGTAGTGAGCTCCCTCTAGTGGTGACTGTATAATCTGTATGTTGTGAGCTCCCCCTAGTGGTGACTGTATAATCTGTATGTAGTGAGCTCCTCCTAGTGGTGACTGTATAATCTGTATGTAGTGAGCTCCCTCCTAGTGGTAGCAGTATAATCTGTATGTAGTGAGCTCCCTCTAGTGGTGACTGAATAATCTGTATGTAGTGAGCTCCCCCTAGTGGTGACTGTATAATCTGTATGTAGTGAGCTCCCCCTGTTGGTGACTGTATAATCTGTATATAGTGAGCTTCTCTAGTGGTGACTGTATAATCTGTATGTAGTGAGCTCCCTCTATCGGTGACTGTATAATCTGTATGTAGTGAGCTCCCCCTAGTGGTGACTGTATAATCTGTATGTAGTGAGCTCCTCCTAGTGGTGACTGTATAATCTGTATGTAGTGAGCTCCCTCTAGTGGTGACTGTATAATCTGTATGTAGTGATCTCCTCCTAGTGGTGAATGTATAATCAGTATGTAGTGAGCTCCCCCTAGTGGTGACTGTATAATCTGTATGTAGTGAGCTCCTCCTAGTGGTGACTGTATAGTCTGTATGTCGTGAGCTCCTCCTAGTGGTGACTGTATAATCTGTATGTAGTGAGCTCCCTCTGGTGATGACTGTATAATCTGTATGTAGTGAGCTCCTCCTAGTGGCGACTGTATAATCTGTATGTAGTGAGCTCCTCCTAGTGGTGACTGTATAATCTGTATGTAGTGAGCTCCCCCTAGTGGTGACTGTATAATCTGTATGTAGTGAGCTCCTCCTAGTGGTGACTGTATAGTCTGTATGTCGTGAGCTCCTCCTAGTGGTGACTGTATAATCTGTATGTAGTGAGCTCCCTCTGGTGATGACTGTATAATCTGTATGTAGTGAGCTCCCTCCTAGTGGTAGCTGTATAATCTGTATGTAGTGAGCTCCCTCTAGTGGTGACTGTATAATCTGTATGTAGTGACCTCCTCCTAGTGGTGACTGTATAATCTGTATGTAGTGAGCTCCCTCTAGTGGTGACTATATAATCTGTATGTAGTGAGCTCGCCTTAGTGGTGACTGTATAATCTGTATGTAGTGAGCTCCCTCCTAGTGGTGACTGTATAATCGGTATGTAGTGAGCTCCCTCTAGTGGTGACTGTATAATCTGTATGTAGTGAGCTCCCTCTGGTGGTGACTGTATAATCTATATGTAGTGAGCTCCCTCCTACTGGTAACTGTATAATCTGTATGTAGTGAGCTCCCTCTAGCGGTGACTGTATAATCTGTATGTAGTGAGCTCCCCCTAGTGGTGACTGTATAGTCTGTTTGTAGTGACCTCCCTCTAGTGGTGACTGTATAATCTGTATGTACTAAGCTCCCTCTTGTGGTGACTGTATAATCTGTATGTAGTGACCTCCTCCTAGTGGTGACTGTATAATCTGTATTCAGTGAGCTTCCTCTAGTGGTGGCTGTATAACCTGTATGTAGTGAGCTCCCCCTAGTGGTGACTGTATAACCTGTATGTAGTGAGCTCCTCCTAGTGGCGACTGTATAATCTGTATGTAGTGACTTCAGTGGTGACTGTATAATCTGTATGTAGTGACCTCCCTCTAGTGGTGACTGTATAATCTGTATGTAGTGAGCTCCCTCTAGTGGTGACTGTATAATCTGTATGTAGTGAGCTCCCCTAGTGGTGACTGTATAATCTGTATGTAGTGAGCTCCTCTAGTGGTGACTGTATAATCTGTATGTAGTGAGCTCCCTCTAGTGGTGACTGTATAATCTGTATGTAGTGAGCTCCCTCTAGTGGTGACTGTATAATCTGTATGTAGTGAGCTCCCCCTAGTGGTGACTGTATAATCTGTATGTAGTGAGCTCCCTCTAGTGGTGACTGTATAATCTGTATGTAGTGAGCTCCCTCTAGTGGTGACTGTATAATCTGTATGTAGTGAGCTCCCCCTAGTGGTGACTGTATAATCTGTATGTAGTGAGCTCCCCCTAGTGGTGACTGTATAATCTGTATGTAGTGAGCTCCTCCTAGTGGTGACTGTATAATCTGTATGTAGTGAGCTCCCTCTAGTGGTGACTGTATAATCTGTATGTAGTGAGCTCCCCCTAGTGGTGACTGTATAATCTGTATGTAGTGAGCTCCCCCTGTTGGTGACTGTATAATCTGTATATAGTGAGCTTCTCTAGTGGTGACTGTATAAACTGTATGTAGTGAGCTCCCTCTAGCGGTGACTGTATAATCTGTATGTAGTGAGCTCCTCCTAGTGGTGACTGTATAATCTGTATGTAGTGAGCTCCCTCTAGTGGTGACTGTATAATCTGAATGTAGCGAGCTCCCTCTGGTGATGACTGTATAATCTATATGTAGTGAGCTCCTCCTAGTGGTGACTGTATAATCTGTATGTAGTGAGCTCCCCCTATTGGTGACTGTATAATCTCTATGTAGTGAGCTTCTGTAGTGGTGACTGTATAATCTGTATGTAGTGAGCTCCCTCTAGCGGTGACTGTATAATCTGTATGTAGTGAGCTCCCCCTAGTGGTGACTGTATAATCTGTATGTAGTGAGCTCCTCCTAGTGGCGACTGTATAATCTGTATGTAGTGAGCTCCCTCTAGTGGTGACTGTATAATCTGTATGTAGTGAGCTCCTCCTAATGGTGACTATATAATCTGTATGTAGTGAGCTCCCCCTAGTGGTGACTGTATAATCTGTAGTAGTGAGCTCCCCTAGTGGTGACTGTATAGTCTGTGTGTCGTGAGCTCCTCCTAGTGGTGACTGTATAATCTGTATGTAGTCAGCTCCCTCTGGTGATGACTGTATAATCTGTATGTAGTGAGCTCCCTCTAGTGGTGACTGTATAATCTGTATGTAGTGAGCTCCCCCTAGTGGTGACTGTATAATCTGTATGTAGTGAGCTCCTCCTAGTGGTGACTGTATAATCTGTATGTAGTGAGCTCCCTCCTAGTGGTAGCAGTATAATCTGTATGTAGTGAGCTCCCTCTAGTGGTGACTGAATAATCTGTATGTAGTGAGCTCCCCCTAGTGGTGACTGTATAATCTGTATGTAGTGAGCTCCCCCTGTTGGTGACTGTATAATCTGTATATAGTGAGCTTCTCTAGTGGTGACTGTATAATCTGTATGTAGTGAGCTCCCTCTATCGGTGACTGTATAATCTGTATGTAGTGAGCTCCCCCTAGTGGTGACTGTATAATCTGTATGTAGTGAGCTCCTCCTAGTGGTGACTGTATAATCTGTATGTAGTGAGCTCCCTCTAGTGGTGACTGTATAATCTGTATGTAGTGATCTCCTCCTAGTGGTGAATGTATAATCAGTATGTAGTGAGCTCCCCCTAGTGGTGACTGTATAATCTGTATGTAGTGAGCTCCCTAGTTGACTTATTTAGCCTCCTAGTGGTGACTGTATAATCTGTATGTAGTGAGCTCCCTCTGGTGATGACTGTATAATCTGTATGTAGTGAGCTCCTCCTAGTGGGACTGTATAATCTGTATGTAGTGAGCTCCTCCTAGTGGTGACTGTATAATCTGTATGTAGTGAGCTCCCCTAGTGGTGACTGTATAATCTGTATGTAGTGAGCTCCTCCTAGTGGTGACTGTATAATCTGTATGTAGTGAGCTCCTCCTAGTGGTGACTGTATAATCTGTATGTAGTGAGCTCCCTCTGGTGGTGACTGTATAATCTGTATGTAGTGAGCTCCCTCCTAGTGGTGACTGTATAATCTGTATGTAGTGAGCTCCCTCTAGTGGTGACTGTATAATCTGTATGTAGTGAGCTCCTCCTAGTGGTGACTGTATAATCTGTATGTAGTGAGCTCCCTCTAGTGGTGACTATATAATCTGTATGTAGTGAGCTCCCCTAGTGGTGACTGTATAATCTGTATGTAGTGCACTCCTCCTAGTGGTGACTGTATAATCTGTATGTAGTGAGCTCCCTCTAGTGGTGACTGTATAATCTGTATGTAGCGAGCTCCCTCTGGTGATGACTGTATAATCTATATGTAGTGAGCTCCCTCCTACTGGTAACTGTATAATCTGTATGTAGTGAGCTCCCTCTAGTGGTGACTGTATAATCTGTATGTAGTGAGCTCCCTGTTGACTTATTTGAGTCTGTCTTTCTATTCCCTGTGGTGCTTATAATCTGTATGTAGTGACCTCCTCCTAGTGGTGACTGTATAATCTGTATTCAGTGAGCTTCCTCTAGTGGTGGCTGTATAACCTGTATGTAGTGAGCTCCCCCTAGTGGTGACTGTATAACCTGTATGTAGTGAGCTCCTCCTAGTGGTGACTGTATAATCTGTATGTAGTGAGCTTCCCCTAGTGGTGACTGTATAATCTGTATGTAGTGACTCCCTCTAGTGGTGACTGTATAATCTGTATGTAGTGAGCTCCCTCTAGTGGTGACTGTATAATCTGTATGTAGTGAGCTCCCCCTAGTGGTGACTGTATAATCTGTATGTAGTGAGCTCCCTCTAGTGGTGACTGTATAATCTGTATGTAGTGAGCTCCCCCTAGTGGTGACTGTATAATCTGTATGTAGTGAGCTCCCCTAGTGGTGACTGTATAATCTGTATGTAGTGAGCTCCCTCCTAGTGGTGACTGTATAATCTGTATGTAGTGAGCTCCCTCTAGTGGTGACTGTATAATCTGTATGTAGTGAGCTCCCCCTAGTGGTGACTGTATAATCTGTATGTAGTGAGCTCCTCCTAGTGGTGACTGTATAATCTGTATGTAGTGAGCTCCCCTAGTGGTGACTGTATAATCTGTTCTGTTCTGATGTAGTGAGCTCCCCCTAGTGGTGACTGTATAATCTGTATGTAGTGAGCTCCCCCTGGTGGTGACTGTATAATCTGTATGTAGTGAGCTTCTCTAGTGGTGACTGTATAATCTGTATGTAGTGAGCTCCCTCTAGCGGTGACTGTATAATCTGTATGTAGTGAGCTCCTCCTAGTGGTGACTGTATAATCTGTATGTAGTGAGCTCCCTCTAGTGGTGACTGTATAATCTGTGTAGGTGGCTCCCTCTGGTGGTGACTGTATAATCTGTATGTAGTGAGCTCCTCCTAGTGGTGACTGTATAATCTGTATGTAGTGAGCTCCCCCTAGTGGTGACTGTATAATCTGTATGTAGTGAGCTCCCTCTAGTGGTGACTGTATAATCTGTATGTAGTGAGCTCCCTCTAGCGGTGACTGTATAATCTGTATGTAGTGAGCTCCCCCTAGTGGTGACTGTATAATCTGTATGTAGTGAGCTCCTCCTAGTGGCGACTGTATAATCTGTATGTAGTGAGCTCCCTCTAGTGGTGACTGTATAATCTGTATGTAGTGAGCTCCTCCTAGTGGTGACTGTATAATCTGTATGTAGTGAGCTCCTCCTAGTGGTTACTGTATAGTCTGTGTGTCGTGAGCTCCTCCTAGTGGTGACTGTATAATCTGTATGTAGTCAGCTCCCTCTGGTGATGACTGTATAATCTGTATGTAGTGAGCTCCCTCTAGTGGAGACTGTATAATCTGTATGTAGTGAGCTCCCCCTAGTGGTGACTGTATAATCTGTATGTAGTGAGCTCCTCCTAGTGGTGACTGTATAATCTGTATGTAGTGAGCTCCCTCCTAGTGGTAGCAGTATAATCTGTATGTAGTGAGCTCCCTCTAGTGGTGACTGAATAATCTGTATGTAGTGAGCTCCCCCTAGTGGTGACTGTATAATCTGTATGTAGTGAGCTCCCCCTGTTGGTGACTGTATAATCTGTATATAGTGAGCTTCTCTAGTGGTGACTGTATAATCTGTATGTAGTGAGCTCCCTCTAGCGGTGACTGTATAATCTGTATGTAGTGAGCTCCCCCTAGTGGTGACTGTATAATCTGTATGTAGTGAGCTCCTCCTAGTGGTGACTGTATAATCTGTATGTAGTGAGCTCCATCTAGTGGTGACTGTATAATCTGTATGTAGTGATCTCCTCCTAGTGGTGAATGTATAATCAGTATGTAGTGAGCTCCCCCTAGTGGTGACTGTATAATCTGTATGTAGTGAGCTCCCTCTAGTGGTGACTGTATAATCTGTATGTAGCGAGCTCCCTCTGGTGATGACTGTATAATCTATATGTAGTGAGCTCCCTCCTACTGGTAACTGTATAATCTGTATGTATTGAGCTCCCTCTAGTGGTGACTGTATAATCTGTATGTAGCGAGCTCCCTCTGGTGATGACTGTATAATCTATATGTAGTGAGCTCCTCCTAGTGGTGACTGTATAATCTGTATGTAGTGAGCTCCCTCTAGTGGTGACTGTATAATCTGTATGTAGTGAGCTCCCCCTAGTGGTGACTGTATAATCTGTATGTAGTGAGCTCCCCCTGTTGGTGACTGTATAATCTGTATATAGTGAGCTTCTCTAGTGGTGACTGTATAAACTGTATGTAGTGAGCTCCCTCTAGCGGTGACTGTATAATCTGTATGTAGTGAGCTCCTCCTAGTGGTGACTGTATAATCTGTATGTAGTGAGCTCCCTCTAGTGGTGACTGTATAATCTGAATTTAGCGAGCTCCCTCTGGTGATGACTGTATAATCTATATGTAGTGAGCTCCTCCTAGTGGTGACTGTATAATCTGTATGTAGTGAGCTCCCCCTATTGGTGACTGTATAATCTCTATGTAGTGAGCTTCTGTAGTGGTGACTGTATAATCTGTATGTAGTGAGCTCCCTCTAGCGGTGACTGTATAATCTGTATGTAGTGAGCTCCCCCTAGTGGTGACTGTATAATCTGTATGTAGTGAGCTCCTCCTAGTGGCGACTGTATAATCTGTATGTAGTGAGCTCCCTCTAGTGGTGACTGTATAATCTGTATGTAGTGAGCTCCTCCTAATGGTGACTATATAATCTGTATGTAGTGAGCTCCCCCTAGTGGTGACTGTATAATCTGTATGTAGTGAGCTCCTCCTAGTGGTTACTGTATAGTCTGTGTGTCGTGAGCTCCTCCTAGTGGTGACTGTATAATCTGTATGTAGTCAGCTCCCTCTGGTGATGACTGTATAATCTGTATGTAGTGAGCTCCCTCTAGTGGTGACTGTATAATCTGTATGTTGTGAGCTCCCCCTAGTGGTGACTGTATAATCTGTATGTAGTGAGCTCCTCCTAGTGGTGACTGTATAATCTGTATGTAGTGAGCTCCCTCCTAGTGGTAGCAGTATAATCTGTATGTAGTGAGCTCCCTCTAGTGGTGACTGAATAATCTGTATGTAGTGAGCTCCCCCTAGTGGTGACTGTATAATCTGTATGTAGTGAGCTCCCCCTGTTGGTGACTGTATAATCTGTATATAGTGAGCTTCTCTAGTGGTGACTGTATAATCTGTATGTAGTGAGCTCCCTCTATTGGTGACTGTATAATCTGTATGTAGTGAGCTCCCCCTAGTGGTGACTGTATAATCTGTATGTAGTGAGCTCCTCCTAGTGGTGACTGTATAATCTGTATGTAGTGAGCTCCCTCTAGTGGTGACTGTATAATCTGTATGTAGTGATCTCCTCCTAGTGGTGAATGTATAATCAGTATGTAGTGAGCTCCCCCTAGTGGTGACTGTATAATCTGTATGTAGTGAGCTCCTCCTAGTGGTGACTGTATAGTCTGTATGTCGTGAGCTCCTCCTAGTGGTGACTGTATAATCTGTATGTAGTGAGCTCCCTCTGGTGATGACTGTATAATCTGTATGTAGTGAGCTCCTCCTAGTGGCGACTGTATAATCTGTATGTAGTGAGCTCCTCCTAGTGGTGACTGTATAATCTGTATGTAGTGAGCTCCCCCTAGTGGTGACTGTATAATCTGTATGTAGTGAGCTCCTCCTAGTGGTGACTGTATAGTCTGTATGTCGTGAGCTCCTCCTAGTGGTGACTGTATAATCTGTATGTAGTGAGCTCCCTCTGGTGATGACTGTATAATCTGTATGTAGTGAGCTCCCTCCTAGTGGTAGCTGTATAATCTGTATGTAGTGAGCTCCCTCTAGTGGTGACTGTATAATCTGTATGTAGTGACCTCCTCCTAGTGGTGACTGTATAATCTGTATGTAGTGAGCTCCCTCTAGTGGTGACTATATAATCTGTATGTAGTGAGCTCGCCTAGTGGTGACTGTATAATCTGTATGTAGTGCACTCCTCCTAGTGGTGACTGTATAATCGGTATGTAGTGAGCTCCCTCTAGTGGTGACTGTATAATCTGTATGTAGCGAGCTCCCTCTGGTGATGACTGTATAATCTATATGTAGTGAGCTCCCTCCTACTGGTAACTGTATAATCTGTATGTAGTGAGCTCCCTCTAGCGGTGACTGTATAATCTGTATGTAGTGAGCTCCCCCTAGTGGTGACTGTATAGTCTGTTTGTAGTGACCTCCCTCTAGTGGTGACTGTATAATCTGTATGTACTAAGCTCCCTCTTGTGGTGACTGTATAATCTGTATGTAGTGACCTCCTCCTAGTGGTGACTGTATAATTTGTATTCAGTGAGCTTCCTCTAGTGGTGGCTGTATAACCTGTATGTAGTGAGCTCCCCCTAGTGGTGACTGTATAACCTGTATGTAGTGAGCTCCTCCTAGTGGTGACTGTATAATCTGTATGTAGTGAGCTCCCCCTAGTGGTGACTGTATAATCTGTATGTAGTGACCTCCCTCTAGTGGTGACTGTATAATCTGTATGTAGTGAGCTCCCCCTAGTGGTGACTGTATAATCTGTATGTAGTGAGCTCCCTCTAGTGGTGACTGAATGAATCTGTATGTAGTGAGCTCCCCCTAGTGGTGACTGTATAATCTGTATGTAGTGAGCTCCCCCTGTTGGTGACTGTATAATCTGTATATAGTGAGCTTCTCTAGTGGTGACTGTATAATCTGTATGTAGTGAGCTCCCTCTATCGGTGACTGTATAATCTGTATGTAGTGAGCTCCCCCTAGTGGTGACAGTATAATCTGTATGTAGTGAGCTCCTCCTAGTGGTGACTGTATAATCTGTATGTAGTGAGCTCCCTCTAGTGGTGACTGTATAATCTGTATGTAGTGAGCTCCTCCTAGTGGTGAATGTATAATCTGTATGTAGTGAGCTCCCCCTAGTGGTGACTGTATAATCTGTATGTAGTGAGCTCCTCTAGTGGTGACTGTATAGTCTGTATTGTAGTGAGCTCCTCCTAGTGGTGACTGTATAATCTGTATGTAGTGAGCTCCCTCTGGTGGTGACTGTATAATCTGTATGTAGTGAGCTCCTCCTAGTGGCGACTGTATAATCTGTATGTAGTGAGCTCCTCCTAGTGGTGACTGTATAATCTGTATGTAGTGAGCTCCCCCTAGTGGTGACTGTATAATCTGTATGTAGTGAGCTCCTCCTAGTGGTGACTGTATAGTCTGTATGTAGTGAGCTCCTCCTAGTGGTGACTGTATAATCTGTATGTAGTGAGCTCCCTCTGGTGATGACTGTATAATCTGTATGTAGTGAGCTCCCTCCTAGTGGTAACTGTATAATCTGTATGTAGTGAGCTCCCTCTAGTGGTGACTGTATAATCTGTATGTAGTGACCTCCTCCTAGTGGTGACTGTATAATCTGTATGTAGTGAGCTCCCTCTAGTGGTGACTATATAATCTGTATGTAGTGAGCTCGCCTTAGTGGTGACTGTATAATCTGTATGTAGTGCACTCCTCCTAGTGGTGACTGTATAATCTGTATGTAGTGAGCTCCCTCTAGTGGTGACTGTATAATCTGTATGTAGCGAGCTCCCTCTGGTGATGACTGTATAATCTATATGTAGTGAGCTCCCTCCTACTGGTAACTGTATAATCTGTATGTAGTGAGCTCCCTCTAGCGGTGAATGTATAATCTGTATGTAGTGAGCTCCCCCTAGTGGTGACAGTATAGTCTGTTTGTAGTGACCTCCCTCTAGTGGTGACTGTATAGTCTGTATGTAGTGAGCTCCTCCTAGTGGTGACTGTATAATCTGTATGTAGTGAGCTCCCTCTAGTGGTGACTGTATAATCTGCATGTAGTGAGCTCCCCCTAGTGGTGACTGTATAATCTGTATGTAGTGAGCTCCTCCTAGTGGTGACTGTATAATCTGTATGTAGTGAGCTCCTCCTAGTGATGACTGTATAATCTGTATGTAGTGAGCTCCTCCTAGTGGTGAATGTATAATCAGTATGTAGTGAGCTCCCCCTAGTGGTGACTTTATAATCTGTATGTAGTGAGCTCCCTCTAGTGGTGACTGTATAATCTGTATGTAGTGAGCTCCCTCTGGTGGTGACTGTATAATCTATATGTAGTGAGCTCCCTCCTACTGGTAACTGTATAATCTGTATGTAGTGAGCTCCCTCTAGTGGTGACTGTATAATCTGTATGTAGTGAGCTCCCTCTGGTGGTGACTGTATAATCTATATGTAGTGAGCTCCTCCTAGTGGTGACTGTATAATCTGTATGTAGTGAGCTCCCTCTAGTGGTGACTGTATAATCTGTATGTAGTGAGCTCCCCCTAGTGGTGACTGTATAATCTGTATGTAGTGAGCTCCCCCTAGTGGTGACTGTATAATCTGTATATAGTGAGCTTCTCTAGTGGTGACTGTATAATTCTAGGGTGCTGTATAATCTGTATGTAGTGAGCTCCCTCTAGTGGTGACTGTATAATCTGTATGTAGTGAGCTCCTCCTAGTGGTGACTGTATAATCTGTATGTAGTGAGCTCCCTCTAGTGGTGACTGTATAATCTGAATTTAGCGAGCTCCCTCTGGTGGTGACTGTATAATCTATATGTAGTGAGCTCCTCCTAGTGGTGACTGTATAATCTGTATGTAGTGAGCTCCCCTATTGGTGACTGTATAATCTCTATGTAGTGAGCTCCTGTAGTGGTGACTGTATAATCTGTATGTAGTGAGCTCCCTCTAGCGGTGACTGTATAATCTGTATGTAGTGAGCTCCCCCTAGTGGTGACTGTATAATCTGTATGTAGTGAGCTCCCTCTAGTGGTGACTGTATAATCTGTATGTTGTGAGCTCCCCCTAGTGGTGACTGTATAATCTGTATGTAGTGAGCTCCTCCTAGTGGTGACTCTATAATCTGTATGTAGTGAGCTCCCTCCTAGTGGTGGCTGTATAATCTGTATGTAGTGAGCTCCCTCTAGTGGTGACTGTATAATCTGTATGTAGTGAGCTCCCTCTAGCGGTGACTGTATAATCTGTATGTAGTGAGCTCCCCCTAGTGGTGACTGTATAATCTGTATGTAGTGAGCTCCTCCTAGTGGTGACTGTATAATCTGTATGTAGTGAGCTCCCTCTAGTGGTGACTGTATAATCTGTATGTAGTGAGCTCCTCCTAGTGGTGACTGTATAATCTGTATGTAGTGAGCTCCCCCTAGTGGTGACTGTATAATCTGTATGTAGTGAGCTCCTCCTAGTGGTTACTGTATAGTCTGTATGTAGTGAGCTCCTCCTAGTGGTGACTGTATAATCTGTATGTAGTGAGCTCCCCTAGTGGTGACTGTATAATCTGTATGTAGTGAGCTCCTCCTAGTGGTGACTGTATAATCTGTATGTAGTGAGCTCCCCTAGTGGTGACTGTATAATCTGTATGTAGTGAGCTCCCTCTAGTGGTGACTGTATAATCTGTATGTAGTGAGCTCCCCCTAGTGGTGACTGTATAATCTGTATGTAGTGAGCTCCCCTGTGGTGACTGTATAATCTGTATATAGTGAGCTCCTCTAGTGGTGACTGTATAATCTGTATGTAGTGAGCTCCCTCTAGTGGTGACTGTATAATCTGTATGTAGTGAGCTCCCCCTAGTGGTGACTGTATAATCTGTATGTAGTGAGCTCCCCCTAGTGGTGACTGTATAATCTGTATGTAGTGAGCTCCCTCTAGTGGTGACTGTATAATCTGTATGTAGCGAGCTCCCTCTGGTGATGACTGTATAATCTATATGTAGTGAGCTCCCTCCTACTGGTAACTGTATAATCTGTATGTAGTGAGCTCCCTCTAGTGGTGACTGTATAATCTGTATGTAGTGAGCTCCCTCTGGTGGTGACTGTATAATCTGTATGTAGTGAGCTCCTCCTAGTGGTGACTGTATAATCTGTATGTAGTGAGCTCCCTCTAGTGGTGACTGTATAATCTGTATGTAGTGAGCTCCCCCTAGTGGTGACTGTATAATCTGTATGTAGTGAGCTCCCCCTGTTGGTGACTGTATAATCTGTATATAGTGAGCTTCTCTAGTGGTGACTGTATAAACTGTATGTAGTGAGCTCCCTCTAGCGGTGACTGTATAATCTGTATGTAGTGAGCTCCCTCTAGTGGTGACTGTATAATCTGTATGTAGTGAGCTCCTCCTAGTGGTGACTGTATAATCTGTATGTAGTGAGCTCCCTCTAGTGGTGACTGTATAATCTGTATGTAGTGATCTCCTCCTAGTGGTGAATGTATAATCTGTATGTAGTGAGCTCCCCCTAGTGGTGACTGTATAATCTGTATGTAGTGAGCTCCCTCTAGTGGTGACTGTATAATCTGTATGTAGCGAGCTCCCTCTGGTGATGACTGTATAATCTATATGTAGTGAGCTCCCTCCTACTGGTAACTGTATAATCTGTATGTAGTGAGCTCCCTCTAGTGGTGACTGTATAATCTGTATGTAGCGAGCTCCCTCTGGTGGTGACTGTATAATCTATATGTAGTGAGCTCCTCCTAGTGGTGACTGTATAATCTGTATGTAGTGAGCTCCCTCTAGTGGTGACTGTATAATCTGTATGTAGTGAGCTCCCCCTAGTGGTGACTGTATAATCTGTATGTAGTGAGCTCCCCATGTTGGTGACTGTATAATCTGTATATAGTGAGCTTCTCTAGTGGTGACTGTATAAACTGTATGTAGTGAGCTCCCTCTAGTAGTGACTGTATAATCTGTATGTAGTGAGCTCCTCCTAGTGGTGACTGTATAATCTGTATGTAGTGAGCTCCCTCTAGTGGTGACTGTATAATCTGAATGTAGCGAGCTCCCTCTGGTGATGACTGTATAATCTATATGTAGTGAGCTCCTCCTAGTGGTGACTGTATAATCTGTATGTAGTGAGCTCCCCCTAGTGGTGACTGTATAATCTCTATGTAGTGAGCTTCTCTAGTGGTGACTGTATAATCTTTATGTAGTGAGCTCCCTCTAGCGGTGACTGTATAATCTGTATGTAGTGAGCTCCCCCTAGTGGTGACTGTATAATCTGTATGTAGTGAGCTCCTCCTAGTGGTGACTGTATAATCTGTATGTAGTGAGCTCCCTCTAGTGGTGACTGTATTTAGTGGTGACTGTATAATCTGTATGTAGTGAGCTCCTCCTAATGGTGACTATATAATCTGTATGTAGTGAGCTCCCCTAGTGGTGACTGTATAATCTGTATGTAGTGAGCTCCTCCTAGTGGTTACTGTATAGTCTGTGTGTCGTGAGCTCCTCCTAGTGGTGACTGTATAATCTGTATGTAGTCAGCTCCCTCTGGTGATGACTGTATAATCTGTATGTAGTGAGCTCCCTCTAGTGGTGACTGTATAATCTGTATGTAGTGAGCTCCCCCTAGTGGTGACTGTATAATCTGTATGTAGTGAGCTCCTCCTAGTGGTGACTGTATAATCTGTATGTAGTGAGCTCCCTCCTAGTGGTAGCTGTATAATCTGTATGTAGTGAGCTCCCTCTAGTGGTGACTGTATAATCTGTATGTAGTGAGCTCCCCCTAGTGGTGACTGTATAATCTGTATGTAGTGAACTCCCTCTGTTGGTGACTGTATAATCTGTATATAGTGAGCTTCTCTAGTGGTGACTGTATAATCTGTATGTAGTGAGCTCCCTCTATCGGTGACTGTATAATCTGTATGTAGTGAGCTCCCCCTAGTGGTGACTGTATAATCTGTATGTAGTGAGCTCCTCCTAGTGGTGACTGTATAATCTGTATGTAGTGAGCTCCCTCTAGTGGTGACTGTATAATCTGTATGTAGTGAGCTCCTCCTAGTGGTGACTGTATAATCTGTATGTAGTGAGCTCCCCCTAGTGGTGACTGTATAATCTGTATGTAGTGAGCTCCTCCTAGTGGTGACTGTATAGTCTGTATGTAGTGAGCTCCTCCTAGTGGTGACTGTATAATCTGTATGTAGTGAGCTCTCTCTGGTGATGACTGTATAATCTGTATGTAGTGAGCTCCTCCTAGTGGTGACTGTATAATCTGTATGTAGTGAGCTCCTCCTAGTGGTGACTGTATAATCTGTATGTAGTGAGCTCCTCCTAGTGGTGACTGTATAATCTGTATGTAGTGAGCTCCCCCTAGTGGTTGACTGTATAATCTGTATGTAGTGAGCTCCTCCTAGTGGTTACTGTATAGTCTGTGTGTCGTGAGCTCCTCCTAGTGGTGACTGTATAATCTGTATGTAGTCAGCTCCCTCTGGTGATGACTGTATAATCTGTATGTAGTGAGCTCCCTCTAGTGGTGACTGTATAATCTGTATGTTGTGAGCTCCCCCTAGTGGTGACTGTATAATCTGTATGTAGTGAGCTCCTCCTAGTGGTGACTGTATAATCTGTATGTAGTGAGCTCCCTCCTAGTGGTAGCAGTATAATCTGTATGTAGTGAGCTCCCTCTAGTGGTGACTGTATAATCTGTATGTAGTGAGCTCCCTCTAGCGGTGACTGTATAATCTGTATGTAGTGAGCTCCCCTAGTGGTGACTGTATAATCTGTATGTAGTGAGCTCCTCCTAGTGGTGACTGTATAATCTGTATGTAGTGAGCTCCCTCTAGTGGTGACTGTATAATCTGTATGTAGTGAGCTCCTCCTAATGGTGACTATATAATCTGTATGTAGTGAGCTCCCCCTAGTGGTGACTGTATAATCTGTATGTAGTGAGCTCCTCCTAGTGGTTACTGTATAGTCTGTGTGTCGTGAGCTCCTCCTAGTGGTGACTGTATAATCTGTATGTAGTCAGCTCCCTCTGGTGATGACTGTATAATCTGTATGTAGTGAGCTCCCTCTAGTGGTGACTGTATAATCTGTATGTAGTGAGCTCCCCCTAGTGGTGACTGTATAATCTGTATGTAGTGAGCTCCTCCTAGTGGTGACTGTATAATCTGTATGTAGTGAGCTCCCTCCTAGTGGTAGCAGTATAATCTGTATGTAGTGAGCTCCCTCTAGTGGTGACTGAATAATCTGTATGTAGTGAGCTCCCCCTAGTGGTGACTGTATAATCTGTATGTAGTGAGCTCCCCCTGTTGGTGACTGTATAATCTGTATATAGTGAGCTTCTCTAGTGGTGACTGTATAATCTGTATGTAGTGAGCTCCCTCTAGTGGTGACTGTATAATCTGTATGTAGTGATCTCCTCCTAGTGGTGAATGTATAATCAGTATGTAGTGAGCTCCCCCTAGTGGTGACTGTATAATCGGTATGTAGTGAGCTCCCTCTAGTGGTGACTGTATAATCTGTATGTAGCGAGCTCCCTCTGGTGATGACTGTATAATCTATATGTAGTGAGCTCCCTCCTACTGGTAACTGTATAATCTGTATGTAGTGAGCTCCCTCTAGTGGTGACTGTATAATCTGTATGTAGCGAGCTCCCTCTGGTGATGACTGTATAATCTATATGTAGTGAGCTCCTCCTAGTGGTGACTGTATAATCTGTATGTAGTGAGCTCCCTCTAGTGGTGACTGTATAATCTGTATGTAGTGAGCTCCCCCTAGTGGTGACTGTATAATCTGTATGTAGTGAGCTCCCCCTGTTGGTGACTGTATAATCTGTATATAGTGAGCTTCTCTAGTGGTGACTGTATAAACTGTATGTAGTGAGCTCCCTCTAGCGGTGACTGTATAATCTGTATGTAGTGAGCTCCTCCTAGTGGTGACTGTATAATCTGTATGTAGTGAGCTCCCTCTAGTGGTGACTGTATAATCTGAATTTAGCGAGCTCCCTCTGGTGATGACTGTATAATCTATATGTAGTGAGCTCCTCCTAGTGGTGACTGTATAATCTGTATGTAGTGAGCTCCCCCTATTGGTGACTGTATAATCTCTATGTAGTGAGCTTCTGTAGTGGTGACTGTATAATCTTTATGTAGTGAGCTCCCTCTAGCGGTGACTGTATAATCTGTATGTAGTGAGCTCCCCCTAGTGGTGACTGTATAATCTGTATGTAGTGAGCTCCTCCTAGTGGCGACTGTATAATCTGTATGTAGTGAGCTCCCTCTAGTGGTGACTGTATAATCTGTATGTAGTGAGCTCCTCCTAATGGTGACTATATAATCTGTATGTAGTGAGCTCCCCCTAGTGGTGACTGTATAATCTGTATGTAGTGAGCTCCTCCTAGTGGTTACTGTATAGTCTGTGTGTCGTGAGATCCTCCTAGTGGTGATTGTATAATCTGTATGTAGTCAGCTCCCTCTGGTGATGACTGTATAATCTGTATGTAGTGAGCTCCCTCTAGTGGTGACTGTATAATCTGTATGTAGTGAGCTCCCCCTAGTGGTGACTGTATAATCTGTATGTAGTGAGCTCCTCCTAGTGGTGACTGTATAATCTGTATGTAGTGAGCTCCCTCCTAGTGGTAGCAGTATAATCTGTATGTAGTGAGCTCCCTCTAGTGGTGACTGAATAATCTGTATGTAGTGAGCTCCCCCTAGTGGTGACTGTATAATCTGTATGTAGTGAGCTCCCTCTGTTGGTGACTGTATAATCTGTATATAGTGAGCTTCTCTAGTGGTGACTGTATAATCTGTATGTAGTGAGCTCCCTCTATCGGTGACTGTATAATCTGTATGTAGTGAGCTCCCCCTAGTGGTGACTGTATAATCTGTATGTAGTGAGCTCCTCCTAGTGGTGACTGTATAATCTGTATGTAGTGAGCTCCCTCTAGTGGTGACTGTATAATCTGTATGTAGTGATCTCCTCCTAGTGGTGAATGTATAATCAGTATGTAGTGAGCTCCCCCTAGTGGTGACTGTATAATCTGTATGTAGTGAGCTCCTCCTAGTGGTGACTGTATAGTCTGTATGTCGTGAGCTCCTCCTAGTGGTGACTGTATAATCTGTATGTAGTGAGCTCTCTCTGGTGATGACTGTATAATCTGTATGTAGTGAGCTCCTCCTAGTGGCGACTGTATAATCTGTATGTAGTGAGCTCCTCCTAGTGGTGACTGTATAATCTGTATGTAGTGAGCTCCCCCTAGTGGTGACTGTATAATCTGTATGTAGTGAGCTCCTCCTAGTGGTGACTGTATAGTCTGTATGTCGTGAGCTCCTCCTAGTGGTGACTGTATAATCTGTATGTAGTGAGCTCCCTCTGGTGATGACTGTATAATCTGTATGTAGTGAGCTCCCTCCTAGTGGTAGCTGTATAATCTGTATGTAGTGAGCTCCCTCTAGTGGTGACTGTATAATCTGTATGTAGTGACTCCTCTAGTGGTGACTGTATAATCTGTATGTAGTGACCTCCCCCTAGTGGTGACTGTATAATCTGTATGTAGTGAGCTCCCTCTAGTGGTGACTATATAATCTGTATGTAGTGAGCTCTGATGGCCTTAATGGTGACTGTATAATCTGTATGTAGTGCACTCCTCCTAGTGGTGACTGTATAATCTGTATGTAGTGAGCTCCCTCTAGTGGTGACTGTATAATCTGTATGTAGCGAGCTCCCTCTGGTGATGACTGTATAATCTATATGTAGTGAGCTCCCTCCTACTGGTAACTGTATAATCTGTATGTAGTGAGCTCCCTCTAGTGGTGACTGTATAATCTGTATGTAGTGACCTCCTCCTAGTGGTGACTGTATAATTTGTATTCAGTGAGCTTCCTCTAGTGATGGCTGTATAACCTGTATGTAGTGAGCTCCCCTAGTGGTGACTGTATAACCTGTATGTAGTGAGCTCCTCCTAGTGGCGACTGTATAATCTGTATGTAGTGAGCTTCCCCTAGTGGTGACTGTATAATCTGTATGTAGTGACCTCCCTCTAGTGGTGACTGTATAATCTGTATGTAGTGAGCTCCCCCTAGTGGTGACTGTATAATCTGTATGTAGTGAGCTCCCTCTAGTGGTGACTGTATAGTCTGTATGTAGTGAGCTCCCTCTAGTGGTGACTGTATAATCTGTATATATTGAGCTCCCTCTAGTGGTGACTGTATAATCTGTATGTAGTGAGCTCCCCCTAGTGGTGACTGTACAATCTGAATGTAGTGAGCTCCTCCTAGTGGTGACTGTTTAATCTGTATGTAGTGAGCTCCCTCTAGTGGTGACTGTACAATCTGTATGTAGTGAGCTCCTCCTAGTGGTGACTGTATAATCTGTATGTAGTGAGCTCCCCCTAGTGGTGACTGTATAATCTGTATGTAGTGAGCTCCTCCTAGTGGTGACTGTATAATCTGTATGTAGTGAGTTCCCTCGAGTGGTGACTGTATAATCTGTATGTAGTGATCTCCCCCTAGTGGTGACTGTATAATCTGTATGTAGTGAGCTCCTCCTAGTGGTGACTGTATAATCTGTATGTAGTGAGCTCCTCCTAGGTGACTGTATAATCTGTATGTAGTGAGCTCCTCCTAGTGGTGACTGTATAATCTGTATGTAGTGAGCTCCTCCTAGAGATGACTGTATAATCTGTATGTAGTGAGCTCCTCCTAGTGGTGACTGTATAATCTGTATGTAGTGAGCTCCCCTAGTGGGGACTGTATAATCTGTATGTAGTGAGCTCCTCCTAGTGGTGACTGTATAATCTGTATGTAGTGAGCTCCCCCTAGAGGTGACTGTATAATCTGTGTGTAGTGAGCTCCCCCTAGTGGTGACTGTATAATCTGTATGTAGTGAGCTCCTCCTAGTGGTGACTGTATAATCTGTATGTAGTGAGCTCCTCCTAGTGGTGACTGTATAATCTGTATGTAGTGAGCTCCCTCTAGTGGTGACTGTATCATCTGTATGTAGTGAGCTCGCCCTAGTGGTGACTGTATAACCTGTATGTAGTGAGCTCCCCCTAGTGGTGACTGTATAATCTGTATGTAGTGACCTCCCTCTAGTGGTGACTGTAAAATCTGTATATAGTGAGCTCCCTCTAGTGGTGACTGTATAATCTGTATGTAGTGAGCTCCCTCTAGTGATGACTGTATAATCTGTATGTAGTGAGCTCGCCTTAGTGGTGACTGTATAATCTGTATGTAGTGCACTCCTCCTAGTGGTGACTGTATAATCGGTATGTAGTGAGCTCCCTCTAGTGGTGACTGTATAATCTGTATGTAGCGAGCTCCCTCTGGTGATGACTGTATAATCTATATGTAGTGAGCTCCCTCCTACTGGTAACTGTATAATCTGTATGTAGTGAGCTCCCTCTAGTGGTGACTGTATAATCTGTATGTAGCGAGCTCCCTCTGGTGATGACTGTATAATCTATATGTAGTGAGCTCCTCCTAGTGGTGACTGTATAATCTGTATGTAGTGAGCTCCCTCTAGTGGTGACTGTATAATCTGTATGTAGTGAGCTCCCCCTAGTGGTGACTGTATAATCTGTATGTAGTGAGCTCCCCCTGTTGGTGACTGTATAATCTGTATATAGTGAGCTTCTCTAGTGGTGACTGTATAAACTGTATGTAGTGAGCTCCCTCTAGCGGTGACTGTATAATCTGTATGTAGTGAGCTCCTCCTAGTGGTGACTGTATAATCTGTATGTAGTGAGCTCCCTCTAGTGGTGACTGTATAATCTGAATGTAGCGAGCTCCCTCTGGTGATGACTGTATAATCTGTATGTAGTGAGCTCCTCCTAGTGGTGACTGTATAATCTGTATGTAGTGAGCTCCCCCTATTGGTGACTGTATAATCTCTATGTAGTGAGCTTCTGTAGTGGTGACTGCATAATCTGTATGTAGTGAGCTCCCTCTAGCGGTGACTGTATAATCTGTATGTAGTGAGCTCCCCCTAGTGCTGACTGTATAATCTGTATGTAGTGAGCTCCTCCTAGTGGCGACTGTATAATCTGTATGTAGTGACTGGCTGTTCTGTTGTGTGCTCCCTCTAGTGGTGACTGTATAATCTGTATGTAGTGAGCTCCTCCTAGTGGTGACTATATAATCTGTATGTAGTGAGCTCCCCCTAGTGGTGACTGTATAATCTGTATGTAGTGAGCTCCTCCTAGTGGTTACTGTATAGCCTGTGTGTCGTGAGCTCCTCCTAGTGGTGACTGTATAATCTGTATGTAGTCAGCTCCCTCTGGTGATGACTGTATAATCTGTATGTAGTGAGCTCCCTCTAGTGGTGACTGTATAATCTGTATGTAGTGAGCTCCCCCTAGTGGTGACTGTATAATCTGTATGTAGTGAGCTCCTCCTAGTGGTGACTGTATAATCTGTATGTAGTGAGCTCCCTCCTAGTGGTAGCAGTATAATCTGTATGTAGTGAGCTCCCTCTAGTGGTGACTGAATAATCTGTATGTAGTGAGCTCCCCCTAGTGGTCACTGTATAATCTGTATGTAGTGAGCTCCCCCTGTTGGTGACTGTATAATCTGTATATAGTGAGCTTCTCTAGTGGTGACTGTATAATCTGTATGTAGTGAGCTCCCTCTATCGGTGACTGTATAATCTGTATGTAGTGAGCTCCCCCTAGTGGTGACTGTATAATCTGTATGTAGTGAGCTCCTCCTAGTGGTGACTGTATAATCTGTATGTAGTGAGCTCCCTCTAGTGGTGACTGTATAATCTGTATGTAGTGAGCTCCCCCTAGTGGTGACTGTATAATCTGTCTGTAGTGCGCTCCTCCTAGTGGTGACTGTATAATCGGTATGTAGTGAGCTCCCTCTAGTGGTGACTGTATAATCTGTATGTAGTGAGCTCCCTCTGGTGATGACTGTATAATCTATATGTAGTGAGCTCCCTCCTACTGGTAACTGTATAATCTGTATGTAGTGAGCTCCCTCTAGCGGTGACTGTATAATCTGTATGTAGTGAGCTCCCCCTAGTGGTGACTGTATAGTCTGTTTGTAGTGACCTCCCTCTAGTGGTGACTGTATAATCTGTTGGTACTGTATAATCTGTATGTACTGAGCTCCCTCTTGTGGTGACTGTATAATCTGTATGTAGTGACCTCCTCCTAGTGGTGACTGTATAATCTGTATTCAGTGAGCTCCCTCTAGTGGTGACTGTATAACCTGTATGTAGTGAGCTCCCCCTAGTGGTGACTGTATAACCTGTATGTAGTGAGCTCCTCCTAGTGGTGACTGTATAATCTGTATGTAGTGAGCTCCCCCTAGTGGTGACTGTATAATCTGTATGTAGTGAGCTCCCTCTAGTGGTGACTGTATAATCTGTATGTAGTGAGCTCCCCCTAGTGGTGACTGTATAATCTGTATGTAGTGAGCTCCCTCTAGTGGTGACTGAATAATCTGTATGTAGTGAGCTCCCCCTAGTGGTGACTGTATAATCTGTATGTAGTGAGCTCCCCCTGGTGGTGACTGTATAATCTGTATATAGTGAGCTTCTCTAGTGGTGACTGTATAATCTGTATGTAGTGAGCTCCCTCTAGCGGTGACTGTATAATCTGTATGTAGTGAGCTCCCCCTAGTGGTGACAGTATAATCTGTATGTAGTGAGCTCCTCCTAGTGGTGACTGTATAATCTGTATGTAGTGAGCTCCCTCTAGTGGTGACTGTATAATCTGTAGGTAGTGATCTCCTCCTAGTGGTGAATGTATAATCAGTATGTAGTGAGCTCCCCCTAGTGGTGACTGTATAATCTGTATGTAGTGAGCTCCTCCTAGTGGTGACTGTATAGTCTGTATGTCGTGAGCTCCTCCTAGTGGTGACTGTATAATCTGTATGTAGTGAGCTCCCTCTGGTGTGACTGTATAATCTGTATGTAGTGAGCTCCTCCTAGTGGCGACTGTATAATCTGTATGTAGTGAGCTCCTCCTAGTGGTGACTGTATAATCTGTATGTAGTGAGCTCCCCCTAGTGGTGACTGTATAATCTGTATGTAGTGAGCTCCTCCTAGTGGTGACTGTATAGTCTGTATGTCGTGAGCTCCTCCTAGTGGTGACTGTATAATCTGTATGTAGTGAGCTCCCTCTGGTGATGACTGTATAATCTGTATGTAGTGAGCTCCCTCCTAGTGGTGGCTGTATAATCTGTATGTAGTGAGCTCCCTCTAGTGGTGACTGTATAATCTGTATGTAGTGACCTCCTCCTAGTGGTGACTGTATAATCTGTATGTAGTGAGCTCCCTCTAGTGGTGACTATATAATCTGTATGTAGTGAGCTCGCCTTAGTGGTGACTGTATAATCTGTATGTAGTGCACTCCTCCTAGTGGTGACTGTATAATCGGTATGTAGTGAGCTCCCTCTAGTGGTGACTGTATAATCTGTATGTAGTGAGCTCCCTCTGGTGATGACTGTATAATCTATATGTAGTGAGCTCCCTCCTACTGGTAACTGTATAATCTGTATGTAGTGAGCTCCCTCTAGCGGTGACTGTATAATCTGTATGTAGTGAGCTCCCCCTAGTGGTGACTGTATAGTCTGTTTGTAGTGACCTCCCTCTAGTGGTGACTGTATAATCTGTATGTACTAAGCTCCCTCTTGTGGTGACTGTATAATCTGTATGTAGTGACCTCCTCCTAGTGGTGACTGTATAATTTGTATTCAGTGAGCTCCTCTAGTGATGGCTGTATAACCTGTATGTAGTGAGCTCCCCCTAGTGGTGACTGTATAACCTGTATGTAGTGAGCTCCTCCTAGTGGTGACTGTATAATCTGTATGTAGTGAGCTTCCCCTAGTGGTGACTGTATAATCTGTATGTAGTGACCTCCCTCTAGTGGTGACTGTATAATCTGTATGTAGTGAGCTCCCCCTAGTGGTGACTGTATAATCTGTATGTAGTGAGCTCCCTCTAGTGGTGACTGTATAGTCTGTATGTAGTGAGCTCCCTAGTGGTGACTGTATACTGTATGTAGTGAGCTCCCTCTAGTGGTGACTGTATAATCTGTATGTATTGAGCTCCCTCTAGTGGTGACTGTATAATCTGTATGTAGTGAGCTCCCCCTAGTGGTGACTGTACAATCTGAATGTAGTGAGCTCCTCCTAGTGGTGACTGTTTAATCTGTATGTAGTGAGCTCCCTCTAGTGGTGACTGTACAATCTGTATGTAGTGAGCTCCTCCTAGTGGTGACTGTATAATCTGTATGTAGTGAGCTCCCCCTAGTGGTGACTGTATAATCTGTATGTAGTGAGCTCCCCCTAGTGGTGACTGTATAATCTGTATGTAGTGAGTTCCCTCTAGTGGTGACTGTATAATCTGCATGTAGTGATCTCCCCCTAGTGGTGACTGTATAATCTGTATGTAGTGAGCTCCTCCTAGTGGTGACTGTATAATCTGTATGTAGTGAGCTCCTCCTAGAGATGACTGTATAATCTGTATGTAGTGAGCTCCTCCTAGTGGTGAATGTATAATCAGTATGTAGTGAGCTCCCCCTAGTGGTGACTTTATAATCGGTATGTAGTGAGCTCCCTCTAGTGGTGACTGTATAATCTGTATGTAGCGAGCTCCCTCTGGTGATGACTGTATAATCTATATGTAGTGAGCTCCCTCCTACTGGTAACTGTATAATCTGTATGTAGTGAGCTCCCTCTAGTGGTGACTGTATAATCTGTATGTAGCGAGCTCCCTCTGGTGATGACTGTATAATCTATATGTAGTGAGCTCCTCCTAGTGGTGACTGTATAATCTGTATGTAGTGAGCTCCCTCTAGTGGTGACTGTATAATCTGTATGTAGTGAGCTCCCCCTAGTGGTGACTGTATAATCTGTATGTAGTGAGCTCCCCCTGTTGGTGACTGTATAATCTGTATATAGTGAGCTTCTCTAGTGGTGACTGTATAAACTGTATGTAGTGAGCTCCCTCTAGCGGTGACTGTATAATCTGTATGTAGTGAGCTCCTCCTAGTGGTGACTGTATAATCTGTATGTAGTGAGCTCCCTCTAGTGGTGACTGTATAATCTGAATTTAGCGAGCTCCCTCTGGTGATGACTGTATAATCTATATGTAGTGAGCTCCTCCTAGTGGTGACTGTATAACCTGTATGTAGTGAGCTCCCCCTATTGGTGACTGTATAATCTCTATGTAGTGAGCTTCTGTAGTGGTGACTGTATAATCTGTATGTAGTGAGCTCCCTCTAGCGGTGACTGTATAATCTGTATGTAGTGAGCTCCCCCTAGTGGTGACTGTATAATCTGTATGTAGTGAGCTCCTCCTAGTGGCGACTGTATAATCTGTATGTAGTGAGCTCCCTCTAGTGGTGACTGTATAATCTGTATGTAGTGAGCTCCTCCTAATGGTGACTATATAATCTGTATGTAGTGAGCTCCCCCTAGTGGTGACTGTATAATCTGTATGTAGTGAGCTCCTCCTAGTGGTTACTGTATAGTCTGTGTGTCGTGAGCTCCTCCTAGTGGTGACTGTATAATCTGTATGTAGTCAGCTCCCTCTGGTGATGACTGTATAATCTGTATGTAGTGAGCTCCCTCTAGTGGTGACTGTATAATCTGTATGTTGTGAGCTCCCCCTAGTGGTGACTGTATAATCTGTATGTAGTGAGCTCCTCCTAGTGGTGACTGTATAATCTGTATGTAGTGAGCTCCCTCCTAGTGGTAGCAGTATAATCTGTATGTAGTGAGCTCCCTCTAGTGGTGACTGAATAATCTGTATGTAGTGAGCTCCCCCTAGTGGTGACTGTATAATCTGTATGTAGTGAGCTCCCCTTGTTGGTGACTGTATAATCTGTATATAGTGAGCTTCTCTAGTGGTGACTGTATAATCTGTATGTAGTGAGCTCCCCTATCGGTGACTGTATAATCTGTATGTAGTGAGCTCCCCCTAGTGGTGACTGTATAATCTGTATGTAGTGAGCTCCTCCTAGTGGTGACTGTATAATCTGTATGTAGTGAGCTCCCTCTAGTGGTGACTGTATAATCTGTATGTAGTGATCTCCTCCTAGTGGTGAATGTATAATCAGTATGTAGTGAGCTCCCCCTAGTGGTGACTGTATAATCTGTATGTAGTGAGCTCCTCCTAGTGGTGACTGTATAGTCTGTATGTCGTGAGCTCCTCCTAGTGGTGACTGTATAATCTGTATGTAGTGAGCTCCCTCTGGTGATGACTGTATAATCTGTATGTAGTGAGCTCCCCTAGTGGCCTGTATAATCTGTATGTAGTGAGCTCCTCCTAGTGGTGACTGTATAATCTGTATGTAGTGAGCTCCCCCTAGTGGTGACTGTATAATCTGTATGTAGTGAGCTCCTCCTAGTGGTGACTGTATAGTCTGTATGTCGTGATCTCCTCCTAGTGGTGACTGTATAATCTGTATGTTGTGAGCTCCCTCTGGTGATGACTGTATAATCTGTATGTAGTGAGCTCCCTCCTAGTGGTAGCTGTATAATCTGTATGTAGTGAGCTCCTTCTAGTGGTGACTGTATAATCTGTATGTAGTGACCTCCTCCTAGTGGTGACTGTATAATCTGTATGTAGTGAGCTCCCTCTAGTGGTGACTATATAATCTGTATGTAGTGAGCTCGCCTTAGTGGTGACTGTATAATCTGTATGTAGTGCACTCCTCCTAGTGGTGACTGTATAATCGGTATGTAGTGAGCTCCCTCTAGTGGTGACTGTATAATCTGTATGTAGTGAGCTCCCTCTGGTGATGACTGTATAATCTATATGTAGTGAGCTCCCTCCTACTGGTAACTGTATAATCTGTATGTAGTGAGCTCCCTCTAGTGGTGACTGTATAATCTGTATGTAGTGAGCTCCCCCTAGTGGTGACTGTATAGTCTGTTGTTGTAGTGACCTCCCTCTAGTGGTGACTGTATAATCTGTATGTACTGAGCTCCCTCTTGTGGTGACTGTATAATCTGTATGTAGTGACCTCCTCCTAGTGGTGACTGTATAATCTGTATTCAGTGAGCTCCCTCTGTGGTGGCTGTATTCTGTATGTAGTGAGCTCCCTCTAGTGGTGGCTGTATAACCTGTATGTAGTGAGCTCCCCCTAGTGGTGACTGTATAACCTGTATGTAGTGAGCTCCTCCTAGTGGTGACTGTATAATCTGTATGTAGTGAGCCTCCCTCTAGTGGTGACTTTATAATCTGTATGTAGTGAGCTCCCCCTAGTGGTGACTGTATAATCTGTATGTAGTGAGCTCCCTCTAGTGGTGACTGTATAGTCTGTATGTAGTGAGCTCCCTCTAGTGGTGACTGTATAATCTGTATATACTGAGCTCCCTCTAGTGGTGACTGTATAATCTGTATGTAGTGAGCTCCCCCTAGTGGTGACTGTACAATCTGAATGTAGTGAGCTCCTCCTAGTGGTGACTGTTTAATCTGTATGTAGTGAGCTCCCTCTAGTGGTGACTGTACAATCTGTATGTAGTGAGCTCCTCCTAGTGGTGACTGTATAATCTGTATGTAGTGAGCTCCCCCTAGTGGTGACTGTATAATCTGTATGTAGTGAGCTCCTCCTAGTGGTGACTGTATAATCTGTATGTAGTGAGTTCCCTCTAGTGGTGACTGTATAATCTGCATGTAGTGATCTCCCCCTAGTGGTGACTGTATAATCTGTATGTAGTGAGCTCCCCCTGTTGGTGACTGTATAATCTGTATATAGTGAGCTTCTCTAGTGGTGACTGTATAAACTGTATGTAGGGAGCTCCCTCTAGCGGTGACTGTATAATCTGTATGTAGTGAGCTCCTCCTAGTGGTGACTGTATAATCTGTATGTAGTGAGCTCCCTCTAGTGGTGACTGTATAATCTGAATGTAGCGAGCTCCCTCTGGTGATGACTGTATAATCTATATGTAGTGAGCTCCTCCTAGTGGTGACTGTGTAATCTGTATGTAGTGAGCTCCCCCTATTGGTGACTGTATAATCTCTATGTAGTGAGCTTCTGTAGTGGTGACTGTATAATCTGTATGTAGTGAGCTCCCTCTAGCGGTGACTGTATAATCTGTATGTAGTGAGCTCCCCCTAGTGGTGACTGTATAATCTGTATGTAGTGAGCTCCTCCTAGTGGCGACTGTATAATCTGTATGTAGTGAGCTCCCTCTAGTGGTGACTGTATAATCTGTATGTAGTGAGCTCCTCCTAATGGTGACTATATAATCTGTATGTAGTGAGCTCCCCCTAGTGGTGACTGTATAGTCTGTGTGTCGTGAGCTCCTCCTAGTGGTGACTGTATAATCTGTATGTAGTCAGCTCCCTCTGGTGATGACTGTATAATCTGTATGTAGTGAGCTCCCTCTAGTGGTGACTGTATAATCTGTATGTAGTGAGCTCCCCCTAGTGGTGACTGTATAATCTGTATGTAGTGAGCTCCTCCTAGTGGTGACTGTATAATCTGTATGTAGTGAGCTCCCTCCTAGTGGTAGCAGTATAATCTGTATGTAGTGAGCTCCCTCTAGTGGTGACTGAATAATCTGTATGTAGTGAGCTCCCCCTAGTGGTGACTGTATAATCTGTATGTAGTGAGCTCCCCTGTTGGTGACTGTATAATCTGTATATAGTGAGCTTCTCTAGTGGTGACTGTATAATCTGTATGTAGTGAGCTCCCTCTAGCGGTGACTGTATAATCTGTATGTAGTGAGCTCCCCCTAGTGGTGACTGTATAATCTGTATGTAGTGAGCTCCTCCTAGTGGTGACTGTATAATCTGTATGTAGTGAGCTCCCTCTAGTGGTGACTGTATAATCTGTATGTAGTGATCTCCTCCTAGTGGTGAATGTATAATCAGTATGTAGTGAGCTCCCCCTAGTGGTGACTGTATAATCTGTATGTAGTGAGCTCCCCCTAGTGGTGACTGTATAATCTGTATGTAGTGAGCTCCTCCTAGTGGTTACTGTATAGTCTGTGTGTCGTGAGCTCCTCCTAGTGGTGACTGTATAATCTGTATGTAGTGAGCTCCCTCTGGTGATGACTGTATAATCTGTATGTAGTGAGCTCCCTCTAGTGGTGACTGTATAATCTGTATGTAGTGAGCTCCCCCTAGTGGTGACTGTATAATCTGTATGTAGTGAGCTCCTCCTAGTGGTGACTGTATAATCTGTATGTAGTGAGCTCCCTCCTAGTGGTAACTGTATAATCTGTATGTAGTGAGCTCCCTCTAGTGGTGACTGAATAATCTGTATGTAGTGAGCTCCCCCTAGTGGTCACTGTATAATCTGTATGTAGTGAGCTCCCCCTGTTGGTGACTGTATAATCTGTATATAGTGAGCTCCTCTAGTGGTGACTGTATAATCTGTATGTAGTGAGCTCCCTCTAGCGGTGACTGTATAATCTGTATGTAGTGAGCTCCCCCTAGTGGTGACTGTATAATCTGTATGTAGTGAGCTCCTCCTAGTGGTGACTGTATAATCTGTATGTAGTGAGCTCCCTCTAGTGGTGACTGTATAATCTGTATGTAGTGAGCTCGCCTTAGTGGTGACTGTATAATCTGTATGTAGTGCACTCCTCCTAGTGGTGACTGTATAATCGGTATGTAGTGAGCTCCCTCTAGTGGTGACTGTATAATCTGTATGTAGCGAGCTCCCTCTGGTGATGACTGTATAATCTATATGTAGTGAGCTCCCTCCTACTGGTAACTGTATAATCTGTATGTAGTGAGCTCCCTCTAGCGGTGACTGTATAATCTGTATGTAGTGAGCTCCCCCTAGTGGTGACTGTATAGTCTGTTTGTAGTGACCTCCCTCTAGTGGTGACTGTATAATCTGTATGTACTAAGCTCCCTCTTGTGGTGACTGTATAATCTGTATGTAGTGACCTCCTCCTAGTGGTGACTGTATAATTTGTATTCAGTGAGCTTCCTCTAGTGATGGCTGTATAACCTGTATGTAGTGAGCTCCCCCTAGTGGTGACTGTATAACCTGTATGTAGTGAGCTCCTCCTAGTGGTGACTGTATAATCTGTATGTAGTGAGCTCCCCCTAGTGGTGACTGTATAATCTGTATGTAGTGACCTCCCTCTAGTGGTGACTGTATAATCTGTATGTAGTGAGCTCCCCCTAGTGGTGACTGTATAATCTGTATGTAGTGAGCTCCCTCTAGTGGTGACTGAATAATCTGTATGTAGTGAGCTCCCCCTAGTGGTGACTGTATAATCTGTATGTAGTGAGCTCCCCCTGTTGGTGACTGTATAATCTGTATATAGTGAGCTTCTCTAGTGGTGACTGTATAATCTGTATGTAGTGAGCTCCCTCTATCGGTGACTGTATAATCTGTATGTAGTGAGCTCCCCCTAGTGGTGACAGTATAATCTGTATGTAGTGAGCTCCTCCTAGTGGTGACTGTATAATCTGTATGTAGTGAGCTCCCTCTAGTGGTGACTGTATAATCTGTATGTAGTGAGCTCCTCCTAGTGGTGAATGTATAATCTGTATGTAGTGAGCTCCCCCTAGTGGTGACTGTATAATCTGTATGTAGTGAGCTCCTCCTAGTGGTGACTGTATAGTCTGTATGTCGTGAGCTCCTCCTAGTGGTGACTGTATAATCTGTATGTAGTGAGCTCCCTCTGGTGATGACTGTATAATCTGTATGTAGTGAGCTCCTCCTAGTGGCGACTGTATAATCTGTATGTAGTGAGCTCCTCCTAGTGGTGACTGTATAATCTGTATGTAGTGAGCTCCCCCTAGTGGTGACTGTATAATCTGTATGTAGTGAGCTCCTCCTAGTGGTGACTGTATAGTCTGTATGTCGTGAGCTCCTCCTAGTGGTGACTGTATAATCTGTATGTAGTGAGCTCCCTCTGGTGGTGACTGTATAATCTGTATGTAGTGAGCTCCCTCCTAGTGGTAGCTGTATAATCTGTATGTAGTGAGCTCCCTCTAGTGGTGACTGTATAATCTGTATGTAGTGACCTCCTCCTAGTGGTGACTGTATAATCTGTATGTAGTGAGCTCCCTCTAGTGGTGACTATATAATCTGTATGTAGTGAGCTCGCCTTAGTGGTGACTGTATAATCTGTATGTAGTGCACTCCTCCTAGTGGTGACTGTATAATCGGTATGTAGTGAGCTCCCTCTAGTGGTGACTGTATAATCTGTATGTAGCGAGCTCCCTCTGGTGATGACTGTATAATCTATATGTAGTGAGCTCCCTCCTACTGGTAACTGTATAATCTGTATGTAGTGAGCTCCCTCTAGCGGTGACTGTATAATCTGTATGTAGTGAGCTCCCCCTAGTGGTGACTGTATAGTCTGTTTGTAGTGACCTCCCTCTAGTGGTGACTGTATAATCTGTATGTACTAAGCTCCCTCTTGTGGTGACTGTATAATCTGTATGTAGTGACCTCCTCCTAGTGGTGACTGTATAATTTGTATTCAGTGAGCTTCCTCTAGTGATGGCTGTATAACCTGTATGTAGTGAGCTCCCCCTAGTGGTGACTGTATAACCTGTATGTAGTGAGCTCCTCCTAGTGGTGACTGTATAATCTGTATGTAGTGAGCTTCCCCTAGTGGTGACTGTATAATCTGTATGTAGTGACCTCCCTCTAGTGGTGACTGTATAATCTGTATGTAGTGAGCTCCCCCTAGTGGTGACTGTATAATCTGTATGTAGTGAGCTCCCTCTAGTGGTGACTGTATAATCTGTA